>JAWMRA010000113.1:79514485-79760618 GCA_035584735.1 Pseudotriccus pelzelni | reverse complement strand
GGGCTCTTGTAACCCTCAGAGTCTCCTGAGGGGCATGTGGGACGGTGTGTATGTGTGTATACATATATATATATATAATTCCTTCACGAAATCCCCTCACGTATCCTCTTCCTGCTCCCTCTCATCCGTGCCCCGCTCGGTGACCGAGGGGTTTATTCCGCCCCGTTCCGCGTGTGTTTAAAACGCGCGCATGCTGTTGGGCCCGCAGCCCTGTGCCGCGTTCCGGCCGCTGGAAGCTCGAACATTCCCGGCCGCTGGAAGCTGGATCCTTCCCGGCCGCTGGAAGCTGGATCCTTCCCGGCCGCTGGAAGCTGGCTGTGGTGCGTCGGGAGGTTCGAATTTAGCCCTGGTTGTGCTGTAGAACCGTGGAACGGTCTGGGTTGGAAGGGATCTTGGCGCTTGTCCCCTCACAACGCTGCAGTTCTCTAATCTGTTGAAACCCACCCCCCGCGGATTGTTTAACCCTTCCCTTGCCCTGTTCCTCAGGAACTGTTACGTGCGTGTGGCATTGAGATAAGGCCCCCTCCTCACCCACCGCACACGGATCCAGCCCTTGGCCTCCTCCTGGATCTCGGGGAGCTGTTGGCTGAAGATGGGGCTGCTGGTGGTGCAATTTGGGCTCTGACTGATCTTGGAAGGCTCAGAGAGGAAGGGTTTTTATCTTAGCCTAACAGATAAACTTTGGGTTTATCTTTACCTAACAGCTTATGTATCTTTTGGGATTTTCAGCCTTCTTGGGAAAGGTGGTGTTTTTGTGGGATTAATATGTGCGTTTCTGAGTGTTGCTGTCTCTTGTAACTGTTTGGCTCGTGTCACACATGCAAGGCCAGCTAGGAGGTGCTATAACCTGCAGTGTACATCCAAGATCTTCCATTCCTTACCTGGTTGGCATTGTAGCTGCATTAATGTGAATTCCTACCAGGGTAGCTCAGACAAGGCACAGAGTTGTCCCATTCTGAACTTGTTTGCAATTCCCAGGAGAGGGAGGAGGGCCATGGCACACGGAGCCAGAGGAACCATGGGTCAAAATCCACTCCACACCTGAGTGCTTTTAAATTTGGTACAGCATATCCCTGAGCTGTGCTTTCATAACAACGTGGTGGCAATAAGGCATTACCCAGGATGTGTCACGTAGTGGTTCCTGGTAAAGACCTTGCGTGCAACTGGCTCTCCCAAAATAAGTGCGTGGCTTGGAAGATACACCAGGAAACTATGCTGGTCACTAGTGCTCTCTGTTCTCTGTGGTCATGTTAAATGAGGAAGAAAATAGGTTTGTGTTAGATGGAGGAAAGAGGGGAGGTCACTGGGCTCAGTAGCTGGTGCTGCTGTGAGAACAGGTGATGATGGGATACTATTGCTCCATCAGGAATACAATCTTGTATAAAAGATTACTGGAGACTGATTTCTTGAAACTGTCACTTCACTGCACGTTCTGTTCCCCTCCTGCCTCCCTGTGATTTGCTCACCCAGTGCCACCAATCAGAGCAGTGGGAAGAGCCTCAATCTGGAATGCTGGGAATGCTGAAAGTTAATATTTTTTCCTTCTCATGCACTGTGAAAGCAAACTCTGCTCGGGCACATCCAGAGCAGGAGAGACAAGGCAGTGTTAAATGTCAAATAGCTGTCACTAGTCTGGAAATCCAGAAATCCTGTGTTTGGCTTATTCAAACCTCTAAGGAAAGCAGGTAAGCTTTTGTTGTTTTGTTGGGGTTTTTTAAGCATGGCTTGCAGTCTCCCAGCAAAACTAGTCCCTTAGCTGGAGAGAAACTGAATTATGCCGTTAAGTGTAGCTCTTCCTTCATGTCCTGTTAAAGGTCAGCTCGTGGGAACTTTGTGCTGCCCGTCTCGAGAAAATTACCCCCATTTATTAAAACAATTTGACACTCTGTGATGAAGTCACAGTCCACAGAGGTTCCTGCTGTGCTTGGCACTTACCCTTCCTCTCTCTCTCTCTCTCTTTCCCCTGACCTGTTCCTCTGCCAGTTTTGCTGCTGCCGCCGAAATGGGAGAGTACGGGGTCACTCCAGGCCAGCGCGTGGCCATCGTCTGGGACAGCTCCTCGCCCGTTGAAGCCCTGAAGGATTTGGTGGATAAAATTCAGGCACTGGTGGGAGCTGAGAGTCGTGTCTCTGTGGAAAATGTTAACCAGCTGTCTCAGTGTAAGAATAAGCTTAATTTTTCACTGCTTTGTTTAAAGGGAGAGGGTGCTGCTGACATGTGAGCTGACACCTTCCCGCTTTGGGAGTCAGCACTCAGGACAATGACAGCACCTGCTGCTGACCCTTACCCTGGGCAGTACAGCCAGAGAGGTGATACACCTGGCCGTGCTTCTGTGAATGGTGTCTTTAATCAGTTATTGCTGTTGTATGCAAGCGTCAGAGATGAGGGAGGTGGAACCGGCGTATTAAGCTGTGTGCGTACGTGTGTAAAATTGTACCTTCCTGTTCCTGTTCCTTCCCAGCGGCTCACAGGGAGTCCAGCTTTGATGTAATCCTCTCTGGCGTGGTCCCAGGCAGTGCAGCGCAGCACAGCGTGGAGCTGCTGGCAGAAGTAGCTCGGATACTTAAGCCTGGGGGCCGTGTCCTCCTGAAAGAACCAGTGGTTACGGATTCAGGTGAGAGAATCTTGTTTCCGTGGCACCACAGCAGTTTTTGAGAGGATTAGGCAGAAATGGAAAGGACAGGAACCCCGACCGACATTCAGAGAGTCCTGTTCTCCTGACACACTAACCCAAATAGCAAGGGTTTTACTCTGTGCTTAAGCAGGTACCCATCAGAGGTGTTTGCAGTCACTGCTTCTATCAAAAATGCTGGATAGGCTTGTTCCTAAACTACACTGAAAAGCTCAATGGACACTGGTCTTCTCAGAGTGCCAGGTTAAGTAGTTGCACGTGTTGTGTTTCTGAGGAGCTTCTGAAGCGGTTCTAAAAACGGGTGACAAATGCTGAGAGAGGTTGCCCCAGAAGCCAGTTGAGAAATAGTTATCCAGGAAAGGTTAGAAGCCAGGAAGAGCACAATTTTAAAGCAGAGGTTTGGCTTGAGCACTTCCCTCTAAAGCTCTTGCTCTTCCAAGTTTCTTGGTGACCTTTATTGTGGTTCTTCCCTCCTCCTACTGTCTGTTTTTGTGTCTTCCAGGAAACAATGGCAAAATCAAGACAGCAGCCAAGCTGCTCACAGCTCTGACTCTCTCTGGCTTGGTGGAAGTGAAGGAGGTACGTATTTACTGACCATTTCCAGCAATGCTCTCGGGCAGTTGCCTGGGGTGAGATGTTTAGCTACCCTGGTTTGCTCTAAGTGTGTGCATGGACACTGCCTGGCACAAACTTTGGTTCCTGCAAGGGTAGTGATTTTCTTCAGGATTGAAAATATCGATTGTCTGTTCACTGGAATGCTGGACTGGGTGCTAAAATACAGGGTTCTGCATGAGGTTAACCTAAAATCTTACACTGCAGCTGCAGAAGGAAGCGCTGACCCCAGAGGAGGCCCAGTCGGTCCAAGAGCATCTGGGTTACCAGGGCAATGACCTTCTCATTATTCAGATAGAAGGCAAGAAGCCCAACTTCGAAGTGGGATCCTCAAGTCAGCTCAAACTTTCCTTTGCCAAGAACTCTGGTCCTTCAGGTAAGGAGTGGTGCGTGCTAAATGTCTGGATTGCCTGGCTCTCAGTGACTGGCATCCCTTGGAACAGGGAAGCAGTTCCCAGCTAGGGAGTGCTAGAATAAAAACCAGTGAAGTGGGGCTTTCAAAAGTTGCTTGAACTCTGATTGTTGGGAGTAGATGGGGCAAAGGCTGGAATAACTGCTATTTCTTCCTTTGTTTTGGCTCCAGGAAAACCCTCTGTGGACCCAGCAGCTGCCAAGCTGTGGACACTGTCTGCCAACGATATGAATGATGAAGAGATGGTATCTGGTTTTGTTTGTGAGGCTTTGCTGTTGTTCCTTCTCTCTTCTTCCCTATTCTAAACAGTTTGAGTCATGCCTCTTGGGAAGCTTTGCAACTTCAGAGGCAGAAGAGCCTCCCTAAGGCAAATTATCTCGTCTACTCTGTGGGGTCTAGAGAGCCCAGTGGGGTGGTGAGGGTGGAGAGGAGACAGGGATAGGAGGGCACAGCTGCAGCACTTTAATGCCAGTGTACAGATAGCACCATTTCTTTGAACCTAACTCAGCAGTGTGGTTCCCTACTGACAAACCCATTTCCTGCATGTTGTCTCCCGTGGCGTGTTTTCAGGATCTTCTGGACTCCGATGAGCTCTTGGATTCAGAGGATTTGAAAAAGCCAGATCCATCGTCCCTCAGAGCTCCATCCTGCAAAGAAATGGGCAAAAAGAAAGCCTGCAAGAACTGGTGAGTGCTGGAATCAGCATACCGGTGAACCTTTTAAATGCAGCATTAAACCTTTAGAGTTGGAGGGATTTTAAAAAGATTGTAGGCAATTTGCTGTTCTTCAGAGCCTAATTCTCTTGGTTCATGTTCCTTTCTTACCTTAATTATTGGAATGTAAATCCAAATACAATGAGGATTGACCAGTGACTGCTACAAATTACGA
Organism: Pseudotriccus pelzelni; assembly: GCA_035584735.1. NCBI lineage: Eukaryota > Metazoa > Chordata > Aves > Passeriformes > Tyrannidae > Pseudotriccus > Pseudotriccus pelzelni. The sequence goes on along the minus strand of JAWMRA010000113.1, from coordinate 79,756,074 downwards.
CGATGATCAACAGCCATCTTGAAGGCGGCTACAAGTTTGTGCAGCTTGACTAAAACCCTAGTTTCTTAGATTTCAAGCAGAAATAGCACACATAGCAAGTGCTGTAGTGTCATTTCCCACTCAGTTTAAACTCGAGGAGTGTTTCAACACTTGCTATACAAACTGTGGTGCTGAAGAGCAAAGTGAGGAGGGTGAGTCCCAGAGTCAGCTGTCGTGTGACAGGGCGAGGGCTGTTGCGTTTGAGCAGGGCTGGAACAAGTGTTGATGACGCCTGACCTTTAAGCAGAAAGACACAGGTGACTTCTCTATTTTTCCACAGCACGTGTGGCTTGGCTGAAGAACTGGAACAGGAGAAGAAGAGCTCACAGCCCAAATCTGCCTGTGGAAATGTAAGTAGTGATTTTGGTCCCTACACTGTGGTTTGCAGTAGAGGATCTCTGTGACTGTTGCCTAAGCCGGCTCACGGCTTCCAGACGCTGCCTGTGCAGCTTCTGCAGAGCTTGAGAATCTCCATATGGGAGCCCACAGGGCTGCTCAGGGGCTGCCCCAGCCTGGGCACACCAGGTGGCGTGGAGACTCAACTTCTTCCATGTGAGCCCAGTGCCCTGCACAGCTCTGCCAACCAGTCCTGTTGAGAAGGGGACAGAGGAGAAGTGGTCTCTGTGCTGATTGATGCTGAGAGGAACATGTCATCTCTTGAGCTGGAGGAATGGTATCACAGGGGAAGAGACTTGAAAGTGCCCCTGATTACAGACAGTGCTTTTCTTTCCTTTGCCAGTGCTACCTGGGGGATGCATTCCGCTGTGCCAGCTGCCCTTACCTGGGGATGCCTGCCTTCAAGCCTGGGGAGAAGATTGTCCTGAAAGAAAACCAGCTGCATGATGCCTAACAAAGACATCTCTGGATGTCCTGCAAAGGACTCTGCTGCTTTTCCATCACTCTGAGGTTCTTCCTGCAGTCCTCCTCATCCTCTCAAACTCATGTTCTCCGGCCAATACTCCGTGTGGGGAGGGGCACTGCGGGCACTGACACTGCTGTGAGCTCATCACTCGTAATGAGCCTTGGGCTACCTGACAAGTCACGTACCAGACTTCATGTTACACCTTGTTTTAGCTACTGTGATCCTGGACGCTGGATCACAGCGTGTCCCGCCAGCAGAGGGAAGCAGAATCAAGTGTCAGGTTGTCCTTGTGTGCCTGTGGCAGGGCCCGTATTTCCCAATGCACGTGTTGTACAGCTCTAATTCGCCCTGATTTTCCCTGGTGATGCAGCAGCCCTGGCTCAGCTCCCCGGGGTTACACTGGACTCCTGCTCTCCTTGAAATTTGAACCTGCAGCTCCTTACCTTGCGAAGGTGGCCTGGCAGCTCCTGTTACAAATCAGGAGCAGTGAGTATATTTAGCAGTATGTGCTCTTAGAAGCATGCGTGTTCATCTTGGTAAAGTGTGGCAGTCATGGTGAATTTCCAAGTGTTTTAGGAGTCCCTGCCCCCACCTGTTTATAACAAAATGACAAAGATTTAGTCCCACCTAGAAAACTCCTTCTCTACAAGATCTGTCTTGTCCTGTCACAGCTTTCAGTCCAACGCAAACTGATAACACAGGGTCAATCTGAGACTGTCACCTCTCTTGGTGGTTACCAAGTGAGTTAGCTGCAGTGTCCAATACGTAAGAACGTAGCAATAACTTAATTTCTAGATGATCTGTGGTCGCCATCTCCTCCCTCTCCATGAGACAGTATTTATTTGTGTAAGACCTGCAAGTGAAGTGTCCCACAGGTGTGGGATGAGGGAGCTGCTCACGTTTTGTGCGGGGCTTGCTTCTCACCCAGGGTGGCAGAGGAGGAAAACACCCATCCGGTGTCTCAGTGAGGATTGCTTTGTTTGGAGCTCTTGCTCTTCGGGATGTGACTGCTTGTTGTGTGGTACCTGAGTTACTCACTAAACTCACAGAGGGGGCTGGGATGAAAGGCTATTCTGTTCTTGAAATAAAAGTGACCAATAGTAAAGCCTTTGTTTTAAGGCTGGGATTAGTGGCATTCTAAGTGTGTCTCTCCTCCTAGTCAGCCTCTCAGTGATTTCTGAAACTGTTGAAATGTTGAGTCTCGTCTTGGAGTTCTCTGTAAATTGTTCCTTTGAAAACTTGAATATATGATACACATTGGAAAGAACACATGTTAAGGAAAATGTTAAAGCTTTCCTTTCTGACCGTTCAGATGTTGCTCTAGGGCTCACACTTGTACCACCCTAGATTGTCACTGCTGGGACTGAAGCCCCTTCATGCCAGAGCATGGCTTTTCCAGACCCTTTCCTCACTCTCCTCCCCAATCCCTGCCTCTGTCATCAGCAAGAACAGCTCCCAAAGAGTCTTGTGGTAAACCACCTGTCCAAACAACTTATTGTTCCTATCTTGTGATGTAAGGAAATGTGCAAAAGCCTCTGCTTACTTATGGCTTTTAGGGATTTTATTGCCTTTTCTCAGTCTCACTGGAAGAGGAAGATCAGATCTCTGTTTTCACATGAAAGGTCCCGATAAAGGCAGCCCTTAACGTGAACTAGGCTTTCCTTTCAGAAGTAAATAAGATAAGAGGCATGAAGCAGCAGCAGGAGCTTTTGTTTTACACTGATTGACTCAACTGGAATTCCAGCAAGCTGGAAGCACTTTCAGCTACTGCTGAGTTCAGTCAGTGATGGTTAAGGCTGTATAATCTTGTTCTCTTTAAATAGCTTTAGTTGCTCTTGCTGTGCCAGAGGCCCTCCAAGGGTGACAGTGTGTGGCCGTGGAGCATGTGCTGGGTGGGAGTATGGTCCTGTCACGCTGGTTTCAAGGAGTACTTACCCTTTTAGCCCCCTTCCCTTGGGGGTCTCAGCAGATACTGTAAACACACCCCGCAGCGGCAGAGTTTAATCGGCAGCTTCAGCCATTTCCAGTGAAGCTTCTCTGATTTTTCTCCCACTGTCTGACCTGCTCCTTGTTCCTCTGCACTCCATGCTCCAGGCAGCCAAAGCTACCCTCTCTCCAGGTGACCAGGGTTGGACACACAGTGCCAGGTATGGCCCATGAGGAGTTCAGGACTGACCTCACATCTCAAACGAGGCTGCTGAGAGCAGGTAGGACTAAACTCCCCCTGCTCTGTGACACCGAGTGAGCTTGGTGCCTTTATTTCTTTTGGGATATTTCATCATCCATCCCCCTCTGCACATCCCCTCTATACCACTGTCTCAGGCAGTAGTTTATGGCACTGCAAAGATAAGCATCTGCTCATCCCCTTTTTGGTGGTTGGAAGTCATATCCCTCACAGGCTCATTGGCAGCCTCATCTTCCCTGTTGTTCCTCCTTCAAGCCAGAGGTCAGTGCCTTCCTCAGCCTGGGCCATTTTTCTCCCCAGTGTCTTCCTCTTCTGACTAATCTGTTCTCTCCTCTTTCCCTGCTCCATTTCCTTTCACCTCTCTATTATTCTTTCCCTAATTCTCTTCTGTCTTCTATCGTGGCCTCTCTCATCTTCTTTATGCCCTCCAAGTATACTGCAGTCCTCCTCACCCATCCCTATCCTTTCCCATTCCTCCTCTTCTGCTCCTTGTGTTTTTCCCCTTTGCCAGGTTTCACGCCGTGACCCAATTCATATCCCTGTTCTGTGCCTCGTGGATTCCTGCTGCTTTTCCAGCAGGCAGGGAGCACAGTGGAGGCCAAGCCTCTCCCTGACTTTTACTTTTGTTTCTCTGTCTGAGTCAGGCTTCCCCTGCAGCGAGCAGAGCTTGAGGGGCAGTGAGGGGACACTCTGTGCTCCTGGCTTGGAAACCCATCGTGGGTTTTCGCTCACCTGCCTTGGGCACACACAGGGACAAGAGGGCCTTCTGTCCATACAGAGGTGTTTGGGGCAAGGAGGGCATTGGCTTTATTACTTGCTTAGCTGCTTGTGATAGCAACTTTTTGAGAAGTGTAATTTGGAGGCTTAGCTCTGGCCGGAGCTGCTTCACCTTTTTAAAAATAGCCAATGGCCAAAGATGCTGCCCCCACCCTTCCTGCCTCCACTTGAGAGGTTACCTCAACTAGTTCCTCAAGAGCCCTGGCTGCATTTCCCTACCTCTTGCTCACTCATGTAGCTGCTCCAAGGCTGTTTCATGGCTTCTTGCCTGGTTCCTTGTCAAAAACACTATCCCAGATCTGATCCCCCACTAACCTTGGGCATGAAGGATGCAAATGCAGCACTGTGACTGTCCCAGCTTTCTCCACTTCATCAGTTCATAACTCTTTCCTGATGAAGCAATGGACCACACTTTTCCTTCCTCTTCTTTTTAAGGTAGTTAAGCAAATGCAGAGCCCAGTGACCATGGCTGCTTGTGACAGGTCACTATCTGTTCCTCATCACACTTCTGCTCCAGACCCTTCCCCAGCTCTGTTGCCCCTCTCTCACGCTCCAGCACTTTTCTTGTCAGGAGGGGCCAAAACCGAACACAAGATTTGAGGTGCCTCGCCAGGCACAGGGGCACAGTCAGTGTCCTGGTCCTGCTGGCCCTGCTGCTGTTGGTACAAGTCAGGATGCCGTTTGCCTTCTTGCCCACCTGGGCACATTGCTGGCTCATGTTCAGCCAGCTGTCAAGCACAAGGTGGCCCACAGACCCCCCTCTGATCCTTGCTGGAATTCTGCCCCAGTGCCCCACCAGGAGGGTGCAGGATGGCTGCCTGCACATCCCATGCAAGAGCAAGCAAGGGGTCTCCCTTCCATGAGGATAGGGTGGGAGCTGAATGGTGTCTGCTCTGAGCCAAATCCCCTGGCCCTCCAGGCATAGCTTGGAAACAACCCCAAGGAATGATGGACAGTGAGGTGTTCTGGAGATCCTCCATCTTGCTTCCTTTCTGCAGGCAGAAGGAGGACTTTGAATTTTTAATTTTTAAAAGTACAGGAAAGCTCTACATGCATGAGGACACCCAGCCAATCCCAGTACAAAGCAGATCCGTGTGGATCACGGCAGCAGCACCCACAGTGCACCTCTGTGAAGCAAATGATGCTTTTCCATCTTTGTCACTTGTGTTTCAAGTGAGTGAACCAGAGCAAGGTCAACCCATAGCACAGCAGGTACCTGCTCCACAAAAAAAAATCCAGAAAACTGCTCCAGGACATGGCCATCCCACCCAGTATGTGAAGCACCAAGGGGACACCAAGTTCTTCCTGGACCGTGGTGGCCACACTGCACGGGGACCTCCTGAAACATGGATCAAGTTGTTAGAGGAGCCTGTCAATGACTAGAGACAGTGAAAAGAGTTGCTGAGGCTTGGCTGTGCTTGCAGCTGCAGAAGGCAAGGGGGAAACCAGCTCAAGAGTCCTGTCATGCCGAGCCATGACAGGAGACATGGCTTCTTCCAGGGGAACACAGAGCACAGGGGTGGAGCCGCTTGGGGGTACAAAGGTGGCTTTGGTCACCGAGATTGCACTTCTGTATGAGCTAACACCTAGTTTTTGGGGAGAACAACCCCAGGAGATGTACAAGCTGCTCCCCCTCCCTTCTCCCTCATTTGCCCTCTCTGCTGGGGGAGACATCCATGGCTGTGCTGGCTGCACTGGCATCCCTGCCACGCTGCTTCTGGTGCGGTGGCTTGATCTCAGTGTAAATGATGTTGGAGGAGGCAGGTTTTGTCTCCTTCTTTTCAAACTTCAGGTTGGCATAGGTCAGGTCCTCGCTCCCTGTCGCTGGGGCTTCCTGCAGGGAGACAGCAGTGAGTAGAGCCTTGGCTTTCCCTTCTGTGTCTCCCTTGATAATGTTTTTCCACTGGCACAACTATTTGCACTCCCAAGCATTATCCAGCTTGCTCTGAAGTGCCACCTACTCAGACGCTCGTAAGCCCCTATTTAACGGGAATTAATAAGTGTTTAGAACCATGTTTTCAGAAAGCAAAGCTGATTTTACTCTGAAATCCTTTAAGTGGGTATTCAACAGCCAGTGCTTTTATTGACAGGGAGGAAGAAGTGATACGTGCAACGTCCCCGTGGCTTACCGTGCTGAGCTGATCCACCTCTGCCACTTCCCTGCTCGTGAGTTTTCCTGAAAAACAAAACATAGTTTAAATAGCAGTTAAAATAATGACAATGATAATTATTTTAAATGAAGAAAATAAGGAAAAGCCAAGGCAAACATTTGCACTGATTCTGCTTTTGTTGTAGTAGAGGATGAGGCTGTCTGAGCTGTCTGGCTCAGAAGATGACCAAGGGGCAGGAGAGGTTGGAAAGGGCTTAAAAGCCCTTGGAGGGGCTGGAGAAGAGCTCTGAGCTGGACACTTCTAGAAAAGTGGTGATATGCAAGACCTGTCTCACTCACACCACAGCCTGTGGCATAACCGGGCTCCCACCAGCAACTGACCAGAAGGAAGGGAGGGGCTGAACCTTCTCCCCATCCCAGGACAGTTTGTCCAGGAGGACAGGCTTGTGAAAGGAACACTGAGCAAGCAGGAGCAGTAGGATGTCAGAGATGGACATCTCCCCAGCCTGGGTTTGTCCAGAGCAGCAGGTGAGGAGGAGCTGCCGACCAGCCTTACCCGTTCTGCTCCTTCTGCACTGCCACAGCAGGAAGCCAAGGACGGGCGAGCAGATGAGCGTCCCCACCACTAAGCCAAAGAAGATGCACACGAGGTTGAGTCCTGCACACACAACACCACAGAGGCACTTGTGAGCCACCATCCCGCCGTGCAGGGACACGCACGCTGCCATCGCCTCCTTCGTGGGGGTGGTTCTTTTCCAAACCTGGGCTTCCCAACCCTGAACCAGCCACAGCCCCGGGGCACTGACAAAATCCTGCAGGGAACAGTCTACAAATCTCATCTGAACGCAGACAGGGGTTGGTCAGAGCATCAGCGCCCCTTCCCAGGGTCGCAACCTCTGATCCACTGGTGCCTACCCAGGTTTGGCAGTGGCTCCCACCCACTCGTGGGATGTTTTCCCTCTTACTGCTCCTCCTTCTTTTTCCCTGAAGACTCCTCCTACCCCCCCACTCTTGCAGTCCCGGGGCTGTAAGGACACACCTGTCCAGATCTTCTCCCCTGTGACATTGGTCTGAAGTCCTGGAGGGCAACATCCTGAAAAACCGAAGCATGAGTGAGAGACTGTCCAGAGGCAGAGAACACGCTGCACCACGTCCTGCTTTGGGGCAGGAGCCTGGACCTCACAGCCCCGGCTGTCCCGCTCCTGCCACCGCAGCTCCAGCCACCTCAGCACTCAGCTGACCTGCTGCAGCTGGAGGACGTGGCAGGTCCTATCTCAAAGAACCAATGACCTGGCAGCTCCACGGTGAGATGCGTCTGCCAAAAGGACTGGGCTGGGCTGGCCCAGCCCTTCCAGTTCCCAGGATGCTTTCAGGGGAAATGGTGCAAGGGGGCAACCAGGGGAGCGTTGGTCGTAGCCTCCTTCTCCACCTGCTCATCATACCCATGAAAACAGACCCACTGCCACTTACCAGGAACTGTCTTCTGTGTGCCTTTTCCAGCGTCTGTTGAGTTTATTCCTGTGATGATGACCCTAAACTCACAGACTCCCATGTGGGCTGCACTCATGCAGGGGCTGATGAGATGCGTACAGTTTTCTCCCAGAGCCGTGGCGTTGGTTTGACTCCTCGTCTCTGGACCTTCAGGTTTGTACCACTCCACACATACTGTGAGATTCTCTGACCAAATTTTGAGCTCACACTTCTTAACGAAGACTGACTCTGCTGTCTGGCTGACCGTCCCTGGAGGAAGCAAAACCAAAAGCGATAACTGAAATACAAGTCATATATACGATCTTGCAGGGTCGTGTCCCACTGGCATGTGTTGCTCATGAAAAGACACAGTGAAGTGACTGTCCTTTCCTCCAGCAGCTGATGCTGTCTTTCGTATCTGCCTGCTAACCATTCCTCACTGAACACTGAAATGTTGCAAGTTGATTAGTGCCACTGGACACTGTGCAGTGCACAAGCTTTTCTGTCTCAAGAAGGACTGAAAATGGGAGGTTTGGGAGAAAGACACCTCCTCCTCCTCCTCCTCCTCTGACCTAGGCACAAGGGTCTTCTGGCACCCAAGCAGGAAGTGCCACAGGCTTGGGCTCCACCATTTCATGGAGTGCAAAGTGGGACTGGGGGGTTGTTTGTGGGGAATTGTTGGTCCTGGAGAAGCAAAGAAAATATAGTAGGCAGATCCCTGCAGCCTCTCTGGCTTCATCCCATCCCCTAATGCTCACTCTGGAGTACTTCAGAATCACTCCTGAAACTCTGAGCTGAAGTCACTTCATACCTTCTCAGCAGAGTTGTTCCTCTCTCACCTCTCTTCTCTCTCTTCTTCAGCCCTTTCTCTCCGCTCCTGTGGGTTTCTGTCCCTTACGACCCTCGCTCTGTTCAGAACATCTGTTCTTGGACATGTTCTTTGTGTTCACCATCCTGTCCTACTGACACATTGACTGTGGCTGAAATCTGTTGAGTGAGTCCTGCCAGAGGACAGCAGAGAGTTGGGTTTTTGTTAAGGAATATCCACATCCTCCATGTGCAGCTGACCCCCTCCACAATCATTAGGCTTATAAGTATTTGTTTCCTTTCCCCCTGTTTTCTCTCCTTGCTCCTGAAGGCAATTCTGGTTCAAAGCCCGAAGCCTGATATTGGGTCCCTGTGGGCAGATCTTACAGCCTGTGCACACACAATTTCAGGGGGGACCCCTCTGCAAGGCACATAGCAAGGTGCTGGTGCAGAAGAGGGTGTTGAATGTTTCTAGAGGAGAGGAAAAAGCAGCAGCAGCCACTTCCCAAACCTCCCTGCAGGCATATGCAAGAGGGAAGAGTTCAGAGCAGAGAGAAGAGCACAGGGGGACTCACGAGTGAGCAGCCAGACGAGGAACAGCAGGGGCAGAAAGCCACTGGCCAGCTGGACCTCCATGGTTCCCAACAGCCTCGTGGTGATGATGCTGGGTGCCTGGTGGGATAGGCTGGGAGGTTCCCGTCTCTCCTGCAGCTCGAGGGTCACTGCTCAGCTGAGATGAGCTGAAGCCCTGCCGGGAGCTCCCCTCCTCACCACCCAGCCAGGCAGTTCCCTCTGTGCTCGCAGGCTTCCCCTCTCTTCCCCTTCTCTTGCTTCAGCCCAATTCTTATCTCCACTCGGCTTGATTCCTCCTCCGGTTTCATCCTGACCACGTACCCTTGGCCCTGAGCCCCGAGTAATGCATCCAGGAGCTGCTGATGGCCCTTTCGCAGTGCTCCAGGGCCCAGCCCCGCAGCTCTCTGCTGCTGGCAGGGGCAGGTGAGGGGAAAAAGGGCTTCCCCAGTTTCCTACAGCACCGCTGAGTCCGTTTTGTTTTACACCAGGAAATGCAGCCCTTTGAGGAGGCAGTGCTGCCATCACAGAGGGGGGGGACGGGGTGATGTCCACACCCAGCCGGTGTCCTTGCTGAGCTCAGGCTGGGGGGACCCGCACACCCTGCCAGCCCCCAGCCACCCAGTTCAACACGGGGATGGGAATGTTCCGGCTGTGGGACTTACGAGCCCCAGCCAGGCAGGGACCTCTGCAGCCCCCTGCTCTGGCCATGAGCACCCAGATCCCAGCTCCTGCCCTGCAGGGACAGGGTGCTGCAGGCAGCCCCCTGCATCCCCCTGCCACCTCTGGCAGGACAGACACCAGGACAGGAATGCCCACCAGGCCAGACACAGCTTGTGTCACCCTTGCCACCAATGGGGCATGGGCAGCATGGTCAGCATGTGCAGGCCCCTCTGTGTCCCCAGTCTTTGTGGGGTCAGTCTCCGCTGCTCCCCACTGCCTGCCATCACTCTTCTTCTGTGCTCAGAGCAAAACCTGCTCCCACCTGCCATTTACTCCCCTCACAGTAACCAGCCCCTACACCTGCCAGGCACACACAGCACAGCCAGGTCTGTCTCCTGGGGGACAAGAGTGTTCACTGGAGCTCTTCACCACCCAGTGGAATGTCCTGGCTGAAGCACAGCTGAGGTCCCATCTGGAAAACAACCCACCTGAGGAAACAGCAATATCAGCAGGATATTTACTGATGAGAGGGTCAGAAAAGTAAATTCTTATGGTACAAGATCCACAAGAATGACAAGCAAGAGGGTCTGTGTCTCTCTTGCTCTCCCCTCTTGACCCCTTCACCTCTTCCCACACTCTTTCTGATGTTCACTTCCTCTCTATACTCGAGGCTTCTTCCCCTTCTCTCACCTCACAACTGCACAACGACACGTACTTGTTGCTTCCTTCCCTTTCATTCCTATCCTAGTTCTCACGTTTGCTGGCACTGATGAAGGTGATTGAACACAACATGAATCCTTTCACGTATCTCAGAGATGTTGGATCCACAGATCCAGGCAATCCCTGTGGTCACCTTCCAAAGTCTCTGGTGCAGAGGACGGACAGGAGCCATCTCGATCCAGGTGTACTGCACATAAGTACAAGCCCTGCCTAAATTGCCCTTAGCAAGTGGGATTCTTTGCTCAGTTAGGAGAATTCTCTACATTCCCATTAGGACACTGGGGAAACGGGCAGGTCATTAAAAGAGCTCAGTAAGACCAAGCCAATGGTAGCAAAAACCACGAGCCCTTTCCACGCACAACCTCCTCTCTGATGGATCTGCAGCATCTCCCCAGGAACGGGGCTCAGCAAGGCCTTCCCCAGGGGGCAGTGCCTTCCTAGTCTTCCCAACTGCAGTGCTGGCAGAAATGAGGGTTAATGTCTCGCCTTCTACTTACTGCACAGACCCCCTCTCCTACCAGAGCCCCTTCCAGCTCCACAGCAACACTCCACGATGCTGCCAAGGAGAAAGGAGAGCAGGAGAAGACAGTGCTGCTAATAACACATGAGATACCTTGTGCCAGTCAGCTGCTACACCAGGCACTACACGACGCCTAAAGCAGGAGGGAGGCCGCAGAGCTCCTCAGCAGCGACCCACTGCCCTGAAGCGAACCAGGGAAATACACAAGGTGCTCAGGAGCGCCTGCCTTATGTCCTGTCACCGAGTGGACACATTGAGCTTCCATTGGCTGCTAGCGCTGTCCGTCACCTGAAGTCCCGCCTTCCCGCCGCTCTCCGGCCACACGATTGGTCGTTCCCTCACGCAGCGGGTGAAGCCGCCCTGGGCGCCGCCATGTTTCGAGCCGTTGCCCGGCGGAGGGGTGGGGCGGTGCTGGGCTGCCGCGCATGCGCGGGCCGGGGCAGGGGCGCCGCCCCGGGAGCGCGCGCGGCCGCCTCGGGAGCGCGCCCGGCCCGAGGATGCGCCAGGCGGGACAGCCCGGGCGGCCCCGGCCGGGCACAGGTAAGGGCAGGGGGGGAACCCCCCCCGGGCCCCTCCGCCGCCCCGGGACCGCCGGGCCCTGAGAGGGGCGCGGCCCTGCCCGAGGGCGCGGGGCTGGGAGGGGCCCGGACTCTCGGTGGGACAGTCTCCGGGTGGGCCGGTGGGGTGAGATGGGGCCTGATCCGTCCAGCCCCGTGAGGGCGGAGGTGAGGTCAGGTGAGCCCTGCCCTGCCCTGCCCTGCTCTGTCCTGTCCCACAGGTGAGGCGAGGCCAGGTGAGCCCTGCCCGGTCCAGCCCCGCACCCCCGGTCACGCAGAGCCCCGTGGGCAGTGCCAGGGGCATCCCCGGGGGCTGCCACGGCCCCGCCAGGAGCCCCGCGTGAGGGCCGGTTTGGTGTCCGGGGTTTTCCAGCTGCTGCTGTCTCCGGCGTGGTCCCCACTGCCACCTTTGAGCTGGGGCGGCCCCTGTGGGAAGCGGTGTGCCAGGAACGGGGCCTTTCCTGCCAGGAAAGGACGGGCTTGTCTCGAGGTGTGGCGGGAGCTGCGTGAGGCTGTGGGCTCGTGGGGCATCACGCAGCCCACCGGCACTGCGTTAGAAGCGCGTTTAATACCGAAAGCACGTCGGTCTCTGACATCAACACACGAACCGTCTCATTCAGGTATGTTTGTGGCAGAAGGCTGGAGGAACAGTCTGACAGGAAGAAATGACTCCATGCCATGGAGGTGACCTCCAGCTTCTCAGAGTGGTCCAGGGAAGTTTTCCCAGCTTTATTCCTGCAGAGACCTCACTGGCTTACAGAGCGATGCCCTGAGTTTCTACCGGCATTTCTGTCACCTTTGCTGGTCTCTCTGCAGAACTGACAGCTCTGAGGCAGCACCTCGGGTCACAGGAGGTCCCTGCAGTGCAATAACACCACAAGTGTAAGAGCCCTGCTTCAGAGTGAAAACCTGTGTAGTTCCCGTGTAGATTTTGTCAGGGATTCTCCTGCATCCTTAAGATCTCTGAGGATGTCACAACGAGTAACAACTTTGTTACTCTTACAGCTGTTGTTACAGTCTTTGCTTTCTTTGCAAACTCAACAGCAAAGGCCAGTCGGATGGAAACAGTGCCCTTGTTGCATGGCCAGGGCTCTTCACAGCTTGCCAGTCTGCTGCAAGGAACCACCTCCTTCAGATTGTTCTGTTCCTGCCTTCTCTGAGCATTATTTGGTATGCTCTTGTATGGTGAGGGACAGTGAAAATTCAGGTTTTCTCCATCCTAAGCCATTGGGGACTTTATTACCTGTGGCATCTCTTCCGAACTGAGGAATCTTTCCTTGCTTAGGTCTTCCTTACAGGAAGATGTTGATGCTTTTGATCTCCTCTGAATGACTCCCAGTTCTGCTTCCCCCCACCTCAGAGGGGAAGTACCAGACGTGCATGTCGAGCTCCAGAGGACGGTGCTCTGGGACCTTCTGTGGTGGCACAGAGCACTTCTGTGCTGTTCTTGTAGCATCAGGTGTTGGTCCGTGGCAGTAAATCAGCAGCTTTTGTGTGTTTGTGCCAATAGCTCTTAGTGGTACCAGTGCAGAAGCACATCCTGGTTGGAAAATAAGTGAGTTTAAAATGAATTCCACTTGAGATTTTTTTGAAGGGGCAGTTGGATATAACACAGGAAAAAATAACACTTAAAATGAGTGAGTTACAGAAATCAGCTTACCTGAGTAGCAGGAGTCTCCCGCTGCACATGATGTGCTGTCCTCTTAGAGCATTTTTGCTCATCAACCTTTTCTAAAGTGTTGTCATGTTGTGCAGTGTGACACAAAAGAGGATGCTCTTTCTACTGTAAGCATTTTTAGTTCTTCCAGCCCATAAACTGCCAAATATAGATGTGTGGGAACTTCAACAGTTACAGTTGCTGTCCATCCACTTGCACGATTTTATTTTTATTTGTGTCACTTATATAAAACAAGCCTGGGTACAAGCCGTTCTCCTTGCCAGTATCCCAGGATCTCACCCTTTTATGTGGAATAGTAAGTATTTTCAAGAGCCTTTTGATCTTGGTTGGTACCTTATTTGAGTGTTCTCCTAAATGTTGTGTCAAAAGGAGTTTATTCCAGTGAACTCCGTTCATCTTTATACAGACTGACAGTGACAGGATCACTGCAAACACTGCATCACACAGAATAAGGAAAGACATAATTAATTAAGTAAATCTTTTATAAGCTATTTTATAGCATCTGTACACATTTGTGCATTTTGCAGAATGAATACTCTCAGTTGCTGCTGTTTCTCTTTCCTAGTTTAGTGTCTATACTACAACAATACCTAGAAATTCAGTCGGGGTTGCAGCACATACATAACAGATCCTGGGCAGCGTGGGCACCCCCAGACTAACAAGGTGCTGATGGCAAACAAAGCACTTGCCCTGTGAGCAGTTTGATTTGTGTGCTGGTTCTGCCCAGGGCTGTGTCAGGATTTGCTTTCACGTGCTGTAACTTAATGAGAGTATCTTAGAACGGGGAGGTGAGTAACCCTCTCTTTCTGAAAGAGCTCGTGACTCTTGTTGCCTGTGGGGATCTTTTCCAAAGGTGTTGATCTGGTGCTGGTACCAGTTTTCTTTTTAAACGTGGTGTTTGCTTTTTCATTGTGAGCTTCTAATGAAAACTGAATTCGTCATGTTTTTCTTTCTAAAAAAAAAATTAGAAAAAGGTCAAGAGTGGGTGTAGTAAATGAGAATTCAAAAGGCATGGAACAAAAGCTGGATTGTAGGTTTCTTTGGCGTCACAGATTGAGGAGACTTCTGACATCTCTCCTTCAAAGCTGGTGCTGTAGAGGCAGTTTGGGCAGTTGTGGCCAGCAGCTGTGCTAAGGCAGACCAGCAAGTAGGGATCTAAGGAATTAAATTACCAGGAAATGCTTAAAAGAACAAGAGGAGTGTGACTTAATTAAATGTGTAGGGAATATCATAGTTCTGTTCAAACCCTGCTTTCCTGGAGATTAAATAGCGTGGGCAGAAGGAGATATTTTTAATGGTCCCAAGTTAAGTAAAGCTTTTAACTACCCACAGTGGACACAGAGGAGCGCCCTTTTCCTTTCTGGAAAGCAGTTTGCTGTGTATTTAAACGCTGACAGTGTCTTATAGCGTTCTACCCCCCAGGCAAAACAAGCTCAGCGAATCCAGGTTTTCTCCACAGGACGTATTTCCTAGATGTTCTCTGGAGCGACTTAACAATTTGCCATAAAATTGTTAAGGTCCAAGTAGTTGTTCTCAGCTTGTGTATTTAATTTGGGAGAAAGATTTATGTGCCCCAAAGCAAGCCTGTTATTTCCAGCTATCTCAGTCGGTCTAATAAAAGATATTACCTCATCTCACAAACCTTTATCTCATTTAGAGACTTACATCATCACAACTACAGCAGCTCTGCTTTCACTGCCGGTGCGATAGACTCTGTGTCCTGTTCCCCCGGTGCTTCCTGTTGCTCCCTGTTTGTGCCTCGCTGTCTCTGGTTTGTCTCTCTCTGTCAGTGTGCTGAGTTTTAAAGCTGAGGAGATAGACTCTGTCAGGCTGCTTTCTTACAGTTTTTCTACGATAGGGTTGTTAGGCTGGTCCCTTAGTGCTGTTATCTCTGCGGATTGCAGGTTTGGGCGGGTTGGGTTTTTAGAAGGACGCTAGAATGCTGCACAAAGGGCAGGAGCTGCCATTCAGACTAGATGTGCTTTTTGTTGATAGTGACTTGAAACTTTTCACATTTTAGGAACTGATGGACAGCAAGCCGAGGAGCCAAACATTCTACCCAAGGCCTACGTGTAGACCCTGATGGTTGAATGAATGAATGAAGGATGAAAATGCTCCCTGGAGTGGGTGTGTTTGGAACTGGCAGCGCCGCCCGGGTCCTGGTGCCCTTGCTGAGGGCAGAAGGCTTCTCCATTGAAGCACTTTGGGGGAAGACCGAAGAGGAAGCCAAGCAGCTGGCAGAGGAAATGAACATCTCCTTCTACACGAGTCGGACCGACGATGTGTTGCTGCACCAGGACGTAGATTTGGTTTGCATCAATATCCCCCCGCCTCTAACTCGGCAGATTGCTGTGAAGGCTCTAGGTACCTTTTTATCTTTGGAGCTGGGCCAAAAATCCGTGGCTCGTTGGCAGATTGAAATTTGAAGCTGCTACCCCAGCACAGTTCTGGTCGCACCAACGGGCAAATGCAGTGCTAAAGGTTTTGTGTGGAGCTGGGAGCGCTGTCTGTGAGAAAGGTTGTGAGAGATGCTGGGGACAGCGGGAGGGATCCAGGAAGATGGGCTGGGTGAAGGCATCTGGGAGAGAAGGGATGACATCCCAGACTGGTTGGGCAGGGAGATGGGAGCCAAGTGCCCAGGCATCCTGACATGTCTTAATTCTCCAGTGTGACTTTGTAGTGTTAATGTCCTCTCCTGTAGTACAGTGTGGGTGTCAGTTTGCGTGTAATTCTGAAAATAACAAGGGTGATATTTTTACTGTGTTCACAAGAGATCCACATGGGTTAATTTTAGGGTGGGTAATCTCTCAGACCATGTGAGCCAGGCTGGTTTGTTGTTTTTAGCCTCTTTGCTCTACAGTAATTTCTTCTGGAAGTAAACAACTCCCTGCACAAACATTTGCAATGCCACTTAGATATGCAGAAAGAGATTTCAGGCTTTTTTTCCCCCTTTCTTTTCTTTTTTATATTGTTAGATTTGTTTGTTTACCTCGTTGAAGTACTGACCTTTGAATTTAAGATATTCTGATTTTTGGATATTTGAACTGCAAATTAGAATTTATCTCTTTAAATATGCTAGAAGTTCTTTTAAGTATTTGTTAGGTAATAGCATTTTACTAGGTCTTGTGGCTCTTGGTGATCAAGTGGGCTAAAAGGAGAGGATTGAATCTTCTCTGGTGAATTATTAACTAAAAGGGATTGAGATCCCTTCTTTGGAGGCTGGCAGCCTGTAAGATGGCATTAACCAGAAGATGAAAGGGAGGTAGAGCTGGTGCAGAAGTGCAGAGGTGGTATGTGTGCTTGACTGCAAGTTCAGGAAGTGGAAAGCTGAAAAAGCTGGAGAAGTGGATGGTGGTAAAAGTAAAGGGTAACTTACTCTTCAGTTCATCCGTCCTGAGCTGTTCTGATCTGCAAACTGAGGCAGGCAGCTCAGACCCAGTGTGATGCTGACCTTGTCTTTCAGCTTTCCAGGTTCCTCGTGGTTCTATTTGTATTTGCTGCCAAGAATGTTGTGACTTATTCCAAGCCAGTGTTGGGTGGTTTGATGTCATTGTGTATTCTGAAGGAACACAGAACTAAAGCAGGGCCAAAGATGGCAAGTCCGTTTTTTCTGGAAGCTGAGATTGATACAATGATGGTTATAATCAGAGAATTATTGGCTGTGAATTGTGTATTATAGATCAGTGTTTACTAGCCAAGAGATTGGGCTTTAGGAAAGACTAGATGTGGTACAGTGATAATGGGCTTGTGATTTGTTTTGTTTTGTTGAGGTTTGTTTTAAAGTGCTGATATTTTATTACTTATTTGTGTACATTTTTATACTTTTTTTTTTTTAATTTAAAATGTGCTTCCGTTTTTGTTCCTGGCAGAGAGGAGAAAGAGACCCAGTTTTTCTAGGCTGCAGTTGGCTTGCATAAGTTTCTTACTGTCAGACATCCATGAGCAAGCCTAGGTACAAGTTTGCCATGATGGGGACAAAGCAGTGACACTGGTTTGAGTTCATGAACCAGACAGAATAGATCAAAGCCCAGAGGATAGTAGTTCACATTAAAATCAGTGTAATCTTATGGTTTATCTCCACAACAGGCAAAGCAAGAAGCTCACCTAAAATTTGTGCTTCGTTTGATCTCAGAGGAACGAAATTAATTTCACAAAACGTCTGTGTTGTGGTTTAGGTCCCACAGTTAAATGTACCTACCTTTGCATGAGATGAGCACAGAGTGGAATTACTGGCTGGAGTGGAGTGAAAAATATGGGGTATTTGTCCTGTGAGACAAAGTTCAGGCAGAACATGCCAAGCCCTCAGAGTAAAATTTCTTCAGAATGCTAAAGATAATGCTGCTGCATGTACAGAGCCCAGCCAACAAATGGATGGGAGTAGATGGTTTGTTTAAGGAATCCTGGCAATGGTGACCTTTTATTCTCTTTTCTTTTTTTTCCCCTGCCTCTTACTGTCACAGCCAGTTGAATAGCCATAAACAGGAGAGCTGCAGTGGAACACAGGTCTGCAGAAGCTGATGTGCTCCCTGCAGATGGGGCTTGCTCCGAGGGGTGCGCAGAGCAGACCCTGAGGCATTTCATCAGGGCAGCTTGTGATGAGCTTCATCACGGGCAGTGGAGCTGCTGCTCTCCTTGCTCGCTGCCTGTGAGGTGAGGAGACACAATCCCTCAGTGCCACCTCCTTCCTTCCAGCACTGCAGCTCTTTCTGTGGGCTTAGACCCACCTGTGAGCTGATTTAACCTTCTTGCCTGGAAAGAGGAAGCTTCCTTTGCCAAACTGGACCCCGCTGGTGATCTTACCTGGCTCACAGAGGGCTCTAAGGAGCACCAGAACCACGTGGTGGCTTTCATGTCTCCTGGCTGGTGAGGGCCTCAACAGAAGATTTTGCAGCTGCGGTTTAAGAAGACAATATGGTAGAAAGTTCACGTTATTCATTGCCAAACCAATAGTAACAGGCTGAGGGATGTAAGTTGCTCTGCTTTGGAAAACAAAAGGCATGGCCATTATGTTGGTAAGGAACCTTGTAGCCAACTTCAACATCTTGTCCTTGCTGCGCAGCCATCTATGTGAGCCTGGGGACAGCGGGAGGGATGTCCCACTGCTGGCAGCTGCAGGATTATCCCAGAGCTGTTATGGTGCACCCAGGTCTCTGTCCTGGCACTCCGGCATCGCCGTGGGTGGTGCTGAGCTCTCGGTGCGCTGACTGCCCTCCCAAAAAAAGGCATCAGCCAGTTTTAGCTCCTCAAGTGGCTCAGTCTGCGCTGGCACAACAAGCACAGCACTGAGCGAGGGTGAGGCCGGGCAGCAGAGCAAAGGCAGCCCGGGGTGATGAACCAGCCGGTGTGACATGGCTGTCCCCAGGCAGCACAGCGGGGGACTCTCCTGCTCTCCATCCCCCACTGGAGGGACCCAGGGCTGTGCAAGGGGGGAATGGTGCTGGCAGAGCACTGGCTGCAAAGCTGTACCCCGTGTGTTACCTCTGCAAGCTTTGAGGACCGTGGATCTGCTCAGGGTGCTCTGAACATCCTGCTGCTTTCTCTGTTTGTTTGTGTTTTACTGTAACCTGGCTAGAGACAAGTGCCATGTAAACAAGAAGGCAGATAAACCAGGGACCGAAGCAGCTCCGGATGCTTCTCAAAGTGCTTCAGCTATCCCTGCAAAATACCGAACAGGGTGTTGTGCCTCACCTCAGCAGCAGGACTGGGGACAGGGGAGTCAGAAATGGTCCCTGAAGTGGGAGGTTACCAGTGGGGGAGCCAGAGTGTTTGACCTTACCCTTTGTTCACTAAAGCTGCTGTTGACTCACGTTGGTTTAGGGGTTTTCTGACTTGTAGTCATTTCATTTTCTGACTGGATTTTGCTTGTGTCTGTTAGAAATGGAGGTTGTGAGTCTCCTGTAGCTGTGGCTGACCCCTGGCTGGGCTGGGCACGGTGTGTCACGGGAGCTGTTGGCCCCCTGGCCCATTTGGGGGGTTCCTGAAAGGCTGGCTGGGCACAGCCGGGAGGTGGAGCACTGACAGCGCTGTGGGATCTGCCTTCCCCTCGCGTGTGAGAGACCGATTAAAGGGCATGTGCCGGTATCTTCTCATTGGGAATCTATTAAAAGCTGTTCTGAGCAGGGAGCACAGTCTGCTCCTGGGTAAGGAGGAGCTTTCACACCACTGTGCGCGGTGACTCCTGCAATTCCTGGGCACAAACTGCGGTGTGATGTGATTGACCTTCAGGTCTGACATCACCCATAAATGTCTGGAGACTTCTAGGTATAACCTTGGTTGTTACATTGAAAAATGTCTAGATAAGTATTTTATCAGAACAGATATAAAACAGGAAAAAAAACAGGAAAAGTAAAGCCCTGTCATGAGAAAGGGAATACCAGCAGAGCTCCAAATGTAGGAATTGGCTAAAGCTTGTACTGTGATGCTCTTTTGTATCACTTTATTTCTGCTTTAAGGTTAAAAAAATTGAATTATCGACTGCCCTCATCGATTCAGACTGAGCACAATGTAAAGTGCATCACTGGCAATAAAGCCACAATGGGTCAGCCTGGGAGGGCAGCTCTTGTCTGTGTAACTCAGTCGCTTTTTGTCTGATTGTATGAGTAGGCTGCACGCGCAGACCAAAATGTTTTGCTTTCTAATTGGAAACGCTTTGAAAACAGTCCACTTACCTAAACATTATTTCTAATTCTTGTGTTCTTTACACAGAATATGTACATAAAAATGTCTTTGATATAT
Organism: Pseudotriccus pelzelni; assembly: GCA_035584735.1. NCBI lineage: Eukaryota > Metazoa > Chordata > Aves > Passeriformes > Tyrannidae > Pseudotriccus > Pseudotriccus pelzelni. Next base: position 79,736,381 of record JAWMRA010000113.1, on the reverse strand, counting down.
ATAATATCTATGTATACACTTTAATACAAATGAGATATATATATAAAAATTTATTTAAAATAATATATTCATAGTGATGGTGAAATACAAAATGAAAATTAAATCTCTCCTTCCTTCAGCCCTTCCCTGCAGGGTACATGACTTTTTTTTTCCCCTCTGGCTCTACAGGTATTCAAATAATTTTATAACTACACCACACAAATTGTGTCTTGTTTTGATGCCATGTGGGGCCATTTGGACATTTATCTTTAATGAAATGTAAGAATCCTCTGTTTATTTGGAGCCTCCCTCTGTGACAGTTTGTCAGCTCTGCAGCGCATCTGGGAAGCATCACTGAGTCTTGCTGCACTTGGCATTCCCATTTTAGTTCCCAGATCCCTGCCTTTGAAATTGCAGCAGGAAAACCCGACTCCTAAAAACTTCTTGACAACCTTTGGGCATCCGAGCGTGTTTCGCTCATGTGTGCTAAATATATATTTTTATTTTTTTTCCCCCATTTGTGCTGCAGGAATAGGGAAGAACGTGCTCTGTGAGAAAGCTGCTACCTCCGTGGATGCCTTCAGGATGGTCACGGCTGCCAGGTATTACCCCAAGCTGATGAGCATCGTTGGCAACGTCCTGCGTTTCTTGCCCGCCTTTGTGAAGATGAAGCAGCTGATAGAGGAGCACTACGTGGGCAACGTGATCATCTGCGACGTCCGGGTGTACGGGGGCAGCCTGCTCAGCCACAAGTACAACTGGATCTGTGACGAGCTGATGGGAGGGGGGGGCCTGCACACCATGGGCACCTACATTATCGACCTCCTGACTCACCTCGTCAGCAGGAGAGCGGAGAAGGTGCACGGCTTGCTCAAGACTTTTGTGAAGCAGAACACGGCCATAAGCGGGATCCGCCACGTCACCAGCGACGACTTCTGCGTCTTCCAGATGCTGATGAGCGAGGGGGTCTGCTGCACTGTGACCCTCAACTTCAACATGCCCGGGTCGTTCGTCCACGAAGTCATGGTGGTTGGCTCTGCTGGGCGCCTCGTAGCTCGTGGGACGGACTTGTACGGGCAAAAAAACACCGCGCTCCAGGAAGAACTACTGTTTACAGACTCGCTGAGTGTCAACAAGGGCCTTTTGGACAAGGGCTTTAAGGACATCCCGCTGCTTTACCTAAAGGGAATGGTGTACATGGTGCAAGCCCTGCGGCAGTCTTTCCAAGACCAGGAAGACCGTCGGACGTGGGACCATAAACCTGTGTCTATGGCAGCCTCTTTTGAAGATGGTCTGTACATGCAAAGCGTGGTGGAGGCCATCAAGAAATCGAGTAGGTCGGGCGAGTGGGAGGCTGTGGAGGTGATGACCGAGGAACCAGATGCCAACCAAAACCTCTGTGAGGCACTTCAAAGAAATAACTTATGAATATTCCTGCCTTGGAAAATAGGACAATTAACACTTCTGGCTGTAATGTAAAAAAACCCTCTGTTTTTAAAATATGTATATTCTTATTTAATAGCCTGAGTTTCTTGGTTTTTTTAAACGTGTAAAATAATGTTCTGATAGGAACTGTTCTGGTTTAAATTGTTCAAAGAGTTTTAAATGTTTCTGTTTTTAGCAAACATTTAATTTTTGTCTTGGAGACTGGTAGGAAAACTTGAATTGCCCTTTGCACTTGCAGTAGCTGAAGTGAATCATGGGATCTCTGCCATTGCACGGCTTGGAAATGGGACACAACCCCTGTTGCCCAGGTCTGATTTAACCATGAGAGCATGTAGAGCAAGATCAGGGAGTATCTGTTGTTCAGATGCCTTTTTCTTCTCTCGGAGACTGATTTACATTTTAATCCTCAGTTTATAAAATTTTAGAAAACAGTTTAGCGATGTAACAGGTCTCTAAACTCCTGTAGGACAAAAAGTAGAAGGAATGGGTTAGAGTTTGTAACATAAGGATCAGCCTTTTGGCTTCCTGCAGGTGGCAAATGTCTTTCAAATTCATTAAAACTGGTGTTTTATTTAAATTATACTATAATTCTCTGTTGTTGCTGTCTTGGCAGGAAAATCTTCAGGAAGTCTGTGACACATTGTGCTATTCTTCCATATCTATAGACGTTATTCCTTCTACTCAAGAGGCTGCCTGCATCCAGCAGGTTTTTTTCCATAAGCTGTGTGTCTGTCAGTTGTGTTTACTGCCTGGCAGCACTGGTGCCGTGCCTGTGGGGCCACGTTCTCATTTCTGTGACTATTAATAAATGCCTCCCAGGGCCACAGGATTGCCATGGGTGATGAAGTTGTTCAGCATTAGCCTTCCTGGGACCTGAAGGTGGAAGGAAGGAGGTATTTCCTACCTCTTGCAGCTCTCTTAACGTGCTGGCTGGGTCGCTGTCACACTACACACATCCTGATCGTTGAGAGAACAGGGACTGAACTGCCATGGGTAAATCTGCTCCTGATCTCAAACACTGGCTATTAACCCTCTGGTCCTGCCCATCTTCGTGTCTTCCTGCAGCTTGTGTCCAGTGGTGAGATTTGTTGGCAGATGATGGGTGGAAGTTCATTCCTTCTGGGAAATGTTTCTCTCTGAGGCAGGTATGTGGAAAGGATAGTCCAATTTTAACTGTGTTTATTTTGTGTACTTGAAAGCTTTTTTTTAAAAAAAAAATGTTTTCCCATTAAATTGTAACCCTGTGTATTTATGGATATTAACATGCACGCTGCTGTTTGATAAGCTGGACCTTCCTGAAAAGTATCATGTTTTCTACAGAAATAAAAAGTTGTGTTTGTTGAGGGCATTCTTTATGCACCCGTGTGCTCGTGTTTGATTTGGTCAAGCTAAAGCCATCCTAATAAAGGTGAACAGGAGACTTAGAGCTGGGACTCAGTACCTGGTGAGTCCTTCCCTATTTCTGTGCTCTTTTGCTGCCAGTTGGGTCGCTTGGGTGTGGAAGAAGCTGTGTGATATCTGGCAATACAACTCTGTGCTATCCTAGCAAGTGTTGTCCATTTGTCACCAGGGGCAAGTGAGTCTCACCAGGAAATTTCCCCCCTCCTTGCTGTTTCCCTCAAACCACAGCTGTTGAGTAGCTGGTTTTGGAGATCCTCTTGCCCATCTTGGACTAACCACATCAATTTCTGTTAAAAAACCAGGATCTTTATTTTGCCTGACTCATTGTAGAAGTTGCTGGGAGACCCCAAGTAAGAAGCAAAATCCTTGCAGAATTGATGGGACCACTTTCTTTGCTCAGTCTGTAAATCAGGTACCTTTGGGTATTTACTTTCCAAATAGTAAAACTCTGACAGAAACAGGTCTAGTGATGTGCTGCTTTAAAGTGTAGGAGCGTGGCTGCTCCTGTGCTCTGCGCAATCTCATCGCTGCTGTGAGCTGGAAGAAGAAAGGGTTAGGAAAAGGTTTTTCAGCCAGAGGATGGATGAGCGGTGGAACAGGCTGCCCAGGGAAATAGTCACAGCACCAAGACTGACAGAGCTCAAGAAGCATTTGGACAATGCTCTGAGAGGCACATGGGATTCTATTCTTGTGGTGTCCTGTGCAAGGCCCAGAGTTGTACTCCATTATCCTTGTGGGTCTCTTCCAGCTCAGGATATTCTGTGATGGTATGTTTCCATGATTCTATTCACTGTTCCCGGCTGTAGCAGGAGAATCTCTGCCAACCTTCCTTTAGAGGTAGAGGTCTGGTGTTCCTGCAACAGCTCTGAGCATCTCCTGTATGTGGTGTCTGTGTGCTATGTAAAATGGGTGAGACAATGTCTCCCAAGCACACCTGCAAGTCACCACCTTCATTCAGATAGCACAGCTCTGGCTGATTTCATGCCAGTTTTGGGTCTGTTACGAAGTTGTCCTCCTTGAACTGAGAACCCCTGTCAGTATGTTTGCACTGGGGAAAAAAAAAGTCTAAAGTACAGCTCCTATGGGAGAAGGAGGAAGCACAAAACGTCTCCAGATGATCCCAGTGAAGAAAGCAGGATGCCAAGACTCCCTGGGTGAGCGAGAGGCAGGACCGCAGAATTGTGAAAGTGGGGCACAGGATCGGATCCCAGCCGCGAATCCCGGGTTTCCCCCCGTGCCACCCCCGTTTGTCCGACGCAGCTGCTGCGCACCGGAGCCCGGGGCCGGCTTCGGGAGGCTCGGTGCCCCCGCCCGGCCCCCGCTGTGCCCAGCGGCGGGGCCGGGCCCGCCCCATCCCGGCGGAAGCGGCGGTTGCCGGGGGAGCGGCGGGGCCGGGCCGGGCCCTTCGGTGCCGGCGGGCGGGCCCAGCCCAGCCCAGCCCGGCCCGGCCGGGAGCGCTTCTCCGGGGCCACCCTCGGTGAGTCCGCCGGGGCTCGGGGGCGGCGGAGGCCGGGGAGGGCTGGAGCCGGGCCGGGGCAGGGGCAGCGCCCGCGGGGGAGAGGCGGGGGACCCCCGGCCGCCCTCGGCACCCGGCCCCCCGGCCCCTCTCCCCGGGGGCACGGGGGGGTGTTAGGAGCCAGGAAGGGTCCCCAGCGGTGTCCCGTGTTGCTCAGCGGGTCCCGGCTCCCCGCAGGTGCCCCCCCGGGCAGGGTTGGTGCTGGTGCCGGGCCGGAGGGGCTCTGGGATGCGGCGCCAGCTCCGGGCTCCACCGCCCGACCCGCCGCTGCACGTCGGGCCCTGTGATCGCAGCCCCGGGGGCTCGTCCCCGCCTCGGGGAGGAATCCCACGCGTCGAGGTGACGCCGGGGTGTCGTCATGTGCCCTCGCTCCCCGGGGAGAGGACTGGGCTGCAGCTCTGCGGTACCCGCACCAGGCTCTGCCCGCCCGGCACCGCCGAGCACGGGGCTCAGTTCGCCTCCTGCTCCAGCTCCTGCGGTTCACACGTCTGACTCCCTGGGCTGACTGTCCGGGCCGGCTTTGTTCCTGAAGTGCTGTTGGTGGATACCTCGCCAGCTCCCGGGAAACATGCTCAGCATGCAAACGCCAGCGTCGCGCTTGGCTGTACCTGCCCCTCTGTTTTCAGAGAGACAAAAGAGAACGTGGGTCTTGGAGAATGGCAGGTGGGGAAGAGGTGGTGAGGCCCGGGGGAAACAGCATGAGGAATAGTATTGAAAGGAGAATATTAACCTCTCTCATCGCAGGAAGCTTAGGCAGGGACTGACATCCCTTGGGTAGGTCCACACCACATGGACCTCATTTCCTGACCCCTGATTCTGCAGGAGGAATGGTTGCAGATCCAAGTGCTCCCCTGTTTTGGTGCAGCCCTCGGGCGTGGAAGTTATCCTGATGTGACTTTCCGTTTCAGCTAAAACTGTTGAGGAAGGAATCAAGCATGCAAGACCAGCTGCACGGAGATTAGCCCTTTGATTTGCTGCAGATGACTTGTTCTGCTTATCACAGCTTATCGCAGCCGTGGGATGATTTTTCCCATGCTTTTTGCAGAGATTGGCTCACCAAGGCAAGAAGCTGGGCTGGTGTCAGCTCTGTGTGTGGTAGCAGCTTCCTGGCCAGGGACCCAGGAACAGCGAAAATGTCTGTGAAGAAGAGGGAACACTCCAAAGTCAGATGCAATGGGTTCAAGGGTGTGAAATACATCTGCCCAAGCCTTGTCTGTTCCCGTGTCTTGTAGTTTACTTTGATGCCAAAAACAAGCAGCGAAAGGAAGCTGTGGTTCTTACAGGCTCTGAAAAGGTCTCGGTTTGCCAAGGGGATAAGAGGCATTTTTACCACTTGGTCAGCTGCAGCAAAGGGCACAAAGAGTCGAGTTAATGGTTACTAAACTTACAGAGAGAGGGCTGGAGCTTGCATTGCTTGACTCCTAGGTCAGCATTAAACTGCAGCCCTGGGGGGGAAGTGAGCAGCCTGCCAGGCTCAGCCAGGCTGAGTGAGCAATGCTGAGTTGTTGGGTTACCCGGTGCCTCCTGCCGACCCTGTTCCCTCTTCCCTGTCCTCTGTGCTCACAAGCACATGCTCCTGCTGTGTTTCCCTGGTGCTCGATCCAGTGCTTCTCCAATCCCCATGTGCAGGGAAAAGCCAAATTACTTCTGGATAGGAGGTTACACAGATAGAGAATAAAACCAGCAAAAGAAGTGACTTGTTTGGTGGAGGGGTGGTGAGTGGAATTGGCTCAGCACAGGACTGTTGGTGTGCAGAGCTGCCCCAAGAGACCAAGCAGGCAGGAATGGCGGCAGAGAAGCTCCACACATCCCCACTAGGCAGAAGTGAGCCACGAGGTTCTCTCACTCGTGTCCCCCAAGCAGGGCCATGGTCAGCAGGAGCAGAACAGCAGCTTGGGAATTCTGTCCCAGTGGTTGGTAACTGAGGTTTGGCAGCTGCTTCCCAGGGCTGGGAGACTGGCACCGGGGGCCGGTGTCGCACGTAGGGGCATTCGCTGCAGGTACCCAGGTAGGCAAGATGCTTACTGTTGTAATGAGGTTGTCTGATCCTGCCAGATCCCAATCCAGAGGTGATGTGACTTGCAAATCAGGGAGTGGGTGTCATTTGCAAATTCCCCGCAGCAGGGCAGGGTGCAGTTGGGATGTGAAGGTATAAAACAAGCCTTCCATCCCCCGCCTCCCATCAACTTGCCTTTCCTCCTTCAATCCCCAGCAATAATTGTCTGCTCTGTTACAGGTCTTGATTTCAGCCTGTCATTTTGCGTGTAAATTACTGGGCTGGAACGCGAGTTCAGATCAAGATCAGATGTGCATTTCAAGGCCAGTAGCTGCTCTGGAGTGATCTCATGGTGAATGCTTTTTTTTTTTTCTCTTTTTTTTTTTTCTGAGAGCCTGTTCTGGCTTAGTTGGATCCATTATCAAGGAGATTAAATAATACCAAGCCAGCGTCCTTTTATCTCTGGCTGAGAGTCTGTGCCTGCTTTTCAGAAATAGCTTTCCCAGAGCAGCTGGGTACAGGCCGCACATGCAGTGCTGGTGTGCAGTACTCAGCATTGCTTACATTGCCTCTGCTGCTGTGTCCAGGAGATGAATAACAGCGTTTTGCTAATGGGTCTCATGTCAACAGGGGTGATTTACCAAGGAAGACTGCAGTGCATTAGTTGCTATGACTCAGACTCACTCAGCCTTGCACTGATCGTTTATTGGTTTATAAATTAAACTGCAGATGCTGCGTCCCGTCAGTGCCGGCATGCCGAGGATCCTGAAAGGGGGTTCTTCCCGGAGAGCTGGCTCAGAAACCTTTAAATGACTGCCTCTGGAGTCAGGGCATGCAGGTTGTAGCCCCAGCTCTCACAGCAGTGACTCCAGCCACGTGTCCCTGTCAGCATCATGGTGTGACTCCGATGAGGCATCTGCTGAGAGCTCGCCAGCAGTCTGAGCCTGCTGGGCTGGCATCCTGCATCCTCACGTTCTGAGCAGGGAGCAAGTCCCTTTGGTTCCTTGTAGGCACAGAAATGCTGTCCAGGGGATCTTGGTGAGCAGCATAGCTCCTGTCTCTTCCTGCTGGAAGGGTCTTTTTTCCCTCCTGTCATGGGGAGGGGAAAAAGAACAGGGATCACTGCGGGCCAGGGCAGGGACTTGCAGATCTGTGCTGCACTGAAAAGTGCTTTAGAAATTAGAGGTATTTTTTTCTAAGCAGGTGACTCTGTTCTCCCCAAGACCTGAGAAACCAGCTGGGTTCTTCCCCATAAACCCAATGTCTGCCCCTGCATGATCCTTCAGTAAAGTGTTTTATCTTGGTTCCTTTTAAGGTTTATCCCCAGCCTGCTCAGGGGTGGTGACAACACAGGTGTGTTCTCGGGGAGGATACAGCCTGGTGGAGCAGGGGCTTCACCTTCATCTGGGCAGGTTGTGTTTGAACCACAAGAGCCATTTAGAGGGAGCCCAAGGTGCAAGATAGTTCAAATCTCAGGCCAAAACCTGTCAGATGACGGCCAGCTAGCTTGTGTTTCCTGTTTACTGAAGGCACACAGGGAGCTGAGCTTCTTTGTATGTTTGCATTAAATGTTTCTGTATGGGAGAACAAAGCCAGGAAGGATTTTCTGTTTTGAAGGTACTGATACTGCAGGAACCATGGGCATTACAGATTCAGTGCTGGTAAAAATGCTGATTAGACCCACAGCAGGGGCAGTGCTGCTGGACCCCTTGTTTCACCTGCACGGGGTCCAGTTCGGGGTGGTTTCTTACTTGCAGGTCATCTCTGTAGGTAGGGGTGAGCTTTCTAAAAAAGGTCGGAAGTTCCCCTATACATATTTATATTTATATTTTTATATTTAATGTAGCTTTTCAGTGGCTCGGTCAGGCCTGTTCCTTTCTGTTCTCAGTGCTGGTTGGTTTCCGTGGCAGAGGCTGGACAACGTGTGGCAGGATGTGTGAAGGGCCATCCAGCATTTCTGGCCCCATTCCTCCAGACCCTACACTTTTCCCAGAGTATTACAAACGCCCCTTCTCCGGTGAGTCCCAGATGCTCGTTACAGACGTGTGGGTTTGGGCTTTGGCATGACAGCTTGCATGTTAGATGTCCTTATCCTTTGGTGTCTATGAGATAAGATAATTTCCTGACAAGGGTCTCCTTTTTCTTTTCTCTCTAGCTCAAGGGAGGCTGGAAGGAAATGCTCAGAAGCTGTGTTTGACCTCTGGCCCCCTGGACCCAGTTCCCAACCCCTACTCTGCTTTGGGCAGCGCCCGCCAGGCCCAGCCAAGCCCTCGCATTCGGCCCAGTGGAAAGGACTTCCTGGAGAAGGGACGGAAGGGGACACTCAGCCTCTTGCTGCAGCTCCAAGGGATCTCCCTTGACGGGGGGCTGCCGGGCAAGAGTAAGTACAGCTGAGTCACTGCTGGCCTGAGTTGCCTTTTGGGCCAGGGATGGAATTGGGTGGATTCCCTGGACCTGCTGCCAGAGGAGAGCTTGAGCTTCACAGGGCCAGTTGCCCCGTCTGCAGCGTTTGGGCCGGCAGTGGTGTCACCTGTGCTGGGTAGGTGCTGTTATGGCCTCCATGGCTCCAGTCTGGACCAGCTCTAGAATTGGAAGAGGGACTTTAGTCAAACTAATATATATGGATCAAGTGAAACCTCCATGTATAGAAGTTTATAGTTTAATATGGCAAGTTCCTTGTTGGTGAAGCCAGGCAGGATTTGGGAACAGTGTCTGTGTGATGCTGATTCCCACAGGATGGGAACTGACCTTGCTCTTGGGAGGATGCTGGCATGGCTTGTCTGGCACAGTCCAGACTGGGACAAGTGGGCCACTGAGAACAAGGGAGGCTGTGAACACAGTGCACAGTGTGCACAGACCTGTGCTGATGCTCATCTGAGCACTGTGGGATCCCCTGGCAGAAGAGTCAGTCCAGGAGTGTGCACCTAGCGTGGGAGGGATGCAGAGATGGTCTGGTCTGCAGGAGAGGCAGTGTCTGGGAGGTGAAGGTGTGTTCCCCCTTGCTGTGCAGGGAAAGAGCCCAAGGACTACGAGAAGGAGAATGTGAGGCGGATAAAGGAGATTCAGAAGAGGTGCAAAGAGAAGGAGCGAGCCCAAGAGCACAGCCAGCCCAAGCCTGTGAAAGCTCTGTGGAAATCCCAGAAGTATGAAAACGTGGAGTCAAAGGTGAAGGCCAAACTGCAGGTTGGTACCTATGGAGCTTCTGAACTCTCCTGGCTTGCAGTGGGGTTCAGCCATGGGGGATGGTGGGATGATGGAGACTGTGGAGTCCCAGAACCAACAGGATCTGGGGGCAACAGAGTGTGAGCGTGATCTGGGTCCAGAGAGTGAGTGCTGCAATAATCCCCATCCTGTCTGGCCAAGCAGCCCCCCATGCAGGGGAGGCAGAGAAGAGGGAAATCTCATCACACCTGTGTGGTGGGTTCCAGGTGGTTCCCTCTCCCAGCCGTATTCCCTGCCTAGGAATGCTCCCAGCGACACAGGGAGCTTGTGCAGGTGGTGGGTGCAAGCTGAGCGTGAGCTCCCGCACAAGCCTTCCCCCAGCACTCCCTTGCTGAGCTGGAGTCTTCAAGTTCCTCCTTATCTCTGCAGTGCTTCCCTTTCATCTACGGCCAACTTTTGATGCTAAAATGATTTGTACTGATAACAACCACAAAAGCTGGCAAGATGATTCCCAAACCGGTGGTCCCACGTGCTCTGTCCCTTCTTCCTGGTGTGCCACCAACCTCTCTGATGTCAGTGACCCTTCCACAGATGGGAGCAAACCCACGTGTGCCTCGGGAGCATGAGCCTACGCTTGTTTGACAAATCTGAGGAAGATTGAGATCATTTCTTCCTTTGTTTTGGGGGGAGGGGGTGGTCTCTGCGCAGGCAGTTTCTGCGTGGTGCGTTACTTGTGCTCTGTGGATTCCTCCAGAGAGGTGACAGGCGGCCCTGGCGCTGACTCATGTAGCTTTAACTGTTGCTGTGGCTCTCCTGGAGCTGAGGTGTTCCCTTTGAAGGATCTCCATCCTCTGGGAAGCAGCTGCTGCTCAGAGTTTAAGTTGATTCTGTTAGATCTCGAGGACTAATGCAGAGTTTCTTTTCTCTCATCTGTCCCTGAGGCTGGTGACTGTAGCAGCTGCCTTGGAAAGGGCTCTGGCAGTCCCAGTGCTCTCAGGCAGCAGAGTGCTCACAGGCTGACCCGTGGCAGGTCAGCCCTCCTCTGGATCCGTGGAAGTGGGGTGACTTCTGGGAGTTCAAGGTGTCTAGTGTTGCCAGCAGGGGAGGTGTGTCTCTCCCTTGTGTCTCCTGCCTTTCAGCACATTCACACCTCGCTGCCATTTGTTCTTCACAGCAAGACTGCTGTGTTTTGAGGAGCCATTGTCACTGTCGGTGTGGAATGGCCATGGATTTAGCGTGTACCTCGCTCCAGTAGGTATCCTTTGGGTTATCTGGTGTTTTGTGCCTACCAGATTAGTCAGTAAAGAGGGATTCTCCACTCAATGCTGCACATGCAGTTGATTCAAATGTGTGTTTCTACAGATTTTCCTCTCTTCTCTTAGCAATTCTTTACAAAGTTCTGTTTCCAGGGCTGGATTTGTTGCTTTGTTGGCCTTTGCTGGCTGACTGCTGATTGCTTTCCCCCAAGAACTTCTTCCAAGTCATGGCAGAAAGTGTGTGCTGCCATGTGCCTGCTGGAAACCTGTGGCTGAGCTCGTGGCTGACGACCCAGACTTGGTTGGATGGGTTTCTCTTTGCTCCAGTCTCCCTCCAATGGTGGATCTTTCCTTGCCTTCCCCAGGAGACCTCCCCACCTCCAAATCCCGAGGCTGGGAAATTCCTGAGAGCGTATTCTCGCTGTGGCTCCGGGATCAAGCCCTGCAGACTGCTCTCCCCAAGGCCTGGCAGAGCCAAAAGAGCAGACACAGAGACTCCAGAGGCACAGGGTGCTGAAAGCAAGGTGAGTGGCACACTAACTGCATCCATCCCAGGGATTTCTGGCACCTATGCATCCCAGTGGTTTCCTAGTTGTGTGTGTGTGCCCAGAGGGCCCTTGATCCCTCTCTCTCTCTTCTTCCAGATCCAGGTGGAGAGCAGGAGCATCGACTTCATCAAGCACAACGCCTGCAATGCCAAGCGGGCCCCGCTGCGCCGCTCCCAGTCCCTGCAGGCACTGGCCGAGCTGCTGGAACAGAAGCACCGGGAGCAGGAGGAGTACAACACCAAGCAAAAGGGCCATGTCCCCCAGTAGTATGTATGACCCCCATGTAACAGCCTTCACTACATCCCCCAGCTTCTGCTTAGAGAGATGGGCTGGGGACAGAGGGGCGCTCACCGTGCACAGCAGTGCCATTTGCTGTGGCCTGGGGAATAAACACTGTTCCTCCTGCCTTCCTGATTTAGCAGGCATCACATGGCCAGTGCAACTGGGCTCAGGAGTTTTGTCTCCTCCTCCCTTGCTTGCCACTGTACAGCGATGCTGACATGGGGGTGCTCTGTGTGCTCCTGCCCCTTCGTGAGCTTTGCTCCGTGTGATGCAGCTTCGGCGTTGAAAGGTCTGGTTTTGGAGAGGCAGAGATGTTCACCCTTACTTGGAGCTTGAGTCTGAGGAACATTTTGGGGGTCTGTGTGGAAAGCTGTTCCTGAGTGCCCCTGTCCTGGAACTGACCACTGTTGTCAATCCTTTGGCTGTGCTGTTCCCTGCCAGCATCCTTGGCCATGAGCTGCTCCGTCCAACTTCATTCTGCCACTGGCCCAGAGATGGTTTTGTGATGATTCAGTGAGCCAGAAACAAGGAGCAGCATCTCTTGTCTCCAAGGAACATGTGTTGGCCTCAGTGTGTCTCTTCCAGCAGCCCTTTGGTGCGTGTGGAGTGTGTTTTGCTCACATGTGGGCTAAACCCGGGTGTATCCTCCACGGCGAGGGCCAGCGCATGGATCCCTTTGGTCCTCAGGCAGTGGCATGGAGTGTAGCAGGGTTTGAAGGTCATGATTCCTGGTCTCTGCCTGTGTCCCTGGGCTACCCCTCCTGCCAGATGTGCCAACAGCTGCTCTCCTTTGCCTTGCAGCCTGCTGGAGAGGAAGGAGCTGTGGCGCAAACAGATGGAGGAGCGGCTGCGGAACCTGCCAGATCCCGACACGCCGCCTGGTCACACCATGATGCCGGAGGAGCAGCGGCTGGAGACCCTCGGCAACCTGAAGCAGAGTAAGAGGGGGAAAAAAAATGGGGATCCTAACTGAGAAAAACAATCCTAGCCAGGATAAGGGGAGGAGAGTTGTGGGGCACAGATTCCTGCCACTTGAAGAGTTGCCTGGAGTAAGGCATATGTAGGCAGGATGTGAGCTGTGTGTGTGGAAAGAGCAGAGACCTGCAGGTTACAGGAGTGGCTCTCTGGAGCAGGCTTGTCCAGAGGACCTGATGTTAGGGTTACTATTACTCCTAAAATGTTGGAAAGATTTTGGTTGGAATGGACCCTCAGAGGTCTCCAGTCCAGTCCTTGGTCCTTCAAAGCTGGAGCAGGTCCTTCAGGTCCTCATCCAGCTGAGCTTCGAATAGAAGGATTCTAGATCCGTGTTCCAGTGCTGCCATCATTTTCATGGCTGGGATGGGGTCATAGCATTAGGAAAAGGATGGATTTATTTGCTCATCAACTTACACAACTTGTCTTATTGCTGTTTTTACAGCCCAGGAGCAGCTGATAAAGGACCTGGTTCTGCTGCCAATGCGTGGAGACTCTCTCAAGATGCAGAACAGGCGGGTAGATCTGGAGAGGAAGCTCTCCCAGATCGAAGAGGCAATCAAAATTTTCTCAAGGCCCAAGGTCTTCATCAAGCTGGACTCCTGAGCCAGTGGGGCCACAGGTGTGCTGTGCTGCTCTGCATGAACATCCTTCCTTGCTGTGCAGGAATGGACATCTTTAGGAGGGAAGGAGAGGAAGGCATGTTCCAGACCCTGAGCCCATGCAGGTGCTGGGACAGTGTCCAGTGTTCAGCTGGCATCCTTTGCTCACCCTCCAGTGCTGTGTCTTGTCCACAGAAAAGGCAGAGAGATGACCTAATATACTCCTTACTCAGTGGACTGGAGAACAGTTGTCTCTGTGCTGCTTGACTTCTCCCAGATCAGCTCTCTGCTCTGGATCCATGCCATCACCTCTTATTTTCCCACTTTTTCCTGCTTTTAGAAACTAGTAGGAGGTCTCCCATGCTGCTGCCTGTTGTGTTCCTTGTCTCTCTTTTCCTCCTGAGCTGGACCATGGTCACGGCTCATCCTGAGCACCTGCAGGCTCGGCAGGTTGGGGACAGCTTGGGACAAGGAAGAGGCACAGATCTTCAGTGCTTTCTGCCTGGGGAAGGGCTGAGCTGGCAGGCGGATCTGGTGGCACGTCTGCAGAAGCCTTTGTTGTCTGTGGGGCAGGAGATACTCTAATAAATCATCATTTCCATCTCTCAGTGTTGGTGCAGCTCCCAGTAGGCCCAGCAGGGCCTGAGGAGTGGTGGTGGGCAGCAAAGACCAGCAGCACTGGCACAGAGCAGGCAGGGGATGAGCCGTGGGTTGCACAAGGCTGGGTGCTGGGACACAGTGGTGGATGTGGAGTGGGGCATGGGCAGATGCCATCACAGAGGAGAACTCGCTGCCTCCTTACCCTCAGGGACCTGTGCAGACCTTTGCAGGGATCCTGCTGCATGAAGCAAAGGAAAATTGAAGAAGGGTTTGTTTTAGAAGGGATTGCTGGAGGGCTTGGTGCATCTCCCGCTCAGCAGAGGGGCAGTGCCACAGCTTGGAGCCAATGTCCAGCTGAATTAGGAGAACCTCCAAGGACGGGGTTGCCACCACCACCTTGCTGAGGCTCTGTCCCTAAATGGTGCCCCTCTCAGGTGGTGGCTCCATGCTGGGCAGGATTTTGTGGGGTGGGGATGTTGTGGAGCATTCCAGCCCTGCTGGCACTCTGCGGTGCCCTGGGATGGCAGGGCTGGGCCAATGCTGCTGCCAAGGGCCAGGGATACTTTTCGCACTCAAAGGCTGGAGAAGGTGAGATGCCAACCAGAAAATCACCCCACGTGATCCTGGGGCTGCCTCGGGGCAAACACCACAGCCAGGTTGAGCCGGCTGGATGGGAGCAACTGGGGGCCATGGGCACAGCCCCCAGGCACCTCCCTGCCCAAAACAAGCCTGGGCTAACCAGCCCTGCTGTCAGATCTGCTCTCAGGTCTGTCTGAGCCCCGGCTGTGTGTCCTCAGCCCTCGCAGCTCTCCCTGCCTGCCCTCGGTGCTGATCCAACGTGGCTGCTCCTGTGTGGCTGCTGGCAAGATTTTGGCTACAACACCACAGGGAGCTGCATGTGGTTTGGGTTTTGGGAATCAGCAAAGGCAGTGGGACACAGCCCTCCTTTCCTGCAGAGGTGACCAGCTCTGCTGCCAGGTGTGGTGTGCACCCAGCATCACCTCAGGGGAGCCAGGCCAGGGCACCTGCTTTACTTCCCTTGGGGGTTACTCTGGGAGAGCCCTTGTGCCATGAAGGGTCTTGCTCCCCAAGCACCCGTGTCCTGCTGGGGCAAACGGGCTGGAAAGCACTGCCCTCAGATGCCCACTCCCTGCCAGACCTGTGCCTGGGCTGCTTCACTGGCAAGCATGGCTGGGGGCCCTGTCAGGTTGTGCCACAGTTGTTGGACAAAACGTGAATGGGATTGCCAAGCAAGGCTCATTTCACCAGGCCATCGTGCCAGGTGGCTGCCCAAAGCAGCCTGGACATGTGCCATGGCACAAGGAGGTTTAGGGGGAGGGATGTGTTCCAGCATCCCTCCAAACCCCCCTTCCCCATGATGGGCCTCACTGGGGCCACCCAGCACAGCAGCAAAGCCACAGCGTGTGCCAAGGCCAAGGCTGCCACTCCCAGGCACTGCCACGTGCACAGGGCTGGGGTGCCCGCCTGCCGTCCCCCTCCTCCCTGCGGTGACACGAACCAGGGACCAAGCTCGGTGCTTTCTAGAAAACGTTTTACTGTCCATTGCAATATATTAATTGATGATGCATATTTCGAGAAAACAATTAAAAATCCCCACTTGCTTGGAAGGGGAGGCAAGGGGGCTCGGAGGCGCAGTGCCCGGCGTGAGCAGGCACCGCAGCAGGGCTCGCGGGGACGCGGGTGGTGGGAGAGGGCAGTGGGCAGCCCCGCTCCACCCCTGCCCGCCCGCCGCGTCATCACCCTGGTGTCCGCATCCAGCCGGGATGAGCGGAAACCCCGACAGCTGCCAAGCGGTACGGGACCCCACGGCTATAGGGTGAGGAGGGTGCCGTCCTCCCGCCCGCTGCCCCGGCCGGGGCTGCCGTCGTGGCTGCCCAGGGACTGCAGGGAGCCCCGTGAGCTGTGCGGGGACAGGCTGCGCTGGAGGGGTCCGTCCGCGGGGCCCCCGTTGGGGCAGCCCCCGGGGATGTAGTGGGAGGCGCTGTCGCTCTCGATGACCAGGTCGCCCTCCTCGTCGCTCTCGGCCGTGCTGTAGTTGCTCAGGTACTGCGAGGCCGGGCTGGGGGTCTGCTGGCTGGGGGTGCTGTCCGTGGACATGCCGGAGCTGCCCGAGGCCTTGCTGCTGCGGATGACGTTGTTGCGCTGGTTGGCCGGCTTGACGGTGATGATGAGGTTGTGGCTGTTGGCCACCATCATGTCCGTCACTTGGTCCAGGGACTTGCCGGCTACGTCGATGCCGTTCACCTCCAGGATCTCGTCGCTCACCGCCAGCAGCCCCGTGCTCTCGGCCAGGCCGCCCTTCACCAGGCGGGAGATGAAGATGCCGGGCACCTTCTCGACGCCCTGCGGGGCCACGCGCACGCTGACGCCGTCGCGGATGTAGAAGCCCAGCGGCTTGTCGGAGCCGTGCTTGTGGAGCCGCACGCGGCGGTGGGTCTCGGGCAGGATGTCCACATCGATGATGGAGGAGATCTGGCGGAAGTCCTGGGGCATCCCGATCAGGAGGTGAGGCTTGGCCCGGTAGTGCGCGGGGCGCAGCAGCCCCTTCTTCTTCCGCTGCAGGGAGTTGGAGGCGAAGACACTGGCATCGGACTCTGCTGTAGGGAGCGAGGGAGGACACAGGTCAGGCACCGCAGCCGCCCAGGGACGCGACCGTGCGCTCGTGGCCCCAGGGGCTGGGGGAGCTGGCAGCAGAAGGGCCCTGCTCACAGGTCTCACCGGCTTTTCCTCCCCGGAGCATCACCCTGGCTTTCCCTGCAGCCTTGTCTCCGCTGGGGCCCATCTCCTGGGATTACCCAGCATACACAGGCCAGGATTAGTGGGATCGAGGCAGTGATTCAGCCTTAATCACACTTTAAGCCAAACTCTGCAGTTTAACACTAGAGCTGCCAGCCCTGATGGCCTGGGAGCTGCAGCCATGCCCCAGTTTGGGTTCGGAGAGAGGGGACCCCCCACACAAGAAGTGCTTCAGTGGCAGCCAACTCCCTGGATTGAGTCCAGTCCTGGGAGCCACCACCAGAGTCCCCAGGCCCCACTAGAGCAGGGCCATCACTGGCATGGGCTGGGGGTGGCCGTCACTATGTGCTGCAGAACCCAGCCATCCCCAAGGTCAGACACTTCCCAGCTCCTGGAGATCCATCCTAGGACTGCAGCATCCCCAGGGCCACCGAACATCCCAGATTGATTTGTGCCAGTGTCTCTCATGCACCTTCACACAGGGTTTGACATTCCTCCTGGACCCTGCCCTGGGGCTGCTCTGTGGCGCCCATCTCCAACACATCCTCCTTGGCTCCATCCCCAGGTGCTGGGGAGCATCCCCTGGTTCCTCTCTGGTTTCTCCCCATCCCTTTCCATGTGGGAGTCCAGATCTGGACGCTGCATGGTCAGCACATTCCCCACAGTGCCCCCCACCAGCACCCAGACCCTGCTGCAGCCTCGGGAGTGCTGGGGATGTCCCCAAGCCCAGGGGACATGG
This sequence comes from Pseudotriccus pelzelni, assembly GCA_035584735.1. Taxonomy (NCBI): domain Eukaryota; kingdom Metazoa; phylum Chordata; class Aves; order Passeriformes; family Tyrannidae; genus Pseudotriccus; species Pseudotriccus pelzelni. Next base: position 79,719,125 of record JAWMRA010000113.1, on the reverse strand, counting down.
GATTTCTCCCTAGTGAAGCCAGCCTGCCAGGGCTCCTGGCTTATAAATATCTTCCTGCACACACAGCCTGGCATATTTTTAGCTCGGGGAAGGGCGGCGGAGGCTTTCCCACAGCAATTTCAGCACACGAGCTCCTCTCCAAGGGGCACAGAGTGGCTGGGCCAGCCAGGTCCAGCACCCCAAGGACAAGCCTGCTGGTGGCCATGGCAATGTCCCAGGCCCTCCCCTGCCCTTCCCATGAGCCTTGGCCCAGCCAAGGAGGACCAGTGCCACCATCCCAGCCAGGCTGCCCCACCGGGATGGCTTCACCCAAGGGGGTGATGGCTCGGAGCGGAACCCAACCTTTGCTTTCTGCCCCCTTGCAGCAGGACTGGCTGCTGCAGAGCCCACTGAAGGGTGCACACCTTCCCCACACAGGTGTGCACAGCTCCCCGTGCCTGGCACTGAGAGGCTTTGCAGCCACATTCCCCAGCGACCCGGACCGGTTCAACGACAGCCCAGCCTTGGGATGACCTGGATCCATTTTAAATCAGCTGTGACTCACCCAGGGCTTGCTCCTGGCCTCTCTGCACACCTCCCCGTGGTGCTGCCGGCCCCTTGGCCCCTCTCCCGCAGGCACAGCCGGGTGCTGGGGCTTGCTGGTGCTGCCTCCTCGCCCTCCTTATCACGCTGCCCGCAGTGCCAGGGCTGTGGCTCCTGCTCCCCACACTCTGCCGTCTGGCATGGTCAGTCACAGGCCCTCAGGCTTTTTCTAGCAGCAGACAAGGTGGCTCCGAAAGCAGGAGCAATGCTCCCACAGCAGCCCTGGCACACCCACCCCTGCGCCGGCTCTCCGTGCCACAGCCTGGATCCAAGCATAGCTCCAGGAACGGGATGGTTTGGCACTGGCAGCGACAGCCCCTGAGCACAACACTGGCTCCAGCAGCCTGGATTGCTGCTGCTGGCCCCACACCACGTGGCCACAGAGAAAACGCACGTCCAGGGTGTCCCAAACCCCCCTGATGCAAAAGCCCAGGAAAACTGGCACATCAGCCAGGGCTGGCCATTGGCATCACCCCTCGCTCACAGACTTTCTACCACTAAGATGAGCTGGAAACACAGAATCGCTCTGGATGCTGTGCCAGAGAAGGAAAACTGGGGCTCTGGGTCAGGTTGTGGCTCTGTGCAGTGCTGATTGATGATGCTACTAAAGAGATATCCTTGGTGCTACTAAACCGAGTGGAAGGGGATGGGCTTATTTCCCCTGCAAAGAGAAGTACCCAGAGTGTTTGTCATTGGGAGACTTCCATCCTTGCCAGGATGCTGCTATCAGGGTGATTCCATGCACCTGTGCGAGGAAGTGGCTCTCTGGGAATATGCCACTAAGGTCAGGGCAAGCCCCTGGGCTGCCAGGGAGGCAGCAAGTCTCTTCCCGACGCCAAAAATTCAGCGGCACCCTGAGAGCTCTCCCAAAATGATGGCTGTTGCCTCCTCAGGGCAGGGAACCGGATGGGGCTCCCAGCATGGCGCTCACAGGAATAGCACGGGTGTTTTCAGGGAGCCCACGAAATCTTGGCTGGAAACCATGACTTCAAAGGGGTGAATTGCAAGTATCTGCCTCTGCTCACCAGGGTGCCGTGGGTGCCCCTCGGCTGCCAGGGAGAGCCCACGTGGGTGCCACAGACCTGGCAGGGCTCTGGGAGCCTCCCAGTGCCACCATCTCTGCACCCATCCACCAAAGCAGTGGCTGGAAGGTATGATACCACAGGATGTGGCTCATCTCTCCTGATGGGGAGAACGGATCCAGTGCCCCTCTCCACGTCCCACTTACCCTTCTTCTGGATGATGACCCTGAGCAGGGGGTTGGCAGAGGACAGGGCTTTGTGGTAGTTGTCGTCGTTGTTGATGGGCAGGAGGTCTCCGTGGATGTCTGTGTAGCCCAGGAGCACATCCACCCGTGGGATCTGGTGCACCGTCTGCAGCAACTGGTAGAAGTCCTGGAAGCTGCCCGCGCCGGAGCGCTTCATGGCAAAGCGGCGGAATTCAGCATCGAACTGTGGAGGAGGACGAGGAGGAGGAAGAGGAAGGCGAGGGTGAGGCTGGGCAGGGTTGGCTCTGACCGGCAGGACTGATCCAGGCAGGGCACCACACAGAGCTGCCCCAGGGCAGGCAGAGCCGGGCACTGCCGGCTCCAGAGCCCAGCAGCACCAAGGCAGCAGCGCCAGCTGGGCAGAGCCCGTCCCAAAAACAAAGTAAAAGGAGTGAAGGCGTTTTCCTGCCCAAACATCGAAGTGACAGGGTGAGAGAGGTGCCCCCGCGGCAGAGAAAGGACCCTCCGGCCGCACCACCAGCCATGGCAGGCTCTGTGCTGCCGGGAGGCCCTTCCCTTCGACACGACACCGGCACTGCCGGAGCACCTGGTGAGCAACAGCGTTAATTAATGTCTCCTTCCGTCACGACGAAGGGGAAGCCAATTAAGAACAGGCTGAGGAACGCTGCGAGGATCGCACTGCCCGCGGGGGTCACACCCCAGCTGTCGGGGCAGGCGGCGGACCCCATGCCCTGGGAAGGAGGGCACCCTGCACCCCGACAGGGGTCCCGGGCAGGCAAGGGCACAGCTGGATAAGGGTGCAGAAAGGGAGCGCGCACAACTGGGTAAGCACAGGGATGGTGGGTGGGCACAGGTGGATGCATACCTGGGTGAGGGCATGCATCTGGGCACGGGTGTGCTGGCTGAGCGCACATCTGGATGAGCAGACACGTCTGGGAGAGACCACATCTGGGCGAGTGCACAGCCACGCAGGTGTGCACATCTGGGCGCACAACAGGGGCTCGCCCCTAGCCGGGGGTGCCCGGCCGTGCGATGGCATAGCCGGGGGATGCGCACGCCTTGGCGAGCGCGCACATCTGGGCGAGAGCACATCTGGGCAAGGTGTGTCCCCGGGGTGACCGCGCACCCAGCGCACCCGCACCGGCGGGGCCGCCCCGCACACGGCAACTGCCGGCGCGGCTCACCGGCGCCCTGCGCATCTGGCGGGCGCTCCGCCGCGGCGCCCCCACCGCCGGCCGCGGGTAACCGGGCCGGGGAGGCGGCGCGCCGGGCCCCGGACCAATGTGGAAGGCAGCGCCTCCTCCGGCCCGCGGGGGCGGACGGCGCTTCCCCTGCCCGGGGGAGCCCAGCCCGGGCCGGCCACCCGCCGGGGGAGAGCCGGCCCGGCCCCGAGCTCGCCCGGGACCGCGGGGTTGGCGCACCCAGGGGATGGGTGCGTTGGCGGCCGTGGCTGTCAGCGTGGGGCGTCCCTTCGCCGTCCCAGTTTTTCCTGGGGAACACCAGAGTTCTGCCATCGTTTATTTCCCTTTTTGTCACTATCTTTGTGTCCCGCCTTGGGTGTTCTGGGGCGCACGCGACAGCCTTCATGGCAACCCTCAGAAGTGCCGAGGGGCGACATAGCTCCAAAGGCGAACGGGGAATGGGCACAACGGGCAAGCTGAGCTTTATTCAACAGCCAGTTCCTAAAGAGTGTAATATCCAGCTGGCTTTGCTCCGTGTGCTTTTTCCTCTGCAGTGTCATAAATATGTATTTGTCTTCACACGAATTAATACAGAAAGATGATAAATATTTATCATTTGACATAGTGTCTAAAGACATTAACTGGTCCATCCACCCATGGAGAAGAATATGTCATATTCCTTGTTTCTCAGTAAAAAAAAAAAAAAAAAGGCATTCAGCTCTTCCCAAGTGAGGGTTAAAGGTTTTGGGTGGCTGTATTTTTAAGGGGTGTTCAGCTTGAGATGTCCCTGCCATCTGATATTGACTCTTCCTCTTGAAGGCTACTCAAGCTGGGCCCCCAAGGCCTGAGGCAACCAAAATCTCAGGGTTCCATCCACTGAAGTGCATCTGCTGAGGAGCACAGCCTCATTCTCACAATCTAGTATTTTCCCTGCATTGAGTCCCACAGCAAGTCTGCAAGATCATAATTACTGCCTATAATTTTTCCACCACCGGCTCTTTCTGATGGTAATCGTTAAATTAACAAGAAAGGAGATAATTTCGATTGGCACACCCTGTGAGAAAAGTGGAGGGTGAAAAAAAGGCTAACTCATTTGTGCCCAGCTTGAGTTTCTGGTATTAGTCAGTCCGTCTGTTTGGTCATCGGAAGTGGTGTGTAAAAAGAACTTTATTTAAGACTGCATTAAATCAGATCAGATTTCTCTTCAGCTGTGCATTTCAGAAAGTACTGACTTCTCCTCCTCAGAGAACTACAGTTTTTTGGTTTTTCTTTTCAATTCTTTGAAAGAGTTGGGTACTTTTGCTTTTAATCTGAACCTACAGGGTTAAACATGTCTTCCATGGTCACGGAGGGACACATCCCCTCTGCAAAGGCAAGGCACATCAAGTGGACTTCGCCAGACTAAAATCAGCCCTCAGGGAGAATTTAGGGGCATGTGTTACTGCTCATCTCACCTCCACATTCATGGCTTGCTAATGATCTCCATCCTTAACTGGGAGTTACTCCAGTCTCAGCATAATCCTTCTTTCCATCACTTCTAAACTTCTGTGGTAGAGAGGGAAATTGTAGGGTTGAACATGTCACCATGCCCACACACTGCGGGTTTTTTCCCCCTGAAAATCCCCTACAGTTGCTACTGCCAGTTCAGCCCACAGTTACAACAGTTCCACAGGAGACATGACATATGGGTAGCCAGAGGTGATTCAAGCACCGGGTTGTCAACCTGCTTCACTGAGGGGCATCCTGTGACCCCTCGTGCCTTGCCCACCTCAGCCTCTCTTCCAGGATCCTGCTTGCAATTTAGCAATTTGGCAAAAGAAAGGTTGTTGCAATCCTGTGACACCTGTTCCTAGCGGAGCTGGTTGGAAAACCTCTGAAAGAACAGCTTTCCACTCGAAAATGCAACCCTGTCAAAATCGAAATGCTTTTCAAACTTGTGTCAGTTGCACTGCAAATGTAATTTAAAAAAGAGTAAGTGGTGAAGGGATGTTCCAACAGTGTGGGAACATCTCGCTGTGACATTTCCAAGCTAAATGTTTCAATTTCTTCCTTCAAAATGAGTTTTGGTTTCAAAATATTTCTTTTTATATTATATATTACAAAATATATAAAAAAAAAAAATTTGAAAAGCTGTCACTTGTTACCATCAATCTGAAATTAAGCTTCTCCACAAGTTTCTCAAGGTAAAGAATTCTTCTATTCTGATTTGGAGCAAAACGTCAAATTACAAACATCTAGTGAACCTAGAATATCTGAATTTTGCTGGGCTCTCAACCACATGATGGAATTCCAGAACACATCACGGCTGCCTTTTTAAAGTGCATAATTACAAAATGCTTGAAATAGTAGAGTCTTGTCTTGCACTTTAAGCCTTGCTGCCGGTTGAGAAAAGACCATTCTGTAACAAAGGTGAGGTCTGGAGTAAAAGATGCGGGTAGACATAAACCCCGAGAGCAGAAGTTCACCCTTTTTTTTGGTTGTTCCCAGTTAACATATTTCAAAGCAGTGCATCTGTCAGGTATCTGCTGATCACCCCAAGTACTATGGTCTCCCAGTTTGAATTGGGATAAAGTCAATTTTCTTCCTAGTAGCTGGTATACTGCTGTGTTTTGGATTTAATCTGAGAATTGTGTTGATAACACTAACGTTTTAGCTGTCGCTAAGCAGTGTTTACTCGAAAGTCAAGGACTTTTCAGCTTCTCCAATCTACCCACCAGTAAGTAGACTGGGAGGCACAAGAAGATGGGAGGAGATACAGCCAAGACAGCTGACCAAAACTGGCCAAAGGGATATTCCATCCAGCGTGGTGACATGCTCAGTTTGTAAACTGGGGTGAAAGCTGCCTAGGGGTCACTGCTCAGGGACTGGCTGGGCGTCAGGTGGTGAGCAATTGCACTGTGTATCACTTGTTTTGTATACTCATACTGTTATTACTACTATTCCTATTATTATGCATCACTTGTTTTGTATATTCTAATTTCCCTCCCTTCCTTTTCTGTCCCATTAAACTCTCTTTATCTCAACCCATGAATTTTGCCTCTTCCACCCCCACCCTCCTCAGTTCTCTTCCCTATCCCTATGGGGGCAGGGAGTGAGTGAGCAGCTGTGTGGTGCTTAGTTGCTGGCTGGGGTTAAACCACGACATACTGCAACTGGGATTTCCTTCAGTTCTTATTTCTGGAAGAAGAGATAAGGGGGTAACAGATGAGATAATCTAGATGATTCTATACTCTTTCTAAATCACAAATTCTTGCCTTCTCAGTCAGATTGTATTCCAAATACTTTTATTTTATATTTTTATGAAAAATTACCTTTGCCACTTTAAGAATGTTGTTCTCCATCCATAAAACATTTTATGTATCTATTTAGGCTGATCAGAGGTGCTTAGTGAGTGACCTTGATGATTTACCTAGTAAAAATCCATACAATAATCAGGTTATGCTTTGGTTATCTCAGAAAGATCATTTGCTTTCTAGTTTTACAGCCCGTGGAGCACCATGGCTGCTTTCAGGATTTGTCCATCACTTCTTTTCAAGAGTGTTTCCTGCTGCTGCCATAGACTTAGAGGTTTTGCTCACTTTTATCCCTTCATCCATAGGTAGAGCCAACTATCAAACAAGATGTAAATGATGCACTTGGATGTACACTGTCTTCTGACACTTACTCAGTGTCTGACCCACAGGCAAATGGATTTTCACAAAGATTATGTGGCAGTTTCTTGAATAATTTTTAAATGAGAGGGAAGATTTGGTCTTATGTCCAGTTCCTAATTGAGAAGACTGTCTGCTTGTCCCAAAGGCTCATCTTTATCTGTCCAGTTTAGGAGACTTTACTGCTAGAATAGCAATGAGCACTATGGGTGCACACAAACCCTTCCACCGTTTCACAGGCATACAGTGTCTGAAGGAAGTTGAAGAGGGTCTTCACCATAAGTATAGTTCTGCCCCTGCATGCCTTGAGGGCCATGATAGAAATTCTTTTGGACCAGGGGAAAAAAGGGTTGAAAAACAAGACCTTAAACCTTGACCATTTCCTGTGGTAGCCTTCTCTTCCTAAACCACAGAGCCTGAGGACCTAAAATGTTCAGGTGCTGCTGCAGTACAGACAAGTATCCTTAAGGCAACATGATTTTTCAGCTTTTCTACATTTTCTCTGCAAGCTGACAAACAAACAAGGTCAGATTGGGACCCACGAAATCCTGATTCTGCTCCTTACTTGTTATGTGATGTTGGCCCCCTTTTTTCAGTGCTGTTGAACACCTGCACTTTTTACTGAGTTCAAAAAGAGCACCATGAGCTCAGACCCTCAGGATGTACTGCTGTTTGTCTTTCTGTGCTAGTGCTTCCCCACTGTAAAATGAGGATAATAATACCTCCTTTCTTCTATCACTCTCAGGCTTTTCTGTTTAAGCTGTAAGGTCATCAAAGCGAGAACTGTCTCTTTCTAGTGGTTTGTGAGAACCTATCACAACAAAGTCATAATCCTGTCTGTGACCTGCAGGCACTAGCACATTGCAAATAATAACAATAAAAATCCAATCAGAAATGTCATTGTCCAGGACTAGCTTTAGTGCCACCCAGCAAATTAAAAAATCATTCCAGGGAATGACAGAACCCATGAAAATGAGTGGGTTACTCAGAGTCTTTGCTAATTATCCAGCTCCATGTTTAGTGAAATGTTGGTCTTTTCTGAAAGGGTTGAGCTGCCAGGGCACAGTCACTGTTTGTGTCACTAATGAGACATGGCAGTGTCCCCACCACATATTTCAGCCCGTTGCTCAGGTAGTACAGTAGTGGTGCTTCTTCCCCAAGTCTGACCTTGGCTCTTTGACTCTGCCAACTGCTGAGAGTGGGAGATGTGATGCTGGGTTTTGTAAAGCAGATGTCCACCAGCTAGGAATAGGCCGACACCACCACCTTACCTCACACAGGAAAATGAACAGTTCTCATCGGTGATGACTTTGTGTCACTATTGCTCTGAACCGAATTAAAACCAGTGATGCAGGCATTCAAGCCTCTCTATGCCATTATTAACTATCCCCTGAAGCTATCCAGCTCCCCAAATATTCTTTTCAGGTTCTTGCTTCTTCTTGCCTTGTCCTTTTAAATTAGAGTTGAGCAATGATGAACCAATTTAGTTGCTGTTCTACGTAATTTAGGTTATCAACTCAGTGAATTAAGGACAGAAACATGTAACATAGTTATGAATGCCTGTTTAAAAAAAAAAATCTCAGTTTACTGCTGACAGGTGTTGGTAGCCATACCATAAAGAATGCAGTTGAGCCTAATCTTCTGCTCTATTGACATTTTGTGATGTTTTGCCTATTCTGTTGTGGGTGACACTGCAGGGTACTAACAAGGTTTTTTCTTTTGCTCTGATGGCAATGCTACTGTTCTGTGTCACATTCCTTCCACCAGTTCCTGACAAAGATGACAGAAAAGAAGAAGAGCCAGAATATTGGTGAGCACTTGCTACGGAGAAACCTCTGTTTTAGAACACAGGCTTTTCCAGATTCGGAGGCGGGGAATTGCTGATCTGACATCTGTTGCCTGTCACACGTTTGCTGATGCCTGTGAAAGGAGTCTTAGAAATGTAACTTCGGGCTGAAGTCCACTGTCCTCTCCTCCTTCCTTTTTGTCTCTCTCTGATGCTCGAGTCCCTGCTCCGGCTCACTGCACAGAAGCTGCTGTGTTCAGTGTGAATCCATGACACGGTGCTCCCGTTTGGAGCAGCACCTTCTGGCTTCAGTGGCTCTAATTGGCTCTGTGCTTTGAACCATTCGGCACTGTGTGCTCTGCTCAGTGTGTCTTGGTATTGACTCACTCTTCATCGCAAGTCTCCAGAGCAAATGGCAATAATCTCATGAGCATTTTAAAGATCATGGTTTTGGAGTCTCTTTTTCTGCAATTAGAATCTGTGTCGGCAGCTCTAGGTAAAGTTTCATGAGCTGCTCCGCTAATGTGCATACAGCTTCAAGCACCTTCTGAGGCATTTTTGCATGTTTCTTCAGAGATAAAAGCTGTCTGAGACACAGGAGTTTATTTTCTCTCCACTACCTGAAAATTACAAAATGCTGATACAAATGGAAGAAGGAGGTTGTAGGGGAGGAGAGTGAATATACTGTGTTAGAGAGGATGGGCTTCTTTGACCTTGGGTATGCTGCTTTTGAACCTTATGCACTGTATTTTTCTAACACAAAGGAAATCACTGCTCTGCTCCTAAGTGATCTTTCAATGCACAGAAACATTCTCATTAGTGGGTTTTTTTATATTCTCACCTTCTTTCATTAAATCATACACTTTACAGTTCCAGTTCAACTGCATAGAACTTTATGAGCTGACTGAGAGTCACTTGCCTTTGTTAACATGTTTTTTCATCATTGAGCAATAGAGCAATAATGAGGACACAGATCATCTTTGCCTTATAAATATGCATAGCAAAGTATAAAAAAAGTGGATTCCTAAAATAAATAAATAAACAAAACTTTGTGGTGAAGGGAAGGAACTGAGAAAAACAAGATGACAAAGCTTTTTTCTGATGTTCTACCTTTGCTAGTGTACAGAGGCATCAAAGTAAGGAAAGTCTCCAAGTGATGTTGGGTGCTCTGAGTGCTGCGTTTAATGGAAATAGACATAGCATTGTGTCTGCAACTTCTGTGCAATGCAAATCAATATCATTCATCAGTATGGCAAAAGAAACCAACAAATAAACAAACAAAGCCCAACTAAAAACACAGCCTAAGATGACTCTAAAATAGATTGATTCTTTCATGGAAATATACAGATTTGTTTTCTCTCTTGACTTTTGTTCACATTTTCCTCATTCCTGCTAGATATGAAAACAACCCATCATGCCAGTTTTTAAATAGGACAGTATATATCCGTCTGTATGGCATACATGTTCAGTTCCAGGAAAGAGAAACAATCACAAGTTTGGATGAGAACTGCACATTTTCTAGCTCAAGTTTCTTCGGAGATGTAGCTGTGCGGAGGAGGCACTGTTTCTGTGTATGTGTTTGTACGGCACTTAATAAAATGAGGCCATTATTGGAGGGTGAGGGAAAGAGCTCAGTTGCTATCATAATGACTATAAACCTCAGCTAGGGTAAAACACACTGAATGTAGCAGTGTGTAAGCGCTGTCCCAGGGAAAGGTGCACCGCTCTTTTACTGCTGCAAAAGGAAAAGGGACCTAGGAACTCATCATCTACTTCCTCATCCCTTCCCACAGCTTGCAGAGGACTGCAGTAGATCTTCTCCCTGTCATAGCACACTCTGCTCAGTGCACAGGTGCAGCTGTACTTAAGGGTTCCCCTTTTCTCCCAGGCTGGGTAGTCCCATCAGTTTGTCCTGCATGGGGAAGCATAGTGAGTTTGGAGAACCCACTTACCCCTGTATTTCAGGAGAAACATGCAGCCATTCCAAAAGAGAAAGAAATACAAATTTCTCTTTCTTCTTCCAGTGCCAGTCCTCAGGCTGTATCACAGTCAGGTCCTCAAGACACACTCTAGCTATTTCTTTTGCCTCTGCCAGATATTCTGTGACTTTTCCACAATTATTAAAATTATTGTGACTACTTTCATTCATATGGTCAAAGTTTGCCAATGCTATCCCTTCCTGCCCCACAAATTATGCATTATAGTGGCATATAGTACTCAGCATAAAATGTGATGTTGTGTGCTTGTTTTTACTTAATAAAAAACTTTGGTCACAGAGCGACTGCAAGCTCAGGTTTTGTTACTTCAGAATATTCACCTTAAATCTTGTGGCAGTTGTGTGACAGAGAGGTCACCTAGCACTTTCAGCTCTGTAAAGCAGAGGGTGTGCATGCGTGTGCTTTACAGCTGCTTGTTTAAACAACAAAGCCAAATCACCAAGCTCAAGCCTATTCAACTTTGTCTCTACTAGGGCAAGGGAGAACTCAGTGCCATTAACTGTTCACTTCACATCCCCACACTGTCTCTGGATCCACTGAAAAATAATTTCACTTTAATGGCAGTGAGATTCTGGACACAGATCAGCCTGGGATCAATCCATGCAACTTGCCTTGCAGCTTTAACTCAAGGAAAAAATGGGACCAACAGCTGGTGGAACAGGGTTTCTTCCAAGGAAACCTTCCCGTAATTGTGTTTTGGCACAATCCCATCTTGCAGCTCTGTTGAGAAGAGTTAGATTTTCTCACATCATTTTGTGGTTGAGAAGGGGGAGTTGGCTTGCAGAATAAATTCACAGAAAAGATTAAGGGACACAATATGTGTTTTGTCACATGGAAAATCAAGAAAATGATATGCCCCTAAGAGAGCACTGACTTGGAAGTGTCCTTTGTGGTTGACTAGGAAAAGCTGACATCTGAACTCCAACCTGGGAAGGAGATTTAGAAATGCAATGTGTTTTTTTCGTAGCTACTGAATATTTAGATTCACAGCTCATATTACAAAATATTAGAAAACAACAGGGCCATCTAAGGACTAGGATATGGATTAGACTATTTTATTATCTATGATATAATTTTCGTATTTCTGAGGCCTGAGCTTATCTTCTGCTTGTCTGTATTGGCTCCAGCTCAGAGTCATATAACCAGTTGAGTCAATAGCACAGCTTTTAGCACCAGCACCAGGAACCATCTTGGGTAAAGGAAATCATGGATAAATTCTTCAATTTCTCCACCTCCCTCAGCCATTTATAAAAGCTATTTTTATTAAAACTTTCTTGAGTACTTCTGCTGCAGCTGGGAGACCATGCAATGAGCTTTTTCTATTAAACCATAGAAGAAAGAGACAGAAGTGCTTTGTTTACTTCAGAGTTGGCTTTTCTTTGTTTCTGCAGTGTTTGTTTCCTTTGGGGTGACCAAGAATACTAGAATGCAGCAGAAAAGCCCTGACAGATGCTGCAGCAGCAGAATTTCTCTGTTCAGATGGTATTTTTAGATGAAAAGGTGTAAGACACATTTAGCTTGTTTGTCAGGAAATTGTTATTTTGTTAACTCTTTAAGAGCAACACAGACCATCTATTTTAGCCCATTGGGTTATTTAGGAGGCTAGCATGAGGGACCACACTTGTCTATCGCACAGAATAAGAAATGAAACGATGCTGTGAGGGGTATTACTCTGTCACCACAGACTAGACATGTCTTTTCTCATTAGCAGTGGTGCAGTTGTGGTTAAGTTATTCAAGGCCAAAGAGTGACGAAAGATGTAAAGCTTTCTCACCTGTTCTCACTGTCTAAATGTGAAAGTGTCTTAGCCTGCACACTTGCTAAGTCAGTTTTCTGCTTCTTTCAGTGTAATCGGATGACCTTAAAAAAGGAATTTCTATAGCAAGGATCACAAAATCAAATTCTCTTGTGCCTGATTTTTGTCCTTTATGCAAGCCTGTGTAACTGTGCCTCCCATTTGCTTTGTACTGTCCCCCCCAACACACACACCTTCACCCCCTTAGAATGGGTATTACTATGGAAACAATTGTGTCCTTGCTATTGTTAAGGGCAGCTGAGTGACATCCAGAAATCCCATATACCCACAGAAAATTGTAATAGTAAATCATCTGACCAGCTATTCTTAACCATTCTTTTGCTCATGTAAGAGAAGAATGATATATAAAGGGATATTATATGAAGGAGCTTTTTTTTTTTGCTTGTAGGAATTTATGACCACTCAGCTGAAGCATAAGAGTAAAGGTAAAAAACCCAAGGCATTTCATGAGTAGCAGAACTAATGAAGCCTAGTCCCTATGGATTTGTAGCCTGTGGTTGGACTCTCTGACGACTAATACAACGCTAGCCATCTGAACACATCTTTTCTTTTAGCAAGGACATTCAGAATGCCTTTGTGCCATGTGGATCCTCAGGTATCTAATAACAATTGACTTCAAATTGCAGCTTTTTGTCAGTGAGGATACTGACAATGGGCTCTCTCATCTGCCCACACAACAGTTGTCATCAAACTTGTAGAAATCTATTGGAGATTGGTATACTCCATCATACTTGCTTGAAACAAACTATCAGGTTCAGAAAGTATCAGTGGGGAAGAGACAGACAGAATGACATTGAATATGTCGTCTTGGGAACCTCTTTTCCTTGGGAAATCAGCCTAAAATTTTGCCATGTTCTTCAGGCTAGCGGGCAGTCTTTTTTCAGTCCTTTTTAACAAATGGTTAAAAAAGGCAAAGTTGGAGCAGGGGAAATTCACATGAAATATATATAGAGAGAGCGCATGTAGATACTCAAAAGTTGCCTGGTGAAAGCCCAGAGCTACCTTCTGTAATGTCTGCTTTGAATGGAGACTGGACCAGATAACCTCCAGAAAACCCTTTCAATCTAGAGTTTCTGTGCTTGTGTATTATTTATTACTTTAGATTTCATTTCTGTAGGCATCTGCTACTGAGGGAGAACCACAGTCAAGGTCAAATTCTTCAGGAACATGATGTTCTGATAAACGTGTGTACGCTGGCACAAGCAAACCCTTCATGGAAAGGTTCAGATTTTATTGTCTGAGACAAACTAGAGCTTTTCTGTTGAGTCTTCAGTATTTTCTGAATATCGGTTTCCTCATTGTCTTATTTAAACTGTGTCTAAAGTCACTGTGACTTCATATTATATAAAAAAACCATCCAGCTCTTGACACCTCCCTTTCTGATAAATTGGAGGGTGCAATACAGGCAGCAAGATCACTGGAGCCAGTGTCTCTTGCAGGAAACAGTTACTGCTTTTATTGCATAATTTTGGATAGTATACTCTGGAAAACTTGGCTGAAGTAGGAGGAAGTCTTATTTTTATGAAACACAACATTTTGTAATGTGATTGTCTGTCCCAAGTGTAATCAATCTGTCCATTGAGTTGGCAGGGTTTAGAATGTGTCTACAGATCTGATGATTCCAAATGTTCCAGAGCCCAATATTGGGAACATACAGACACATAAACTGAAAAAAAAATGCATACAATAAATCACAAATTTATTTTTCTCCTTTTTTTCAATCCATTGACATTAATACAGTGAGAGATGGTGAAATAGTACATCAGTAATGAGCTACAGGACCATAAAAAATAAGTCCAGTGATAAATCTTTCCAACAGAAATCCAGCTTTACTTAGCGTAAACCTTTTCACCAACTTTTGCAGCACTGCTCCTAAAATAATTGGGTGCTTCATTTTTGCTCACCCTGTGATAGCACACAGGGGCCCCATGGCAGGGTTGGAGAGAGCACAGGGGAAAGCAGCAACCCTTTAATACAGGGTTTAGGAGCTCAGACCAAAGGCAACAGGTGGATACAACAAACAGCCAGCGGCAGCTCAAGGTATCAATGGGGCAATTATGAACAGCATGACAAGCAGCTGTCACGGCACACCAGCTGCCTTGTCACCCGATGTCTCAGACTGAAGAAAGGCAAGAAAGCAAACAAGCCACCAGTAACTGACCCTCGTCCCTGAGCCTCACTAGCAAAGACAGTCTAACTGGAGGTATTGCATCACTGTTTTTTGGTGACTCATGTCCTTTTTCACCCCTACCCACTTCCTAGTGGATGTTGTACCCTCATTTGCCTGTCATCTCTTCTATTTGGAGGCTAGGCTGTTACACATGAAGGGCATAAAGCAAAACTTTCCTGACGTCATCAGGAAGGAAAGGGAGATTTTAGATATTGGGAGACGGGGGAAAGGACCCAACACATTAAGGGCAGGAACAGGGGAGTAATTTTTATCTATAGTACAGCCTAAAACTATATGAGCATTTGCAGAGGTGAGGTTGATAAAGATCTTGGGGGCCCTAGGGGGAAGGAAGGGGGAAGGAATGGAGTACCTTTATTTGTGTACTGAGACACTGCTGTGGACCAGAACAGGAAATTACTGTGGTCTGGTCTCCAGTACAGGCTGAAGTGTACATCTATCCTTTAGGGTCATCACTGTGATGCACTTCATAATCACATACTGGGAGTAGTGGCCACCTCCACATTAAGACACCTAAATGTAACTGACTATTTGTAGGTGCTGACGTCCCGTGGTAGTCTGTGAACACCCATGGTAGTTTGTGAAGATCCAGTCAGTACCGTCAAGAGATCGAGTCAAGTGACTCAGGTGACCCACTACTGAACATAGATAATGACACACCTCAGGTGCAGTCTGGTATATAAATTTTTAGTGTATCCCATTTTGCCTACAGCCACCCTTTCAGAAGTGCATGGATCTTCTGAAGGTCCTGATCGCACCAGCTGCTCCAGGGCGGACTTTTCAGGTGCACCCAGTTTTGAAAACCTGCTCAAGCTCTATGTTTGTCAGTTGGAGCTGATTGAAATACTCTCTGAATTCAATTGACTGCACTGAGCACCTCTCTGCTGAGTGCCCCTGGGTCTTGGACACCTGTGGTTAACACCTAAACACCTGCATGTACGTACCAAAACATAGGTACCTTAATCTAGAGCTGATTCCGCTTTGGCTTTTTTTTAAGTGAGACTCTTGAAAACAACAGGTAGAAGTCATAGCAATTACTGCAAGGACACAGCTGTTAGCTGAGAAGCAGCTTGAATTAGTACATGTAGAGCTCAGTGCCTCTGTAATAAATCAACTTCCAGTACCTGAGCTAATGTGCTTATACCCGTGTGATATCCTCATTGCTGCCTGCAATGGAAGTGCACTTGAAGGCTGGTGGTCCTTAGGCCAATGTTGCGGTTGAGCCACCTTCTCCAGAGTCATAAGGTTACTGCATTTTGCAGGAGAGGTGAAGATTAATTTGGTGATATAACCTTGTGAGTTTTTACCTGGTGCTGAAACTATCAAACATGTAAGGCGGGACTCAACCCAAAATGTCATGTATTTCTCCTGCAGTTTCTTTTGGGAAGACAGAAGCAAAATAAAAATAAAAATAAATTTAAAAAAATAATTTAAAAAATGAAAAAAGGAAAAGTGTCGAATTAGTAACATTGACAATCATTGACCAGGACTGCTACTAGCATGGAAGGTGTCCCCAGCCAGAGGCAGCTGAGGAACACCAGCTTTAAGATTAACTTCAAGCTTAAAATGGCTTAAGAACTACATGCAAAAGAACAAAAGACGAGTATTTGGTGATGCTGAGGGAGAGGTTAATTCAGAACTTGAGAGATGGGGGAAGGTAGAAACTTAGGTCTTTAATGTTAGGTTTTCTGATAAGACTTATATAACAGAAATAAGGTAACAAATTCTCCCATGCTCCCTGCAGATTAATGAAGGACAAGCCTAGCCCTGCAAAGGAGTGTGGTATGATTTGCCCATATTAATACTTGCGCAGGATCAAAAAGCAATACAGTATGTCAATAAAGCATGGAATCAGAATAGTGCACATGGGCTTTATTAGGCACTGGGGTGCATAGGGTGGCTACTTCATGTTTTTGACCCCAGCCAGTATCTTTGCTGTGTAGGAAGAAGTTCTTTGGGTATCTTCATCATTGATTTTGAAGGAATCTCTCCTGTGGACTCAAATGTAGGCATAGCCAAAACTCTTAGAGGTGAATAACAACAATTAATAAGTGGCACACATACTGACCAGAAGCAGTATATCATGTATTCTTGATGTGTCTCAAAGTATATAGCCAACACAGAATCAGTCACACAGAGACACTCATAAATGTGGTTTCTGAAGAGGCAAGAGTAGGGATTGAAGGCTATGAAGGGCATTTGCAAATGACCTGCAAATGTCAGCCAGGCTTTATTTGTATTAACTAATTTTCAAATCAGAAATAAACAGGTTTTGTTTGGCTAAATTAAAAGACTTAGGAAAAGAATATGAGAAAGGAGAAGCATTTGGAAAATGTAATTGTACACTATAAAATCCATGAACATTACATAAGAATTCACAAATCAACCTTGAATTACTGGTTGGTGGAGACAAGCATTTTGAATTGTTTTGCTGAAACCCTCCTGGAGTTTGAAAGTAATTTAAGAAGGATAATGGTGGTCTCAAAAATTATGTTTGAAATGCACCCTTATATTTCAGTTTGTAAGGAGCCCCTTAAAAAATAATTGCCTGTCCTTATTATTATTTGATGTAGAGGAGACAGAAGGAAATCTTTCTTGGAATCCATGTAGGTGGAACTACAAGCAGAACTTTATAGTTTGAAGGTCAGGCCCTCAAAATGTCAGTCTTAACAACTGAACTGTCATCAAAATTCCTGCTACCAGCTAAAGGACATTCAGTTGATGGAAAAAACTCTCCCAACTCTGAGGAATTTCTGTCTTGTAGTTAAAGTTCCAGATTACCTTCTGATTGCCTGAAAGAGATGCAGTCTCAAAAATTATACTGTCTTGTTAAGCAGTGGGTATTTTACTTTGAAACACAAGCTCTTTGTAATCAGTTCTTAGCTTTCTTTTGGCTGCTTCCTCTGTTTTCTTTTTGTACATATCACATTGAAATCTCCCTTCTTATAATTGGATGTAATCCCAGTCCCAGTTTATAATGATGGTGGCCACTGGTGGTAAGCAGTTTTCCAGGGGAATCTATTATCTGAGTAACTTATAACTGGGCTGAATAAAATGGTCATAAGTGTATAGGAGGGAGAGGGAACAATTCCACAGGGCCAAAGGTTGGGTTGGATGACCAAAAGGGTATTTTCTATCTTGGGTTTCTATGCTGATCATGGAAGCACACAGACTAATGAGCCAGATATTCAAACTTCTTTGGGCAAAGCATTTTGGAGAGGAAGAATGTGCATTGGATGCTCAACTTGATGCATCTGAAAGAAAATCAATAGTTTTCCAAAGGCCATAATAGCACAGAAATAGTGCTGGCAGTGCTGGGTATTTTTCTGTGAATATTTGTACCATCCGTTATATAAGCAACCAAGTATTTTTTTGCATCAAAGGCTGGAGCGAGAAATTTTAGTTACTCTTCCCTTTAGATCTTAGTCTTGCTGTCTTTATACGGATGATATTAGCATAGCAGCACTCCAAAGCCCTTTTTTTTTAAAGAAGTCACATGGTTTCCCACCCAGTGCATTGCAATATGAATTCCTTGTATTGCAGAATGAAAAAAAAGGACCTCCAGTATTAGAAACGATCATGACATATCTATGGGAAATTAGAAACAACCTGTTTGATGACCCACCTGCTTTTACCATGTCTGACTTCCCACAGCATTAAATATCCTGGTTGAAAAGCAATCTTGGGGAACGTTCTGACATGTCTGCAGGGTGATGTGATGTTCAGATGATTGTTCAAACGGAGTGTTTTGAAGCAGGATAATAAGGAAATGCTCTTTCAGGGACCGTGTCCAGGGTATGTCAAGTGGGTACTCTTGGGTCTGGGTTTCAGCAGGACTAGGTGAGCCATGGGGCTGATCTGCTGCTCTATGATCACACACATACCAAGACTTCTCAATAAGAGGAGAGAAGACCCCTCGCCCATTTCCCCTGTAAGCTTGGTTCAGCAACACTTAGGACTTTCTTCGGTCAGCTGTGCTGATGCCATGGGGTTTTAACTGACGTAATGTGTAGCTGGGGAGGTGCTTGACCATGTTATATTATCCCACAAGGGCAGCAGGCAGGCGGCAGACCAGCTCTGTAGCAGGTTTGGATGTTGATGCCACAGAATGATAGAGTTCAGCCAATCACAAATACTACAGGAGAATATTTATTTAATGGAAAATAGCCATTTGCTGAACTTGAAATACTGAAAGGGCCTTATTGATGTCTGTAAATTTCCATTATTAAAAACAAATTCTTAAAATTAGGCATTTTTCTTAAACATTTTAGGAAGAGCTTTTTGACTTGAAATCAATTGATTACCAGTTTTGTAAACTAGATTTAATTTCAAAATGTTACCTATTTTACATTTTTTAATAAATTAGTGTGTTTTGATCACTTGTTTTGTACTTTCTACAATGCCAGTTGCTGAATCAATTACCAAACTAATTATCTATTACAAATGACCACTTCGTTCTGTTACCAATGAGAAAACCAAGTATGAATTACCAAACCAATTAGAATACCAATTAAAAATTTCTATTGTAATTACCAGTTACTAGTAAGAATTATCCCAATGGCCATTTGGAACAGCAATTGCCAATTAAAATATCAATTACCAAAGCAAATACCAGTTACAGTAACACTTAACAATTAGAATACTAATGAATTATTGCATTACCATATCTCATATTGTTTATAATTAAAATCATTGTTATGCTCTATTCATATATAAAAATTAAATTACAAAATTTAAAAAGCTCTCCAAATTAAAACGTAAGCAAACCCTTTTGATTGATGGCAATTATATTTCCATTTTCTGCACAGAAAGATGCAGGATGGGAGGTTTAAACCTGGGGGCCATTTGTGCTAACAATGAATGAAAAAGGTTAGAATTCTCCATAGAATTGATGTTTGAGGTTACCATTTGTAGCAGCAAACTCCGTATCCATTGGAAAGCCCACCTGCTCCTAGTGCTGAGGCACCAGACCTTGGCCTTCCTAGTCCTGAATCCCAGGAGCTACTTACCACGGGGAGATCCGGGTGGTTGGGTCACAGCTGTCACAGCTGTCACTCTGCCCATGCATGACACAGAGGTGCATGTCTTATGCTCAGCACCAGCAACCCACAAAGAAACACTCCCCCTTCTAGAAAAACAGCTGCTGAAGACACTGCTGTTCACTGTCCCTGCTTTCCTGTGCCAAGGTGGGGCTGCAGACCTGGTGTTAGGACAGATTTAGCTGTTTGGTGTGATGTGTGTTTGAGCCCAGAAATCCCGAGTTACGGGATAATTTTGTGGCTGCTGGGATGTTAGCAAGGTGAGGGAATGCCCTTCGTCGTGCTGGTGGAGCAGCCTAACTTAGGACAGTGTAGCTCATCAGGTGGGTGGGGATGAAGGAGGTCCAGGGCTGAACTGTGCTGATGCTCCCATGCTTTAGTCCCATGTGTGTGGAATGCCAGGTGCATAACTCAGAGGAACGAAATTCTTTGCCCTCATAGTGACCAGCCGTGAGAGTAGTTAGGCCTGTGTCAGTCCGTGACCCTGACCACTTGTCTGGAAGAGCACATTCAATCCACATCAAAACCTTTTCAGGGGCCATACTAACTGTCTGACAGTACCAAGAAAAGCATGAAACTCCTTGTGCCTGTGTCCTGGGCCTGTTTCACTGGAGGAGGTGTAACCTGTGCCAGTTTTTGGTTAGACACCATGTGGAGCTGGTTTTTATCACTGCTGTTTCTAGAATGGGCTCAGGGACTTAATGCACAAAGACCTAAATTGGTTATTTATTTCAGTTGTTCAATTCTGACCAGCCTCACATCCAGCAGTATCACTGCAGGGCTGCAGCAGCTCCTGTGTTTTTGGTGGGCCATACAAGCTGAGGGATTGCCGCATCACACTATATGAATATATAACCTACTCCCCAAGCTGTATGAGATCCCAGAAATACACAGAGTGTTGCTCATTATATAGAATCTGAGAGTCCATATGTTCAAACGGTGATGTGTGATGCATTATTCACCCTTGCAGTTACTTTATAATTGCATGTGTTTGGCTTGCTGGGGCACAGAACTGTTCCTAGGTACCAGTCAGTGGGTTGGAGGCTTCTCTGAGAAATCCAACAGATTGGGCTTTCATGTAGCTGAGCTGCTCCATTGAGGTATTTGGTGCAAAACATAAGCCTTGGCAAAAGTCTATTGGTGCCCCTGTCTCAGGGAGCTTCTTGGCAGATGCCAATTACAGACAATTATAATGATCCATGGCAGAGCTTAGGAAATGACAGACAAGTCTGTGTGTCCAACTCAGGGATTTAGGTATTAAGAAAGTGTCTGAGCCTAATGTCACTTTGCATGAACACAAATCACAGCACAGTGTGAGTGGGAGGCAAGGAAGGGAGGGAAGTGACCAATATGGTTACGGATTACATTTATGCCCTCTGGGTAGCTGGCTGCTCTGGAGAGCATTAAGGTCCTTGGCAGTGTTTTAGCATGTCTGGGGGGCAGTATGGCATCTCCTCCGTGCTCTGCTATGGCTTCAGCCCTGCCTTGAATGGCCACAGCATCGCAGCAGAGGCACTGAGTACTTGGCACAGACACCTTCTGGTGATCTCTGCAGCACTTGAGCTGGGGGACTGCTCCAAGAGGAGGGTAAGGGACTTCTGAAGCCCTATAGCACCACTGTATACAAAGTGGGAAAGGGCAGGAGCAGAGCAGTCACCTTCCCTCCAAGTCTCAAAGTGTTTAGTAACTCCTGAGAGAAAAGTATCTAAGAAGAGAAAGATTTGTTCGGATTGGAATGGGTGCCAAAGAAAAAAAATAAATTATCAGTGTTCTACTGCAGTTCGGGCTTCACAACAAGTACTTAATCTCTTTCCCAGGGTTTAATGAACCTTTGTCTCTTTACAGAAAAGAAAGCATTATTCTCTTTTCTTTATCATTTCCTCCTTCAAAATCTGAAGCTTCAGAGTAAATGCTGGGACTCCTGAAGTTCAGCAGAACTCTGATTTTCCCTGTGCAAGTTCTAATTGTGACCAGCAAGTCAGCAAAACATTTTCCTGTAAGTATTTGACCAGGAAGAAATACACCATTACCTTTTGCTGTCATAGTAACTTTCATCCAACGTCAATGATGTACAGTAGTAACCTGGCAATATTATCCACATCTTCATCATTAAAGACAGAGATTAATTGCCTGGTCCAATCTCTCATTAAAAATTAAAATATATCCCTATGCAGTATCTCTTCAGCAGAGCTAAGCCAGAATAAACCTCCCCTGGACTCCTTAAATTGAGGCATGAACATATATCTCTGCAACATCAGAGCATGGTCACTTAAAAGAAATGTTTGCAGTGCTCTATTATTTCCTCTCCAGTTTATAAAAAGATGGTTTGGGAACTACAGAGCAGCTGGCCAGCTCAACTAAGTGATTCCACAGGATTTTTGGTGTCTAATGGTCTGCTTCCTCTCTGCTTTTAAATATTTCTTTTAGAAATACTTAAGAAAGTGTAATGGATTCGTGCTGCTAATGGATCCATTCTGGTCTGCTCATTATTATTGTGTTTCTGAAAGGCTGGCCTTCTTCATCATATTTGCAACTACAGTGCTGCCTAACATCTTTCTGAGGTCAGTATTTGAGCATCTTTTTTCATTGGAGAACCAAAAAAAGTACTTCTTGCCCATCTCTTGTTTGGCAAAATATGTGATTGCCCTCTAGACTTATATACTGCAAGATGATTTATCAGACTGAAAAGTATTTTGCCCTTGGAAGGACCATACACTCTGGGCTTACCAGTTTACAGCACAAACATTTATTATACCATAGTGGTTTTGAGGGCAAAATTTAATTCAACAACTTCAATAGACTTAATAAAACTGATAGGTGGTGGAACCCTATTACTATGCTATGAATAGGCCAAGGCTCAAGTCTGCAAAAGGATATAGGCAAATTCTGGTAAGCCAGCACAGGAGTAAGAGCCTGTGGGTGCCTAAAATCTTTTGCTACATTTATTACAGTTATGTTGTCTAGGATATTTAAGTACCTGAGTACCTTACCACAGTTTAGCAACTCAGCCCATATCACAGGCTTAAGCCCAGTGACACCCACAAATTATGTATTTTTCAGGTGGTCCAGATTAGAAAATGGTTTCTTAGCACAAAGTGGGGATAGGAATAACAGAGTCATATTATTTTCCTCCTAGCCATGAGGTGAAGGCACTTACTCTAGCTGTGTCAAATACATGTTCTGTTTCCTCTCCTGCCTGCAGAAGTTTAAATCCATTCAAATTCATAGGGATTACCCTGCCTATCCTGTCTAAAAAAAGAGCCTCTTGGAGCAAGGACTGACACTCACATGCCCCCATGCTAGAAGAAAGCAAAATTTAATAGATTTCATATCTGTTTTTGAAGAGTGACCAGTTTTAAGAAGAAGGAGTGGTGATTCAGAGAAAACGGATTTTTGCTT
Organism: Pseudotriccus pelzelni; assembly: GCA_035584735.1. Classification (NCBI taxonomy): domain Eukaryota; kingdom Metazoa; phylum Chordata; class Aves; order Passeriformes; family Tyrannidae; genus Pseudotriccus; species Pseudotriccus pelzelni. Next base: position 79,696,259 of record JAWMRA010000113.1, on the reverse strand, counting down.
GGGATCTTCACCGTCCCAAGTGCTTGTCATGAGGATACTAGGAAAGAGGGGAGGAGGTAGGAAGAGGAGAAGATCCCAAATGGATTTTATTCAGAGGTGTAGGGAACTCAGCATCTTGTCTCTGCCTCTGGATGCCACCCCAAAAGCCAAGCACCTCAAAATCCAGCATCAGTATTCATAAATAATCACCAGCCCTAAGCCTTTGCCTATCTCTAGCAGAGCACACAGCTGTTAAATCCGAATCCAAGTTCATGCCTACAAGGGGATCTGCCTTGCAAGAATTGTAGCAGGAGGGAAACCATACATGGGGCTCAGCACCAACACTGCCAGGAAGGTCCTTTACATTTGCTTTCCCTGCTCCTAATGCCTGGTTCTCATCCCAAGTAACTAATTCTGCTTCCCCAGGTACCCAGGAAGGATTTAATAAGCTGAACCTGGAGCAGCTGCCAACAGGGTTTGAACCTGTGCTAAGAATATGGGTCAGCAGAAGAGCATGATTACACAAATGCTATTTAAGGCTTTTCACTAAAATACAAAGGCCATGGAAGAAAGAAAATGAATCTGCTGGGTGAATTCGAGAGCTGTCTGTCCATCCACGAAATAAAAAAAATCTGTTAGAGTTAGAAGTCGGTGTCAGTAGCTGACAGGTGAGATGCCATGTGTGAGCGGTGTGTCTGGCCAGTTCTGTGTGAGCCTGAGCACTTCCCGGGAGGTGACAAGAGCTGTCAGCACCTGTGAGCTCCTGCAGCACTTTGCAGGTTTGGGTGTGGGGTGCCTGGTGCTACAAAGACCCACTGATGGCAGCTGCAATTGAGGAACTGTGAAGTGTAGGACTGACTGTGCCACACATCCACCCCCTTGTTTCACCACTACCCACCAAGCACCCTGCAGCCAAACTTGCAGAGAGCAGCAGGACCACAGGCACGATCTCCAGGATTGCACCCTGCATCAGCAGGCTGCTTCTCCTCTGCCTGCCTTTGCCTTCACCTTCGCTTTCATGGCTGATGGCCTTTCAGAACAACAAATGTCACTAATTTTGTACTGATTTCTTACAGGGACCCTGCCAAGGTCAACAAGGCTAAAATTTCACACACATGTCCTACCCTAAAAACATTTAATTTGGTGTTTGTTGGTTTTTTTCACATCTCTATTATCTAGGGGGAAAAAATACCACTTTTCAATAGGAGGGATGCAGCCGTATTAAAATCCCAGCTGGGTAAACTGCTCACAACAGATTCAGCAGATGTGGGCATGCTGATGGCAGGGTTTTGCATGCCAGCTGGGCCCTCTCTTGCCTCTCCATGTCAGTTCTGTCACTGATAGCTGGCAAGGGATGCAGGACCTCAGATTGCTGTGTATAGAGTTGGAGAGACTCGTCTCCAGGCAAGTTTCTGCTGGCTCACATTGGGTACCAGGGAGGAGAAGACGACCATACCGCTGAGGCTTGTCAGCAGCATAGCTGTGCTAACGGAAAACCCAGTCTGCTGTGACTTAGCTCATCAGCACCAAGCTGATGAGCTGGAGTTTTTTATCCTCCTGCAGCCTCAATCTTACTACATCGTTCAGCCCAAAAGGGGATTCTTTCTCCTGCTGCCTCAGCTCGCACTTATAAAAACCCAGCAGGTTGAAGGAGGATCAAATTTTGCTCTTGTCAACCTTGAAAATGTTCCTTTAGCTTTCTCACCACCCACATGTGCTGCATGTATTCATACACATATGCAAATAAGCCAATGTGGTCATATGCAAGTGCATACACACAGAAAGACATATACTTGCACCTACATGGGTTTTGTATAGTAAGCATAACATTAAAGTACAAAGGACTTGTATAAAGCAAGAAAGTCTCTCAGATCAGTGCAGGAGATTTAAGCCCACCAGCCTGCTTTTCATCATCTTAATTCTCCAAATCTTTCCAGAAACTATGCTGCCATCTTCATTCCTGGTTTTTTTTCCCCCAAAAAGTCCTGCAGTTACCTGTGGGGTATACAGGTAATTACAAATATTGACTGGCTTTAAGGTAGAGAGCAATAAAACATTGCCTAGAGGATAAAAACCCCTGCTCCTCAAGTTGTCATACATTGCCTGAAGGCAAAGAGCCAGCAGAAAATACACAATCAAAAAGAACTATTTTTATCCAAAGACAATTTCATTTCCCACTCTTATCCACAGAGACAGTCACTATTTGTAGTTATTACCTGTAGGTTTGATGTGCCCAAAAGCCCAGTCACATCACGGATACACTGTGCAAGGCACTGTACAAAATATAGTAATGCTGTTGATTTTCTTTTCTCTGAAGATTACCTCCTAAAGCAGACTCCGGGGATGAGGGCAAGCCAAGCCACGAGGTCTTATCCACTGCCAGGAACATCCTGTGATGAGAAGAGGAATAGCTGCATTTATCTAATACTGCCCTCTCACTCCTTTCCCGTGTGGATGAAGAGTCTCTGTAGTTGCAAAAGGGGAGGAAGAGGGGATCAGAGTTTTTGGATCCGTCTCAGAAGGGGCAACCCCTGCACTCTCACTGCCACGGTTCTGTGCTCCAACTGCAGGTTGAAGAGTGTGCAAGGGGACCTGTGGAAATGGCAAAGAAATTGTGTTTTCGATCACCAGTGGCTCTTTCTGTTCCCAGTTCTGGTCTCCCCAGACAGCTGATACTTTGCAGTCCCACAGAGCTGCTATTTCTTAGCAGCATCTTCTTGCTGCTGGCACCTGCACTTTATGTTCTGAGTCAGACACCCATGCTATATTGGCACACACACTACCATTCTCTATGGCCAATAAAAATGTGTTTGTGCCTATGTTCTTGGAAATGAGTCCCCATCTCGCCTCGACAACATTTAGCTTCTGAGTTAGTGTTCAGATGGGAGGTAATTAGGTCCTACCGGGGGTCTGCGTTTACCGCTAGCTCTGAAACCAAACAAATGCGTGACACATAACTCATGTTCTCCATTCCTGAAAGCTGTCTCCAGCATTTACCTCTTCTCCCCTCGGAGCAGGTACCACCAGTCTCTGTGTCTCAGCTGTAGTTAAGGCACCTGGGAGAGAGAGTGAGGAGGATGTTGGCATAGATCTAACATATGTTGTTAGCACAACACACAAGCATATCCCTCAGGCTACTTCACTGCCATCTCTAATGCAACCGGTGAAGTATTTTTTAGCAGAAATATCACACTTGTTCCCTTAGCCAGGCAGAGGGAGTGCAGGTGCATTAGCAAGATTTACTCTTTCCTCTCCCTGTATAGGTTAAAAAGAGATCCCACAATATGCCCGTGATCCCACAGCGTGGTCTTCAGGATCAGAGAAGTATGGCAAACATCCACGGACTGTAAATCCATGGGATATCGCTGGAGGCCTACTGTGAGTTCCCAGACACCTCAGTGGTGAGTTTAAGTAGTCTAAGTGCTTGATAGATAGAGATCATGGTCCAGGCAGATAAACAATTAAAAGCAAATGCAGAGTTATTGCTCTGAGCATGTGAGAACACTATCAGGAGTACTGGATACAGAACAGCCCTCTCGTGCACTTTAATTCCCCTTACACTCATGGTACATGCCTGTCTGAACTCCCACAATAAATTCTCATCAGCTGCTGCTCAATAGCTTGTCCTGCCCTAATGATGCACATTAACATTTTTTAACCTTTCTGATTCTGCTTTTGTAATTAACCCGGCATTTGAAGCCTCATTTGCCAATTCTGTCTGATATGTTGATCAAGTAAATCTAAGTGCTTCCAATATGAACCTGCAGAACGTGGCAACCAGAACAAAACATTATTTCAGCTCCGCGTACAGTTATTGTCTTTAATTTTCATAATGTATAATTGCGAATATTCACATGTATGTTCGTGCGCATTTATGCACACGCACATATTTGCACGTGCAGGTGTGCATTTCTTGGAACGGATGCTGAGGGATAGATAGACAGATACTTGGCGTATACAGAACCTACTATCCTGGGAAACCCAACAGGCGTATTAAATTCCTTGCTGGGGGAAACAGCTCAATCAAGACCTGTATTTTTTGAAGTCAGAAACTACTGGCCAGATAACAAGCCCATAATCTCCCTCTTTCGCCACTGAAAGAGCAATGCTTGAGCTCTGACACAAATACACAAAAGCAGAAATATTTGAAGTTAAAGCTTCCATTCTCTGGATGTGTGCAATATATCATACTTTAACCTAAAGATTGCTGCAGTATCTAGACATGGCTAACAGAATTAAGGTCACAACAGACAATGAATCTCAGAGGATTTTTTTACTGGGCTTAAGACAAAGAATATTACTGACTTTTCAAAAGCAGAACTAGTGGGGAAAGATATTTCTTTATATATATCAAAGAAAAAGAGATGCCCTTGCTTTATATCTCCATGCATATGTGCAGAAATATGCAGACACACACAGACAGACACAAAGAAATGTGTGTTTACAGATTAAGAGAGAACACAGATCTGTATTTTTAGCCCACTGTATTTAAATCTGTATTTTTTAGTACTACTGTGCATCAACTGAAAATTTGTTAGCCTATTTTTTAGTCTATTGTATTTGTGACTGCAGATTTCAGTGCTGTTGTGCATGCATTTAAAATATGTTCTTAAGGGCTATTCACAGACTTTTTTCCCCAGTCCTACCATTCAGCTACTTCTGAAATTTTTCCTATGAGGATACAAATTTCTACCACTAAATTATTACTTGCATGGTATATAGCAGCATTATACTTTAGTGTCCAGCTTGATGTCAGAATATTTAAGAAGTGGGCAGGCATGATGATAAAGGATTGACTCTCCATACCCTAAATCTATCAAGGGAGTTCTCATGGGAGCAATACAGCTCCATACATTTTGAAATGTAGCATTTCTTATTCATTTCAATCATTTCACCTTTCACCAGTTGCTAATGATGCTTAATATCGCATTCAAGCCATTTACCAGCTAACCAAGAATGAAAATAAACATCATGGGCACTTTGTTTAAATTTGGGAAACTGTCCGCATTTCAAGAATTAAGAGAATCTCATTTGACTGACTGTTCAGCTCATACAGTGTTGACAAGTTGCATGACTAGCGCTGAAAAAAACAGTCCTCTAGAATCTCCATCCTGCTAAAAATGCACGTATCTTGATTCTTTTTTCATACTGCAATGAAACAGAAAGTTTTGCCATGAAAGTGTTGATTGAGAAATATTAAAGGTTAACTTTCCCCATGCTGCAGAAGGTCAGATGTACCCTCTTCCTGGGATTAGCTCTTTGGTAATTCAAACTACAACAAAACATATGCCTTTGCCTTCCTTCTCCCGCAACCCTGGCTCTTCTTAGGGTTTCCTGTGGGACTCCCATCTGTTAGACCAGTCATTTTCCTGGTGTGTATATAGCAAAATCTATAATTATCTATAGATATGTAAAAGATAGATGATACATGTAAATGATACAGATACATATATTCATACACACTTAACTCCACATTTGTAATTCTGGACTGTTTGAAGTCTCTGACAGAGTCATCACTGATTTCAACAGAGCCCAGATGTGTGACTTTATTTGCAGGTGCAGCTGAGCAATGTGTTAACCATAGCATTGATCTGAAAATTTCTAACAGAATATTTTCCTGTTAGAAAATGCCAGTTTATCCAAAGGGAAATATTTCATGAAAATGTACTAATTACAATGACATTTCTCTTGCAGACAGAAATTTAAAAAAACCCTACATAGATTGGGTCAGATGTCACCCATTTTGGACATACTTGGAAAGGAACATACTGATTCTTCCTCCAAACTATTTTGCATGCATTTAGAAAAGTTAGTGTAGCATTTGATACATTTTTTATTAATAGAAGGAAATATCATTAGTTTACAAAAATAAAACTCCTTAGTAATTTTTTTCTTGTGAAGAGATTTGAGTGAGGGTTTTTTCAGAGTTTACTGCAGCTTAAGATATTTTTTCTTTTTTTTTCATGGTGCAATTCTGAGTGAAACTCAGTTCCAAAGAAGCTAGTTCAAACTCAACCGCATCTTACATGGATTTTCCGTGAGATCAGGCTTGTAACATCTGATATGAAATCGAAAAATGAAGAGAAAAACATGGTCATGTGATCATTAGTCCTGCCCAAGGCATTGTAGAGATGTTCTGACTTTATGCTCTATGCAGCTTTTGGATGCTCTGGGAGCAATCTGCAGAGGACTGGTGACACCAAAGGGAGCCTTAGGGTCTCCACCTTGGCTCAGAGTTCCTCTCTACCTGTATCTTATAAAACCTTCAGTATATTTTCAGTGCTTAGCCGATATCAATATCATATGAACAAGAAAGAAAGAACCTGCTCGCAGTGCTTTTTAAAAAATGGTATAATAAAGCAATGGTCATCTTTTCTGAGAGACAACTGCCAGTAAAAAGCTTTTATAATTTTCCCTCTATCCTTCAGAAACCATGTGAATTGATTAGTTAAATCTCATTTGCTGTGAAATGTGCTACATGGCCCTTTGTAAGTGGGTTGTGTTCAATGCTGAGTAAAAGAACAATATGTCATGATCCTCTCATTATTTTAATTTTGAAACCTATAGTTGGCACTTCAAGTTAATGAAAGACATGCACTATTCACAACAAGATGGTATTGTTTTACTTCATTTTGAAACATCTTTGCAGTGAAAAACAGGACTATATTGGAGTCCTCAATTTTCTATTAGAGATAGACAACTTCATTGTTAGGCTGATAGTTATGGGATTATGTCTTTTCTGAAAATGTTGAAAAACCTGCCACATTGTAGATAAATTTCAATTTTGCTGGCAGCAGAAATTCCAAAATAGACTTCAGGTGATGCTGCCATGAACAGCAGAATCAATCCAGTAGTTCAGAAGGAGGCAGGATTAAGAAAAAAAAAAAAAAGTTTAAAAATAAAAGAGCACTGCTCACATACGGAAATTAAAATAGTCACTGATGACTCTACAAAGAGACAGCTCAAATTATCCTCACAATTATCAGGTAGAAGACTGCAAATTATACTCCCAGTTCACAAAGAAAAAGCAATCTAGAGGAGAAGTGCTGATTTACATAATCAATATCATCCAAATTCAGGGAGGCCGCCTTTCAGCACACACAAAAAAAGAAAGCAGAGTAGGAGACAGGATTTGCACCAGGCAGATAATGGAAGAAGAACCCTGCCGAGAGAAAACTGAGATAAAAGAAAAAGGACTTTAGAGAGAGAAGGCAGGACAGCACGACGTTGTCTGTGTGCCAGTCCAAGTGCAGGCTGAAGTGAGGGGGACGATTTAAGACAATTTTAAAGTTTCTCAGTGTCATCTGAAACAGAGAGTAAGCCCTTGGGCTGTCTTCTTCGAGTCTAAAATGTGACTTTTGTTCTGGAAGTCGCAAGCATCTGAAGGTTTCCAGGAGTTCCAGGCAGATCCTGAACACATCTTTTAATTGCAATATTGAAATTCTAAATTATATGTTCAGCTGGAAATATAATGTTCAATTATAATATTCAAAAGTACTTTGAACTGTGATGATACAATGAACTGAACCTCTTTGTTTCCCACTCACCTCTTTTTATGGTGTACAGCCTCCAGGATGTGCGTCAACAGGTCAAGCAATTGAGAAGCGTGCCACGAACTCAGTCACACTAAAAGTGTCCTTCCGCCGAGCATCAGACCATCCCCTGAGCAAACCCCTCACAGTTATTCTCATATGGATATTTCAACCTGTAACATCTTACTGCCGAGGAGAAATTGAGTGTTCCCAGGCATCATTGCAGCCAACACCCGTTTTGCAGATGTGACCTAAAAGTTGGTGAAACCATTCATTTGGGCTTGTAGCTGTAACTGCCAGACCTGTAAATGGAACAGACTCAATTACATGGGTCCTGATCACTCTTGGCTTGATCCAAAGGCTCAAGGTGATTCCCATGGGACTGTGAGCATTGATTAGCAGAGAGCTGGTCCTGCAAGATAGGCTTTGGACTCCGTCCACATTTCAAAAAGGGCTTGGACACATTTGTAGCTTTAAGCATATTTTCATGGCTTAGTGGAGTCACTGGACCTGCTGAGCTCAAAGCTGAGGCCAAACCAGAGGAATTTCTGGAAAGCAGTAGTGATGGGAAAGGGTGCATCAGAGCGGGATGCCAACACCAGGACTCACTGCTTTACTGCTGTGTGTGGCTGGACAGGCTGTAGCCCTTGCAGGGTTCTCCCAGAAAAACTGTCACGGGACAGAAGCTGCAGCGAGTGCAAGTGTGTGCGTGTGCAAATGGATCACTGCTGTCGCGGCGCAGAAGAGCAGGTGGCCGAGTGCAGGTCATCCAGTCCTGCGCAGCTGCAAAGACATCGTCCTCTTAGGATTCTTCCTTTGCTCAAAAGCTGAAATGAAGTGCTGGAGTCAATAGATTGGGCTGTGGAAACGTATTCCAGTGCTGAAACTTCCTCCTGCTTCCATTGGCAAAACTTCCTCTGACTCCCATCAGGGGGGTCCCAGCCTGAGCGTGGCATGCTGCATCCTCTGGATTGCTGAAGCAGAACCAGGGCAGGCTGCCAGCCGCCCGAAAGCTGACCACAGCTCTCTGCTGCTCCAGGCCACAGTGAATAATGCAATATCCACAACCTTAGAAGAAAACTAAAAATAAATTTACAGGGAAATAACACATTCTTTCTAATCTCAGTCAAACCTAAAAATTAAACAGCTATAATTATCAAACCTAATTTAATTAAAACTAGCTACTCACCATCTGGTGTTATTTGTAAAAATTTGGAAATCTACTATTTCATATTAAATTCCTCCATTTAACAAATTATGTTAGAGAATATATTTCTCCACTATAATCATTATGTAATTGATCATTCTGCAAATTATATTTCCGTTCCACTTGATAGAAATATATTTAGTATAATAATGGGGCAGAAGATCAGCTACTTTTTTCGTGAAAACTGGATTTAAAATTAAGACTTGCAACATCAATAAAAAATAATTCACTGAAATAGAAAGATGTAGGATGAGGTAAGATTTTTTATTGCTCGATTTGGTCATCGACAGTAAAAATGAGAACTCCATGGAATTTTTTCTGCAGGTGCAAGTGCATACGAAGACATGTAATACTATATGACTATTATGTTTATGCACACATTCTGTCATAGTTAGTGAAGAACAACTTTAATTTGAAGAACACTGTGTGCTTTCCTCGGTTAGTGTGGAAATGTACAGTTGTAGGCATTTAAAAGTGTGTTCTCAAAAATATATTTGTCTTTCTCTCCAAAGACATGTAATGATCATATGTACAGTTATGTATATTGTTGTAGAGACCAGTGCTAAAATAATGAGAACACCGTGAGAACACCACACCTTGATTAGCACTTAAACACAAATGTTTGGCACAGCAGGTATGGGAGTCATGGGTTTCTCAGTGGCTTCTTAAAAAATTCCTCTACTTTTTGACGTGCAGGTATTTCTGTAGGAAAGCAGAGCAAAGTATCTTAAAAAATAGTCCATTGAAATGGGCTCACCTGGATGTGTTCACAGAATGAAACACGTAGTTGGCATCCATAGGAGGCCACAGGATGGAGAGGAAAAGAATCACAGCGAAGTGTTGAGACAGCAGAATGGAGACATGGGTTTATTCCAGTTTGCTGATCTGCTGTATGAATTATGTTAGGTATGAATTAGCTCTGTGAGTTAGTCCATGCACATTTATGCAGATTGTAAGCAGCTCTGGGCAGTGGATGGTTCTCCAGTTGCACTTGGATCAAAAACCAGGAGCTCTTCGTGGTGGCCTCAAGACAGCATTGTAAAAATAAATAAACAAATAATTAAATAAATAATAGCAAAACACAAAAGGCCAAATGAATCATTCAGACTGAATGGTGAGAAAAAGGAAAGGAAGCAATGGAAAGCAAGGAAAAAAACCTCCCTAAATCTTAAAATGACACATTTTTTGAAAACGTTTCCACCCACAGTTTTGGCACACAGTCACCTGTGGCTGCAAAAACATGAGTTAGTCTGTAAGTCACCTATTTGCAATTCCCTAAAAATAAATGCAGGGGAGTCCCTAAAAGTAAATGCAGGGACACATCTAAGCCACCCTCAGTGACCAGAGACCTTTTTCAGAGTGATGCATTTGTTAGGAACACTGGCATTTAGAAACAATAAGGGAAAGAGCACTCATGTTCACCTTGTTTGATATACAAAACAAAGCTTCCACATAGAAATCTTGGCTTGTCTAAGCTTCCTGGGGCTCACCAGCAAGCAAGATGCTTTTACCCATCTTTCCTTTAAGCAGCATCCAGGCTTCTCCCTTGCCAACCCAGGCTCTGCCCTGGATCTCCCTCTGTTGCAGTGGGTCACTTCATAATGCAGTAACTCTTTTTCATTGAAAACGACTTGCAAAGCTTCACCCCCTTTTGACTCATCAGTATTTATAGATTAGCACACAGCAGCATCCGTTACATTACATTTAGTACTTTGCTTTTTAACAAGCAAACAAATCCAGAATGCCTGAATTTTGTAGTTCAGCTGCTGTTGGACTCTATCCTGATGGGAGCCTAAACCCACTGATGCTCTTTGGACAATGAACCGCTTGGTAGCAGAAGGGGACGAGCAGAGGAGCACAAAGTAGCCCGAACGCAAGATGCTCAGATGTATGCAGAGGATGCAACATGACAAACTGCTAGGTTTGGTTAAATCAGGACTGTTAATTATAGCAGTTTAAATTGGGTTCTGACTCAGATTTTGAATTTGTAGTGGCAATATGACAGCCTGGAGAAGGTGTTTGCAAATGGCTGACTCAGAGGATGATGATCAGCACGACGATGCCTTCTGCCTGTGCTAGTACTATGTGTTTATGGGAGCGATGTTATAAGGTGACAGTTGCCAGTTCAGCTCCACCCCTTGATCTGCTCACCAGAGATTATGGAGACTGGAAAGAGAAAGTGAGCAAATGGAGGAAGGAACATATTAATTGGGTGAGTACAAAATGGCAATCTGCCATCTCTTTTGGTGCTCTCTCCTCTTACTTCTCCACATGTAATGGTGGTTTTCCAGATTTTTCTGTAGACATCCAGCTGCTTCTGATGTGACTTGATGAAATGTCTTCTAAGGGAAGAATGACTGGGAGCCTGATGTCTCCCTATAGGGACTTGAAGAGAATGGACACTTGGGAGAAAAGCTCTCTGATAGGAAACATGGGAAACCTGCTGTAATTTCTGACTGAATGATGCAAAAACTGAACACTGGCCCTGGAAATACCAGATCTCCAGTGTTGTGTCTCTTTTCCCAAAAGTGCTGTTGTTTTTTTTCTACCAGTTGTCCTTGAAGTCCTTTCATTCATGCTTTTATGCAAAATTAAAATGTCCAAGATTCCTTTCCCTGTGTACTCATGGTACAGATTAGCTCAACTGCTCAATCGGTTGTTGAAATTCATTTGCAAGTGTTGTAGGTGACTAAGTTTTTTAACTGTAGTTTTACCTGAGTTACAAACAGGTATCAAAAATCTAATACAACATGAATAATGTAGCTAACCCTTGCTTTGATCTTAGAAATCCTTATACTTGTTCTTGGCTGAGTGCACTGTCAGCCAACCTCCTAAAGGCAAGTGGGGAGGATTTGTTACAGACTACTTGTGACTTAGCCAGAAGCCAAAAAGTACATGCACTCACCTCACTTACCAGTTACTTGTAGCAATTATGTATGGCTCCTGAAATTATTGTCTTCAGATCTCTACTCTGCTCCAATAATTGCTAGAATTGAGAGACTAATATATTCAGTGAATTACTTTTTTCACCCATTGAATAGCTGAGAACAGATTGCGATTCCCCAGTCTATTTGTTATTCAAATTAATTCAACAGATATGTTTTCTAATCTTTAACTCTGTGGACTGAGAGCAAATATCCATGGTATGTAGTTGCTGGTGTCCTGATAAATCATATGCATTGCTGCTGTTTCCTGACAGGAACACTGGGCAGATACTTAGGCTGAATCCTTGTTTATGCAAACATACAATTGGGTTTTCAGAAGAACTTCCTTATGTGGCTTTAAAAACTGTTTCCTCATGCCATTTTTGTGTTGTTGTTTTGTTGGCAAAGATCTGCTTCCCAGACTGGAGCTGAACTCAACAGGAATTTAAATGGGACCAAAGCAAACTTATTTGCTCTTTTTTTCTCATATGAAATATCTATTAACAGAATGTGATTGAGGCCCTGATGCAGAAAAGTGATTTATGATAGGCATAAATATGCTGTCCTGCTCCCATTAAATTCAGTATGATTGTGCAAGCAAAAAATGAAGTATGAGCATTGTCTTGGGAAGATCAGGACCTAAGCAAAGATTATCTGAAAACTTTCTGAATTATTCAGCTCCAATAACCACTGTTTGAACACTGTGCCTGATAGAACTAAGTCTCCCATCACACTTTCCTGTCCTCTAGACAACCTGAACATTGGAATATTGACACTGTTTCCCTGTGCAAACAAAACAACAAAGATAACAGTGAGCATCCACAAATATATGCACTCTGTAAGGGAACATGTCTGAGACACACAAGCTCTGGACAAAACAACAGTCGTGGATTTCCAGGAGGTGGCCAATGGTATTTTTTACAATGTAACTTATTTCACCCGCAAAATCTTTCTTTTGTTTGAAAGAATGAATTATGTATTTTTTGAAAAAAAGCAAGAACATGTAGCTGAGAGGAGGAGGATGGGCAGAGACCTATCTGTCTGAGATCATGCCATCCCATTTATTAATCCACAGCAGAATTCCTGCTGGTGACATCAGGGATCCTGAGTGCTGGCAAAGAGAAGACACTGATCGTCATGTGTTAACTGAACTGTAATTATAATTTCCACAGCAACAACACACAACTTCCTGGGTACTGTTCTTGTGTTGGATGAACTTTTCTTGGTGGCTTTTGTACCACTGCTTTCTGATCTGGGAGCCCATCCTTACGACCACACAGTGATGCACTGCTTTCAGATTTATGCTCTGTATACCCTGCTCTGTAGAGAAGCCATACATACAGATCCATCACAGAAACGCAGTCCAGTTCTCAGTCTCTGCTGTGAAATAGGTGTTCCGCAGATGGGGAGACACCCTTTAGCAAAGGCGTAAAATCAGAGCGCCTTTCCACAGACACAAACTTATGCTTAGCCATATGAGGAATGTTCTAACCTACATTTGTGCCTGAAACAACTTAGTTGGAGGAAGGAACAAGGCGTAGTTACAGAGATTTACAGTTTTTTATGTCCTCCAGTGTAGAGATGTAGTGACAGATTTACCAGCTGGGGAGAGGGCTGGGAGGGGTGGAAAGAAAAGGCAGGGTGTTAGCACCTTCAGCTTGCAGTCTGGATGAACAGCTCCGTTACTGTCTATGGCCATCTGGTTTTTTTCTTCTCCTACGCATACTATCCATCCAGTTATGGTATATCCCGTTGACATATCATGGTATATCATCCCTGCCTTTCCCCCCACCCCTCTGAGTACATTTGTGTCTATGTTTGTGCCACGGAAGACACTCATAGGTTATTTAAACAAGGGATAGCCAAGCCCTTCCCCTGAGAAGCTACAATCGACATTGCCAAACTCCAAACAGAAATGATTCCGCCAGAGTCAGTAATTTGAAGCACCCTGGGAATGGTTCCCTGCGCCTGCCGCAGGCAGGGTTGCTCCTGCCCAAACCCTTGCTGTGGCAGAGGGGGTCCGCGTGGTGGGGGGCCTTGAGAGAAATCACTTTCTGACCACTCACTACGGTGAAGCAGTGCAGTGAACTGGGGAGGCTGAGTGGCTCCGGAAGCTGAATGCTGCTCTGGAGAAATATAAAAAGGTGGGTAGGCAGGGGGCAAAAGAAGTAGGTGGATAGGAGGCAAATGGGGAGAAGGGCTGGCAGGTGCTGGCGGTGGTGTGAGGATGCTGGAGGGCACATTCGCAGTTCTTTGTGCTTGTTGCACCTTCTCAGGGCTGATAGCCTGTAGCAAAGCAGCTGTAAAAGCGGGCATTGTTTCAAAGTACTTACCCAGTCATGTACCTGTTTGTTAGAGGTTGCAAGAAAAAAAGTAACTAAAAAACAGCAAGCCCTCAGGGTACTCTGTGAGACAGTGTAATCTTGTCCTGCTGCTGAACAGCTTTGCACCTGGTTTACTCTGGGTCAGAATGAAATTATATAGTCAGGAGTTATTATTCGTGACCCCAAACAAGAACATAACCTTTCTATCTTTAGTCTCCGTTGAAATGGCAATACCCTGACTATGGAATATTTCTCAGCTGATTAGGAATGCAGGCTCTACAGGTCACTGGGAGTTCACACTATTCCCTTGGCATAAGCAGATGTCTTCAAGATAAACTTGTACTAAACACATCAACAGCTCAGCACTATCTACTGTGCACTAAAAAAAAAAAAAAAAAAAAAAAAAAAGGAAAAGAGAGCCTCTTTCCAAAGACTAAAGAGCCAGATGACTCCAGGAGCTGGATATTAATTTATGAACAGTTCAGGTAGTGGCTCCTGGGCTCTACAGTGCATAGCTACCAATATGTAAGCAGGACTTATTGGCGAGGTGCAAATCTGAGGCCAGGAAGGTATGCTGCACAGCCTATGAATCCTGCAGGGCTGTGCTGGATTCATGCAGGGCCTATGTGGGCATTGTGTTGTGCTCCCAGCGTGGAACTGGTGGGGAGCACAGCACATAGGCACTCGGGTAACCATCATCACAAGAGCCTGTGCAAACTTCATGCAGCAGCATCCTCATTCCTGCTTCTGTCTGCCAGGGTTTTTTTTTTCTTTTTTTCTTCACATTTTTCCCCTCGCAGACCTACCACAGGCTTTCTGATTGCCTTCTAGCTGCTAACCAAATTCTCCATTCTCCTTTATACTTCCTTCAGCTTTCCTTGCCTACTTTAAGCGAACGCTCTCATCTTCTCTAAACATTATTATTTACTGCTCTGCTCTTTTCCTGGTCTATTTTCTCATTTCTTATTCAGAGGTATGCCTTATTCTAGTTGCAGTTGATCCAGTATCCTCTTCTACTTGTTGCTCTTGCTATAATTTTTCCTCCTATAGCAAAGTTCTCTCTTCCAAAGACAACCAGTCATGTTCCCTGGTGAAGTAACCTCCCTCTGCGCTCCCATCAGTCTTCTTTGTACCAACTGCTATGATTCAGACAGCAAGCACCACACAGTCCTAGTAGCCTCTTCTACTCCTCAAATATGTGCTCATGGGAGGAGAGTCCTGCTGGCATTGCAGTGCCAGCAGAGAAGTTGAGTAACCAACTCTATTTCTCTGAGCAGCCACTATGGCTGTACCATCACAGAACTACACCCTTACTTTCCCAACAAACAGCAAGTATTTTATTTTGTTGGCCAAGCAGGAGAACTGAATCTTTCTCATCCTCATGGCTTATAAATCTTCCTGTGACAGGTCACGATGGTTAAGGCATCTGCCATGCTTTGCTCTTTGGGAAGCAACTGGCTGAGTTTCAGCTGCTGTAGTATAGAGCACTGTTTAACATGAAGATAGCTGATCTCAGAGTTGCTCTCCTGGCCATTTTCTGGAAGGATGATAAACTGCCCACCTACATCTAACCTGCAAAATGGACGTTGTAAGCATGCTCTTTGTATGGTTTTATCCTGCAGGGTACGAAAGCGTTTGCAGTTAGATAGATGCCGAATAGGATCAGCTATCCTTCAAGGGCTAAGCTGGGATTTTGTCTGCACTGCTGCACAGCCGTTCTCACATGAAAATAAGTGATAAATAACAGCTCTTTATGTGTCTCTGCCTGGAGATTCATGGGTCAATCCTCCCCACACATCTGTGGCATGAGTAAGACTTAGATACACAGGGGCATACACAAGAAGGCCCCACAGAGTAAGGGACCTACCTGAAGTCATTGTTAGTTGTGTATAGTCGGCACTGTGCCTGTGAAGTGGGAAAGGAATTGCCACAATGTTGGAATTACCATTCTGCTTGAGCCGTAAACCAGGACTGTAACTTTGTGTGCCATAAAAATGCTGATGTTCTTGGTGGGGCCAGGGAGCTGGAAGCAGAGTGTAGGTGACTACAGGGAACCGTGCACCGCTGCCAGAGTTGAGCTCAGGAAGATTTGTACAGGCTGGTCACACCAGGATGGATACATGCACTGCCCTTTTCCATGCAGAGGAACAGGCTCCTCTGTCACCATACCTCTTCCTCAGTCCAGCAGATACATGTGTACAAAGCTGGTGGGGAGGCAGGAGGCACAGCCAGGGATTTGTTGCGGTACCTGTATTTTCCTTTTCATTAGCAAAAGCACCATCCCCGAGTCCTCCTTTATCGCCTCAATTTCCTTAATACCGTTGCTTGTATGAATGATAACATTGTAATACCAGCAGTATTGAGGCACTGCTGTAAATAGGGGCATTTTTAACTCTGAGCCCTTTTTCTGTCTTCACTAGGACAGTTAATGTATTGTTCAAAACAGGAAAAGAAAAAACGAGGCAGGAAACCAATTTGTCAGTGGCACCTGTGATGCTTGTTAAAAATGTGTTAGTTACTGAAGGGGAAACATCTTCTCCTCTGCTATGTAAAAGAAATTCAGAGATATCATCCCCTGAGAAATATGACCCAGGCACTGAACAGGTCTTATTCTATATCCTCAGATATTTACAAGACACAGTGTAGTGGCAGAACTTTTTCCAGTTGTTGTATCTCTATACGCTATCTCTTTAAATATACACAAATACCTTTCCACAAAAGATGACTGTGCCTCTCCGTCTTTACTGTTAACAGAGATAGAGCTATTTTGACAGGTGTAGTCATTCAGGTGGGGAAGGGACCCTGGAATGCATCATGATAGCCTCCTCATAGGTGGTGGGTGGCTCTTAGGTGCCCCTAAAGTCATCTTTTCTTCAGGCTGAAAAAGCTCAGCTCCCTCAATACATCCTTATGGGGCAAGTGTCCCCAGCCATTTTGCTGGCCCCCTGCTGAATTTGTTCCTGTTTAATGGTGCCTTTCATGTGTATCAGGGAACTCAAAACTGGATGCAGTAACCTATGTGGTCTAATGAGTGAAGAGGGATGATCTCTTGCCTTCACCATCTGCCTCCCCTGCAGCAGGGAGTGACTCACTACTATCACCTGCATCACAGGGAAATATATTTCCATGATATGTGCAAGTAGTAGGCAGATAGATAATGATGTTCCAGTGATTTGTCTGTTGCCGTCAATGGATTCCCACTTCTCAAGGCCTCTGCATATTTGGGGGGAAAGCTTAAATGTTTTTTCCCAGTGTCATGTTTGTCTTTTGTAGACTGCCATCACTGTCTGCTCTTCTCTGCCTCAAAGGGAAACTGTTTATAAAATATCCCTTCTTTTTTCTTTGGTACTAATAGCCTTAAATAGCCTTTGGTATCACAGTACTAGGGTAGGTTACAATATTTAATATCATTTACTTTTCATAATGGTCCCGTGAGACCAGAGACTAGTTTCATTCTGAATTTATTAATATGTAAATGAGGCATAGGGAAACTAATAGACTTGCTCACAGGAAGGCTGTCGCAGAACAGGAGCCTGAACCCATACCTGCTCAGCTGCCATGCTCTGTGTTCTGCCTATTTCTTTTTTTCTGCTTCTATTTTGGAGTCCTGTTGCCTTTGTGGATGAGCTGACCTGTATCAACTGCACTCTGTTGAGATATGCTGCAAGATACAATGTGATCCCACACACCTATGGAAGTGGAAAAGCACTTGGGCTAATCTGTCAGCCCATCAAAACTGAGAGCCCCGAGGGATGCTGAACTTTAGCATCCCCTTTTTTTCTTACTTTGCCTCAAAATGAGCTGACTTTTCATGCTCTGACAATACAGAACATTGCAGAAAGTTAATTATTCAAACACTGATTCTGGAATACTAACAAAATAAACACAATATTCCTTTTATCTGTTCTGCTTTTCTGGTTCATTTTGGCGCTGAACTTTCTCTGTCCCTCTTTGCCTTGTCTCAGTGCACAAATCATATATGGATCCCTCCAGCCTCCACTCCCCATTTCATTAAAAAAATGGAATATGAAAGGTGTGCAGAAGCCCTGGAGGGAAGTGACACAAACCCAGATGTTGTACGATCTATGTCCCAGCTGCAATGAGCCTGCATGTGGCAGCTGCTTCTGCACAGCCATCAACAACAGCAGCTGGAGGGGCTCTGCTGTTAATGGCTCATCCCCCAGGAAGGAACTAGTGTGAGGAAAAACAGCAGGCTTTGTCTACAAGGTACCACATCACGACACTCTATGTTTCCTTTCGTTTTAAAACAAGCAAGAACACAGTGAAAAAGAAAGCAAAATTAGATGTGTTCCCTTGTCCTAGAAGTGCCATGAGGTAATGCCTCCTTCCTGAAACTATCCCCTTCTCTTTCTGATTGAGTCCATAGGAGATCAAGGTATTTCTTACTGTGTGAACTATTCTAAATACCCTTCCTAAGGTGGTAATAAAAAAATAAATAAATTAAAAAGTGGCCTATATGCAAAATGAAAATAGAATTGCGAGCTTTGGAGCCTGTCCAGTTGATGCATATTCCTAGTGGTTTTTTTCTCATAACCTGAGAAAAAGACATACATTAGAAGAAATAAAACAAAATAGAGGTTTATATCCTTGCTAAAGAAAAAGTAGTTTCTGTGTTCATTGTCACTGTGTTTTGATATATGTTTCCTTGTATTATGTCCTAGGATCATCTAATTTCCATATAAAGTGTAGGTACTTTCAGTTTTACTATACAGTGTTCAGGGGAGACTTTGATTTGTGTGCCCTAGGGTAGACCTGGGAAATGCATTATTTTCTTTAAGTCCCTTCTGTCATGCACCATCAGTAAACTCCTGTACAGATTACAACATGGATGTTTAGTCAGAGGTCTGCACTCCCACAGAGGAGAATGGGAGGGAATAATAAATGTGTGGACCAAAGTGGGAAAAAAAAGGGTAAAAGAAAAGAGAGGAAGAGAGAGAGAAATTCCATTAAGAAAGGTTACTGAATCAAGAAGAATTTATCAAAAGTAGACTGGTGAGAGTGGCTCTTGAATTTTTATGAATTTGTGGGGCATACAAGTCAGTCTGCTTTGGACTGTAATTTCAGGTAATAGCAGAATTGGGACCACTGGGGCATACTCTGTCACTGTTTCTAATCTCCACTGCTCTGAAACACCGGTTACGCATCAATTCAATTAATCATCGGTGATAACAAAAGTTGTTTTTTTCCCACTTTAGAAATGTTCCTTTTTTTTTTCTTTAGTGCAGAACTTTATCAGACATTTCTTTTTCCCCTGCGAAGAAAAGCTTATGAAGTTCATTTATACAGAGAGCATAAATCCTATCTCCTAGTGTTTTTGCCCGTAACCCAACATGAAATATGGCTTATGGCTGTGCTAATTCTCAGCATTTAGTGCGAACTGATGAAAGTAGTTTATCACTCACAGGGATGCACCAGGCTTACAGCAGCACACACAGACCAGGAGGCACACACATGTCAGACCAGGAAAGGTGCATATAGCAGTGTTGTGGCATGGCATGTACAGTCTCAGATATACCAAAGAAGCCAGGTATCTTCATGCTGCTCGTTGGGGATACACAGCATTAAAAAATGAGTGCTTCCCATTTTACAGCAACACTCTGTCTCTTTCCTGTCACTCTTCCCCATCCACAGATTTATCTTCTTCTCTTAATGACTCCCTTTTTTCAATTTGTGTCTCTTTCTGACAGATAATACTTTGTCTCCTTGTTCTCCTGGCTTGGTATGCCTCCTGCTTTGTTTGCTGCTCATTATTTGCACTATTTATTTGCAGGATGTATGTACAAGAACTTGCCCATAATCAGTTCAATAATTCCACTTCAAATCCAGCCATTCTTCTGCCACATATAATCCTGACAACTCATTATCCACCAGCCTGGGTAGGTCTGGCTCTTGCATATTAGCTGTACTGTGACCTCAGCCTCTTTCCCTTGCCTTCTACATTTTAACTCACTATTAAATCCCCCTTGCCAAGTTTTACTCTGAGTTGCATTAGTGCAATGGGAAGGAAAGGAGCACAGCAACGTGGCAGGGATGCCCAGCTCTTTCTGATACCCAAAATGCTACTTTTCCTGGTGGGAACACATGAAATTGCATTTACAACTTGTTACTTAAATTATTAGAGCTGACATTTACATCATCTCCCATCTGAAACCTTAAAGATAACATTTGCCAGCCTGCGGGCAGGCAGGCGTGATCATCCCCACGTAATTGAAAGGTAAACTGAGGCACGGAGTGAGGACACGAACTTGCCAAAGGAAGTCAACCCTGCACCTTAGATTATTATGAGCAGCTCCACTATCCAGTGGCATTGGAGTGAGATGCACCTCTGTTGGATTGCGAGGTGCACTCCAACCCCGCAGTCCCAGTGCCAGCCAGTGATCCCAGCTAAGCAGGCAGTGTGGTGTTTTACACGGTCTAGGGGCTGCCTGGCAGGACTGACTAGGACCAGAGCAGTCATGGCCCCGGGGACCTCCAGGCACTCCCTGGAATGGGAAGGTTTCCTTGCTGCAGCATGCAGGAGGATCTCATCTTGATAGATGAGACAGGGGTTGGTCTCCATGGCAAACAGAATCGCTGGCTGTGTTCTTTAGCAAGAGACAGGAAAGTCAGACATTTAATAAGGTGGGCAAGGACTTAAACACATCCTTCACAGAGAAGCAGGAGCATACACATATAGTTACTGTATCAGTGTGAAAGGAAAAGGTTGAAAATGAAGTTTATGAGGCAGCAAATAGGTCTGTCTTGTATCTTCCCCTCTCCTTCAATCAGGAAAGAACAAGTCTATTTCTAGTCATGGAGACCCTATATATAACTAACCAGAATGTTTCTTCTCGTGCAGTAGAGGACGAGGAAAATTTCACAGCCCGATTGCTCTCAGATGGTTTGTGTTAGAGTCAAGCGTGCGTTTGAAGCTGAGTGTTCACATATAGCTCAGAAGATGAATCAGGGTTTTGGCTCTAGTTCCTCTGCAGAGACAGCAGCCCTAGTGATGACCAAGGTGATGGCTCTTACATCAGCTCCTCAAAGTGGAAATGTCTCTGATTCAATGTTTGTGCCAGGCCATACAGCACCACCTGGCTCAGGCATTCAGGCACTGTCACAGCATAAACAACGGAAAGAGACTCTGATCTTTGGACACTCATTTCAGCTATCATCGCCCTGAGATGTCTGGGAAGGTCACAACCAGGTGCTGTGCACTCCAGCACCATTAAACATTCAGTGCGCAGAGAACGGCTCCCTTTTGTAGCACCAATATATGTGTCACCTTCTCAACAGCTGTTCACTATCCTGCCCTATATAAAGGACGCGCTGTTTGACCAGCAGCAGTCCTCTCCATCCCCAAAAGTGCAGAGGTGGCACTTAGACCATCATTTCCAGTTCATCACTGATGCGTGACCCCTGCAGCAGTGCCCAGCATGACAGGAAACCCCAACACTTCTGACATGCCAGTTCTGTGCAATCCTGGGCAAGGTAAGGCAAGCTCCAGACTTGCTTCAGCCGGTGCTTCAGCACAGACAGGCTGGAACTTACATCTGGAAAGGTGGGAAACAGCTTTCACTGTGCCAGTGAAACTCTAATCGCTGGTGGAGCACAAGTCCCATCATGAACTGTTCATGCATGATTAGCATGATCTTTTCTAAAAGGGCCCTGCAGCTATTAGTCCATTTAAGCAGAAGCTGCAGATATCCAGCTCCAAGACAGTCACTACATCAACTTTTACCTTTCTGCAAGTACCTCTTGGTGGTTCCAGGAGCCCCTGTAGCACTGACAGCTCATACCACATGGGGCTCAACTAATACTCTACACAACCTGCAAGTGCCTGCTCCAGACAGCATCCCAGGCAGATGGGTCTCAGGTGGAAAGAAAAGAGGTCATATTTGCTCTCTAGCCCTTATTTTTAAGGGCTACAACTGACAGTTGCCTTTAAAAGTAGACTGATGCACTGGTGATTTGGAGCCATTGAGGCACTCACGCCAAGAACACGCCTCTTCTTGGCTATGTGTCTGCTGGGGACAGTGCTGCCTATTTGGAGATAATACTCTTTGCTCTGGGAGAGTGGAGGCAGATGATTTTTAGGACACCTGTTCACACCTCATTTATACCTTTGAGTTCTGTTTGTTGGGTGCTATTAGCTGGATTGGTGCAAAGGCTTGGGTCAAAGAAGACTTGCTGGCTGAAGAAATGTTCTCTGCTCTTTCAAAGTGATTCAGTTCCCAGTTGTTGCTCCTAGGATGGGAGGGTCTGAGGGCACAACAAAACTGATAGCTTGAACAATTGGGCAAAGGTGTGCCTGCACTGAAAATGCTCTCAGAGGACAATGATGTCTCCACTCTTTCTGTTTCTTTCTATCTCAATCTTTTGCACCGTAGAGCTTTTATTCGTCTCTCTAACTGGTTCCTAAGCAGTTATATATGTGTCAACTGACGGCAATTTTCTCCGTATCTTCCCTCAAATTGGTAAGCCGTGTTTTCCTGGGTCTCTCTTGTGGTTGTTCTTGCATGACCTTTACAGAAAATGTATGCAATAAGAAAGGGCTTTATACAGTAAAAGAGCAGGGCTGCTCACAGCAAAAGGCAGTAAGTCAGAAGGCCTGGAGTGGTCAGTGGCTGGCTTCACGTGAAAACCAAAGCGGGATATTAAGCAGAGAGCAGCAGCAACAGCTGCCTGCAACAACTGTGGCAGGGCTCACCACAGAGTGGGGCTGCGGCTGTGGCTGAGCATCAGGCAGGCTGAGAGCATCCTGCTGTGAGCAGCCATCAACACTTCCTGGCCCAGCCTCTCCTCCTCTCCCATGGGTACACTGCCAGGGGGTGACCCTGGCTGCGTCCCTTCACCAGAGGAATAGGGCTTATCACACTACCAAGACACATGCCTGACTGTGGTTAGGGACCTGCTGACTGTCCAAGGGATGTCCAAGGCTGACCAGACCTACCTTTCACAAACGGAAGCTTTTTTGACATTTTTGCTCAAGTCAATGAAATATATTTTAATGGAAAGGTCAGAATAATGCCAACGAACCCTCTTTCCTACCCATTTACCTCAGCATCTCAGTGTACCTCTTGGTAATGTGCCTATTTGTCTCCTCTATCCTACCTCTGTGAAAGCGGTTTCACTAACCCATATGTCTGACTGAATTCTGCAGCTCACCTCTCTCATCTCTTAACATTGCTCACAGCCTCTGCCTTCCCCATTCCTCATCCCCACCTAAGGGTTAGGCTTCCCAGGCAACTCTCAGAGGCCTGGTGTTTCTTAAGATATTTAAGAGAAATCTATAGGAAGGAGTGAAAGAAATATTAATACAGAGATGACCCAACACTCTGGCATAGTAATTAATCTAGGAGCTACTGCAGTGACCTGCATGAATTAGAGGACCTGTGAGGAAGGAATGAAATGTAACAAGTATAGGAACAGCACAGTTAAGAGAATTGCAAACGCAAATGGAAAACAGGGTATAAGTCCACATGAGTGGACAAGAGCAGTGAAGGAAAAGAAGCTGGGATAATCACTCATGAAGAGACAAGGATGAGTAGCTAATAAAAAGTCATAACTAAGAAAAGGCAAATATAGTATGGGGATGCATGAGAAGGAAAATCATATGAAAATCATATGAAAGGTATTACCCACAGTGTTGTGTCAGGGCAGCTACTATCAGCTGAGATACAGCTACCAACAGTGCTGGGTTTGTACCTCTGGAAGGTGAGGGCAGGAATCTATAGCTGAGAAACTATACTTAAGATCTCCCTTCCCTCCCTGAGCCAGCAAATCCTCTGTTTGTTAAATAATGCACACTCTGCAAGGTCAGTCAATTTTCAGGCTGTTTCAGGGGCTGAAAGAGCAGGGAGAGCTTAAACCTTCTTTTCTAGATCTGGTGGCTGTTTTCACATCTTTATACTTGATGCCCATTTTTTAAAATCTCTTGATAACGTATGGGGAGGTGAGTCCTAAAGCTACAGCAAACGTGTGTGCAGATGAAGAGTTTATTGCCTGCTCACAACCTGCTCACGTACACACTGTAGAAATTATGATGGGCAACACAAAAGGAGATGTGGCATTGCTGAAATGCAGGTAGAAGGTAGCTGAGCTGCAGCCAGGCAGCATCTAATGTCTGACTCCTAATGGTGACTTCTCCAGTTCTCACGAAATTGCTGCATCCAAGAGCTCCCATATTGCATGACAAGCAGGATGAGGAGAGACAGGAGGAGAGCTGGCAGCAGGCAGGTTGTCAAGCCTCTGAAGGTAGCTAATGGCTGGAGGAATTACAAGGTGGGATGTCCAAAGTCCATAGCTGGCTCATTGCAAGCGCTTGCCTGCCTCATCTCTTTTGGAAGTCCTCTCCACCCATAGGAATAGTTACCCACTTTGGCTACCCAAGCCAGCACTCTGGGGATGGTGGGAGACTGACCCATAGCATGCGTAGAAGATGTGACTCAAAGAGAAAACAGCTGCTAAACAAAAAATAATGGGTTTATTTATAATAACATACAAATCACTTGAACTAAAATAAAAGCAGTATGTGTTATGGAGAATGGGTAACTGGCAAGAGAGGTGCTGGCTGGGTCCCAAAAGTGAGTAGACAAGGTCATCTAAGAATGCAACAGAAATGGAAGTGCCAACAAACACAGTGAACGGAGCAGAAGTCTATTGTGGTTCTTAATAAAGTCAGTGGAAAACTATTGCTGCCACCTGACTCAGAGGCGACATGTACATTTCCCAGATGTAACCACATTTAGCTATGCAACCCTATGAACCCTGTCAGCCCTGCTCCCTGAGGACACCACCCTGGACTGACTGTGTCTTGACCACCTGTCAGTCACTTGCATTGAAGCTGGAGTTGTGCCGGGGCACGGTGATAAAGAGGAAGGGCAAGAGTGCCTCAGACCATATTGCAGGAAAACCCGTGGAGCTGATTTTTCTTGCTCTCTTCCTTTCCCCTTGTGTTGCCATGTCAATCTCCTCTAAGGAGATGAAATGAAAAGAAAAATAGTCAGTGCTCAGGAGAAGAGGAAAATTATGAGGAAGACAAGGTGACCATCCACCTACCCCACTTCCTTAATCCTATAGAGGCAAGAAGCTACTTTAAAAGTCAATATTCACTCTGTTTCCTCACCCACCTGTCTTTGAAGTGAGCTCTTGCATGTGTTCTTTAAATTCTAAAAGGAAAGGGAAAGGAATAGGGGTTGTCTTACCTCAGGAAAAACATCCATGCTGATAACTGTCTTCCCTTTGATGTAGTGAAACTTGGGTATCTAAGTACCACTGCAGTAAAACTGGACATGTTGGGCCCTGTGTCCATTTTAATGCCTTGCTTTGCCTGCAGCTGTGGAGGGGCTGCTATGACAAAATGTTGCTCCTACTAAATGGGACGTCGATCCTGTTTTTCCTGTCACAGCTGGGCTACAGCAGCTGACATTGCCATCACAGTAGAGACTTTTTGCCCTTTGGATGTAGTGAGTCCCTACCCTCTCTGACATGCAGAAGGGAAAACTCAAATAGGTGTTTGCACATCTGAAAAGCAAATATGATTCATTATTAATACAATCCCGTTAAAAGTGTGTTGCACTTTGGAGACATTAACTGATTGACAGGTCCCTGACCTAAGGAGATTTCTTCCTGTGTTTAAGCATCACAGGACAGGTAAGCATGGCAAACAAAGGAAGGGTTAGATGGAATAGGCAGAAGGGCTGCAGAATTAATGGTATATGCTAGCATGGTTCATTACACATGCTGAAACATTGCTGACACCAAGAAGTCTGTAAAGTTCAGGAAAGGATTTGGTATTTTACTGTTATGAGGAAGTTTGAGTGGTTCCTAGGGAGCCCGTCTAACCCCAAACCTTGCTGAAACAACTGGAAAGAGCAACAACTTTTCATGAGGGATAAAAGAGGTGTTGATTAAGTGCCCCTTTACTCAACAGTAGCTGACCAAAATGATGGGCTTATGTGACAATCAGGGCACATAGCGTGAGGGTTTAAAAGCAAATATTTGAGGGCATACTCTGAGGCAGTGAGTCAGAGGTAGAAAGATAACAAGAAATCCTTCGAGAAGCTAGATTCTGGAAACAGAAGGGGAGCGAACCACTGCATGGCCTGGGGCAAAGGCTACAAGACAGGTAATCTCTGGGCAATATTGTGGCTGAACAAAGAGGTCTCAAATTTTGCTCAGGAAAATGCTTCCTGTGTTCATGGTGCCTAAATAAAAAAGCATGCTTCAGAGAAATGTCTGATCACATATCTATGTAAAGTATGGTGGGGCAGATCATCTGCAGCAAATAAAAGCACCAAAGCTGCAGGAATTAATCAAGGAGATATCCAAGTAGCAAGGTAATAAAGTCTGTCTGAAGTTATCACCACACTGCACACCCACCTAGGGCTCCTAATCATGCTTTAGCTCCAAATTACCTATTATTCATATAAAAAATCCTTAGAAATCTGACTTAAGCTCTTAGGCTCTCCATGGGTGAGGATATAGCTTAAAGCTGTTGGGATGCCTTAACCAGCTGGCTTTGAAGTGGGGAAACGTCTCCATTCGATATAGCAGATTTTGTGCAATGATCAGTGGGGAAAAGCAGATATTGTTGACTGATTCTTTCAGCTCTTCTAAACTCTTACCTTAGGATGCATGAATCAGCCTCTAGGGTGGCTGATTCTTTTCTCCCCTTCATACTGAGACCCTCAGGTGCTCAGTTCCAGTGTACAACTAACCTTTGCTAATGTGCAGACCTCTCAGTTGAGTGAGGCAAATCCCACTGGAGCTTGGCTGGCCGTGGCCAGGAAGCCCTTTTGAATCTGCGGAAGAGGATGTCACACACAAGGATGCTCTCTCCTTCTCATGGGCAGCTTTCATTCCATCCTGTACCTTTTATGTTCTCTGTCCATCTAGTCTTCTGAGAAACACATGGGCATATTTTAATTTCATAAGCACAAACCACTTTCATTAAAAAAAAATTAAATTTACCTTTATTTTATGGGAATCTGAATGGAATTACACTAGGTTAACATGGTCTTAATTGCCCTCACAGACAGTATGAATGTTTTTTCTTTGCTTGTTTTGTTTCATTTTGGTGGTGGGTTTGTTTTTAATTTTCCATACAGCTATATTATGAGGAAGTATTAAGCCTACACAGTGTATGCAAACACCTTTAGTGGTTTGAGTGAGAGGAATCACAGTTCGGTGGCATACTGTAATTCATCAAAAGGTCTGACACTGTTATGAAAAGATACTGCTCTGTATTTTGGAAAACCTTTTTTCCAACAAACATTCAAGTGCATTATTTGATCAAACAATAACAACACTGTAATCTACCTTGTGCACTCCCTTCAAAATAAGAGGTCAGAGAATAATAGTTCTCTCTGGTTTTAAAATGAATGCTTTTACAAATGCTTTTAGATGCAGAGATCTGGTGGCAGGATTTTTTTTACTCAGAGAATTTAATATTTTGCTGGAAAAGAAACCATCTTCTTGGAGTCCAAGATGACAGATAATGGGACTTATTCTTTTGGTGTCACAGATATGCATCCCACACAAATGAACTGTTTCCCTGTCCTTCAGCAGAATTACTCTTGAATCAAGGTCTGATGAAGTTAGCCCTGAACTTCTCCACTGATGTCAATCACCTCTGGATTAGACCTCCAGAGGATAAAGGAAGAAGTATCTGACCCCAACTGTTTGTTTGCATCCTGTCCCCCCACACACACTCCCCTTGACTTGATATGAAGAAAGGGAGACTTGGCACATGGTGCCAGAAACTCAATACCTTATATAGAGGGAGTGAAGCAAGCTGGGAGGTGGCTAAAACACAGCTGTGGAGCAGCTGAAGCACTGTGGAATTCACCAAGTTTGGCCTCACTCACAGATCAAGGATAACATGTTGGTGTGGGAGGAGACCTTGATCAAGCTGGCACAGGATTCTCCTGTTCCTCACCTACATGTTCAGCTCCTGAAAATGATTGCCACAAAATATTACTGATCTCAAGCACTGATTTAGGACAATAGCAAACAACTGTGGTCCTTTGTTTCTTTTTTATCAAATCAGTGCTGGGATTAATTTCTCCCAGATTTTGACACTGAAAAGTTCCAGTCCTAATCTAGTTCTTCTGGGCTCCTTCTGTTGCTACCAGGCAGAAATATTCTGGATATTTCACAGACCAGTCCATCCCACCCATCTTCCATAACAGCCTCAGAAAAGTAAAGTACTAGTTAAGGCTTCTAGGTGGGCAACAGTGGGTAATATAAATGTCTCCTACACTGACACTGTGCTTGATCAGGATTTCATTTACTGTACACTGTTAGCCTCAAAACTGCATAGCATAACTCTTTCTTCTCTTAGCTGTTCCTTTGAAAAAGATTAGATTCCTGGCTGTTTTCAAATTCATTTAAAAGCCTAGAATGCAGCCAGATAGCACAACAGTCAATCATGACTGTTTTTATCAGGACCTCATCTGTTTCAGGATGTCAGCGGAAGTTCTGCTTAGCCAAGCAGGGCAGAAGTTGCCCTATGCATTCCCCCCTCCCTCTGGCTATTATGTTTCTTTGTCAGAATTTCATCTGCGGTTTTAGGAACAACTTTTGCTGGAAGTAAGAAATGTGAAAGCAAAACCTCGAAATTCAAGAATAAGTTAATAAGGATAATTAGGCAATAGTGTAGTAAGACCACCATTTGTCCAAATCAAAATCTCTGGATATGTATGGCCATGTTAGAAAAGGCAACAGTCAAAATAATATAATATGGTATTCTGTAAGGGTAAGGGGCCAAAGTGGAGAGCCAAGTTGATCGTTTTCTACCTGTGATTTTTAAGTGGCACAGGATTTTTAAAGGAGATGGGGGAAAAGGATCTTTCAAGTTTGCCATTTGGCAGACATTATTCAGCTGAGCTAAGCAACTTACAACTGGAGCTGACAAATGCCGTTATCCTCAGTGATAAGATTTTTTTTCTCTTTTATTTTTAATGAACAGAAGAAGGTCCCAAAATTTTTCCCACAGAAGACCACATCTGGAGATTTGCCAGAAAATTCAGGGTCACTGATTTATTTAAGGTGGAGGAAAATAAGGCTACTTTAATTTTTAATGATGCAATAAGATCTGCACAGACCACAGCTCCAACATGCCACGCTGAGCTGCTGCCATTGCTGGCCATCTTGAGGAGCTGCAGCCATGGGTTAAACTTGTGTGCGTCTGCAGGACTCAGCAGTAGAGGCACAGTGGCATCGTGAAACATCAACCTTGGGTAATCCAAAATCTATTTCCACCTAAAAAGTTGTTCTTTAAAGTGAAACCTGACTCAGCAAAATTACTTTCTCTTTAGATCTTTCAATAGAGATGAGCAATATTTTGTTGTTTTGTTTTGTTTTGTTTTTCCAAATGGACACCCATGATTCTAGATTCTATGCAGCATTTTAGGTAAATTTCCATCCCTTCCATTCTGTGGAATACCTACTCCTGGAAGGACCAAGTGGAGATAATCTAAATAACTACCATGAATAATTTTATGAAGCTGAAGGTGATTAAAAAACAAGTTCCAAGGCAAAAGCACCAATGCACTCAAATGTTTGTGAACCTCAGACTACTTTCCACATTGTTGTTACTGGTGCTGCACGTTGCCATTCTGAGATGGCCTCACATGTCTCCTTGATGTTATTGACTGGAGAAGGTGCAGAGATGAGAACCAGGCTCAGAATTTTGCATTTTAGGGTAATTTTTATTAACTGAGCTCATATCACACAAAACTATCCTACAGCATCTTACTATAACAAACATAATAATAACCATAGTAAGCAAGGCTCCTGGAGTGACTTCAGGCATGGGGCAGTTGACCTTTTTCTATAGACTTTAAAGAGTTTGACTGTGTAGGATCTTCATGCCTCTCTGCTAGACCATACCTGAGGGTCAGGGCCAACTCTTCCACCAGCCCTGCTCAGCAACCTGCTTCTTCTCTTCTGTCTTGTGTTGCTGGAGGCCACATCCACTTCCTGCTAGCTAGACATCCTATGGATGTTGGGAAAAGGAGAGCACCCAGCCACCATCTGGAGCTGATCTCAGAGCTCATAGAGCTTCCTCACATGTGCAGGGTCTGGGTAATCACACACAACCCTGTACACAGATGGTGCAAAGCAGCAGGCATTGGGAAAACACAATAGCACCCAAGGAAAACCAGGGATTTTTAATTTCAAGTTGTTTATAAAAGCACATGCATCTTTGAAATTTCACAAATGATGAAGTAATTTGCATTTAACTCCATTATTGTGTTGCAGGATTCAGCAGAGCTCTTCAATTCAGGTTACAAACTGTATTTTCCTAAACAATCAGGACAGGCTGCATGTTAGTCACCAGTCTATCTCATGAATGCCTGGACCCAGCCGGAAAAGGAGAGGGACCTGCACAGTAGTCCCATCTCACAGGCCCCATCAGGTATCTCCTTGGGACTAGCAGGAATTAATAAACACTGTCAAGCTGATTGAAAACTGTCTGAACAATGGGGCCAAGTGTAGGGAATTGACTAGCGGTGCACCCCACGGGTCTGTACTGGGGCCAGTACTGGTCAACATCTTCATTAGAAGCCCAGGTGACAGGAAGCAGTGCACCCTCCATAGCTTCACAGACATTATGGAATCAGGGAGAGTGGACAATACATCCCAGAGGTGTGGTGACATTCCAAGGGACCTACACAGGCTAGAAAAATGGGCTAACAGGAAGCTTATGAATTTTCCACAAGCAGAAAAGTGAAGCCCTACCCCTGAGGATGAACAACCCCAGGCACCAGTACATGAGGGGAGCTGATCAACTGGATGGAAAGAAGCTTCGCTGAGAAGGACCTGAAGGTCCTGGTAGACACCAAGCTGAGCATGAGGCAGCAATGTGCCCTTGTGGCAAAAACCCTCAACAATATCCTGGGCTGCATTATGAAGAGCACTGCCAGCATGTCAAAGGAGGTGATTCTTCCTCTTTTCTCAGCCCTGGTGAGATGTCTGGAGTTCTGGGTCCAGGTCTGGGGTCCCCAGTACATAAGATACATTGACATATTGGAGTGAGTTTGAGAATCATTGTTTTGTCCTTTTTCTGAACGCACTGCAGTAAAGCCCAGGGAAAGGAAAGCATCTCACCAGCTGGGGAATCCAGTTTCTGCTACAGGGACAGGACAACCTATGTTGAACTTCAAGGCAGTTTTCCAGACAGCATGGACACTTGAAAGTTGTTTGGCATAATGAACACAGTCTGCATTTCCCAGATGGATGGTAAAGAAAGACAAATGTCTGACACCAAGAATCTAAATTTCTTAGAGCTAGAAGGTTATCTTTGTTAGAAGAAATGTAACACTCAATCCCCAGAGATGCCCCAACTTGCCCAGGAGAGCCCAGCTGGCAGCAGCAGCCCTGCTGCCTCTGCATCTCCCTGAAATGATGACATGCATCCAATGTCAAGATGTCCCCAGGCTTGCAGGCATTCAGCTGGGCCTTCCCAGCAAACCAGGACCTTTGAGGCATCTCAAAGCACCAAACATTCAGACAAAACCTCCTGGGTGTTAGCAGAGGATAGAGCAATATCTATAAAGAATTATGAAAATTTTACCATGTAATAGTAATTCTTTCCATGGCCCATAAGTACAGGTATAGTGGGGTGATGGGATCACTGTCAGTCCAGGGTAGTGATGTGGAATTTGAACATGTGACAAGACAAGTGTTGTCTAATTTGCCTCTGGCTAAAAAGTATGATGATCTCTGTATTTGCTGTATCATAATGACCTTGTGTCCCAGTTTCTACTTCCACCCAAAAAGATGGTGAGTTAGCTGCACTTACTAATGAATTGCAAGTCATCCTTAACTTAAGAAGAAAAGTTTCATGGCTACAATTACCACTACTATATCCTTTCCACTTAGAGGTTCTGCTATTTACATGTATTTATTTAAGATTGCATTTCTCTTATCATGGGAATGATTATAAAAATCTTAAATGTATTTGGTATTCTCTAGTTTGGTAATACTAGATTATAGCTGTGGAACAATACATAACCTCTTGCTTATAAACTTAGAATCGTGCATCTAGGCAATGCATCATCCAATATATTTGTTTGTTTGTCTCTTCCCAGTGATGAATCACTTTCTTCACACCACTGTACTCTAATCTCATAATGGCATTCATTATCACAACATATTCAAAGCCATTGTTCGTGTACGTAGTAAGGAGCAGTTGTTATAATAAGGATAAATAGCATGAGAAATCTGGTGGTTCGTGCTGAGCTGATTTACTCTTTAGGATAAGAGTTCTGCACTCATTTGGCCACTGGAAGTTAATACAGAGTTTGGATTAAAACCAGATGCTAACATCTGGATTTCCCCAATTCTATTCTGAAAGACTGCATGGAACCATAGTAGGGTTTGAATCAGAAGGGATCTTTAGAGGTCATCTGGTCCAACCTCCCCTGTAATAAGGAGGGACATCTTCAACTAGATCAGGTTGCTCAGAGCCCTATCAAACCTGTCCCTAAGCACTTCCAGGGATGGGGCATCTACAACCTCTCAGGGCAACCCATTTCAGTGTTTTGCTGCCCTCATCATAAAATATTTCTTTCCTACATCTAGTCTGAATCTACCCTCTTTCAGTTTAAAAACATCACTCCTTGTCCTATTGCTACAGGCCCTACGAAAAAGTCTGCCATCTTTCCTATAAGCTCCTTTTAAGTATTCAAAAGCCACAATAAGGTCTACCCAGAGTCTTCTTCAGGCTGAACAACTCCAACTCTCAGCCTGTCATCATAGGAGAGATGTTCCATATCTCTGACATTTTTTGTAGCCCTGTAGCATCATGACCCCAACAAAGATTTTTTTTCATCCCAAACTCAAACTTTTCTCTGTCCTGGCCTTTGAGATGTGCCCTACCCTGCTACAATGACCTCTGTGTTTGCTATATCATGATAGCCTTGTTTCAGAGGCTGACGTGTCTTCCCTGTTGCAGTCATCAACAACCTTGTGATTTTTATCAGTGTAGTACTGGAAGTAAAGATAAATCAGGCTGCTGAGAAGTCCAGTAAGTAGGAGGGTGTCTTTGCATTTGACGTAAGGAATTGGCTTATGGTAAAGATGATGTATGGAGTAATTTGTTATCTACCCAGAAAGGGCAAACAGCTTTATTTCAGCAGAGATGTTCAAGCCAACTTCGTTTTAGCTGGGAAAGAGATCATAAAAGATACAAAAGCTTAGTAGTTTAGGATGTGTGCAGAGTAAGTTTTGGCATCATTTTGCTTTAGGGAACTTTGGTAAGACATCTGCAATAGTAATACACCAACACATACATACAATAATGATAAGGTAACCATGGCAATGATGATCAGACAGAACTGATTCCAACACATACATGTAAGCCATAGAGGAAAGAGCCATGAAAATATACAGTTTGAGGAAATGAATATGTCTAATTCATATGCTCAGGCCTGAAAGCCACTTGTGCAAAGGCTAGTTGTTTTCCTCATTGAAGTTATCTTATACTCTCTTGTTCCTTTGCTTTTTCTTGCCAAACTGCAGACATGATGGACTTAGAGGGGATAACAGGTTGTTTATTAGTTTTACCATCTTAATTTTAGCAATACAGTGAGTTAATAAGGATTTTGGCTTCTGAGAGAGCCATACAGATACCACAGTAGTAATTTCTTTGTGATTAGACAGATCAAGCAAGTACAGAACAAAATGTTTGAGCATTTCTACTTTTATCTGAGAGTAAACCTGAAGTCAGTCTCAGAATTTCCTTGAAAATTAGGGGCAGCAGTTTCTGTCTGGGAAGCCTGTATTATCACCAGAAGTGGATCATGAAGTGGAAGGTCTAGGCATCGGGATGATGGTAGAGCCATGAGCTGTGTGAGCCAAGCTCAGGCACATGCACAGCCTCTTACTTTACAGCTCTCAGTCATAACACAGCATATCATCATCCAACTAGCACAGTGATCTTACAGAAGAAAAGGAGAGAAGGAGGTAGAGAAGAGAAACCCATCAGTGAGGGTCTTTAGGGGTGAAGTAGTTCTTGAAGCAGTAACAAATCCTACAGACCTGATAAGAAAAAAATCTCATTGATTTTAGAAGGGATTTCTTAGTTGGACTTACACTATTCAGCCCACTGCAATGCATTTCATAAGCTTCTGATTGCAAAAATGGTTCACAGGTCCACAGGCTTGAATTAGCATTGTTAAAGACACTGAAGTTTCCATTCCTCCATCTTTCAGGCTTGCAGCTTCATGGCAGTATCAACTGTTGCCTTTTTCCTCTTTGAAACAGAAAGAAAAAATACAAATTTGCAACATTACAAACCTGTTTTGCATAAGTCCTTGGGCTAAAGCCATCTCTGATGGAACTCTGTTGCCTTGAGCTGTGTGTAGTTGCTTCCTGCATTTCACTCCGGTAGAGTTGTTACTGTAGGCAGTAAGATGATTTGGGGAGAACAGTTGCAGAGATTATCACAAAGAGATCCTGATCTCAAATCTAATCAAAATCTCTGTCTAATATCCTACCCAATGAATCCAAGCTTGAAGTACTGTGCACTAAATGATGCACTTGGCATCTCTTGGACCAGGCAGCAGAAGTAGGAGATGAATATGTAGAACAGAAAATGGATCGTGGCCAATTAGCGGTGGAGAAACCGTGGCAGGTCATTTCCAAAATAACAAATGAGCCTGGCAGGCTGGCACGCCTTTGTGCAGTGACCTGAGTCAGGCAAGTGTTGAAGACCTTATCTGCATGGGCTGGTTTTGGTGCTGCAAGACAAGCTTAGGAGGCTGTGCTAGTCTGCAGGCATAGAGCAGCTGGGTAAGTGAGAGAACAAGAGGAACCTAAGATATAAGTCAAACTTGTTACTGCAAGAGGCTTACAAATCATCTGAACTATGGTCCCCATTACTCAGAGCCAAAGGGGATATCTATCCAGCAGAGAGGAGGGAAGAAAAGTCAAAGCTCAGATTTCAGCCAGTTCTTTTCCCTTTTTTTTTTTCCCCTCTCAGCTTTCAAGAGATAAAAAAAGGATTTGAGGAGCTAGGAGCATCTAGTCAGTTAGAGGTCCATGAGCCCAGCTGAGCTCAGAGCACACCAGACCAGGCAAAACCCAAAAAACCCACATAAGATGCTTCCTGCTACAGTGGGGCTGCAGCACAAGGAAGTGAAAGGGCAGAAGGGGAAACAGAAGCAAAGCATGATGATGGGATTTACCTTGGTTTGCCATTAACCACAGCTCTGGGCACTGACCTCCCTGGAGAAGAACGGTGAGGCAACACAACGCCCCCAGCTCGTGGCTGTCCTGGTGGGCACACAGTGGTTGGTAAGAGTGGACACCCCCACGTACAGAGAGAAGAATCTGTTCTCTAAAAAACCCACCCAGTAACAATAAGACCAGGGTTTTAATGTTAAACGAGAATGATCAAATTAGTCCATTGTAACTTGAGGTCAAGGTGAAATAGCATAAAAGATGAAGGGATCAGAAGCTCTTTTTTTTTTGTGACACAAGAGAGCACATACAAGAGAGGCAAAAAGAGAAAAAGAGAAGAGAACAGGGAATAAAGACACTTCAAAAGCTTTTCTTTGCAGCTTTTGTTTAAAAGAGAGCTATGTGTTTTATGTACTTAATGTTTCTTTCTTGTTTTCCAGGCAAAGAACGGGGAACAGGGAACTCAAAGAATTGGCTACTTAAGTCTCATTATATTTGGTTTCTGTTTTGAAATCTTATTAGTTTTGTTATGTGGCTCAAAAGCATTTGAAAACCCTCTTATATCAGCTGTTCTTTGTATTTCTTTCCATCATCAAGACTTTCAGCAAATAGTTTTCCCCACAGAAACAGTTGGGGACTGGGAATTAAAACCTTTGATTTCTAGAGTCTGATACATGAATTGATAAGCTATAGGTGGAAATGAAGACAAAAGCAACCTTATTGCAAAAGAGGGAGTTGGAATCACAGCCTGGAATTAGTCTGTACAACACGTATTCCTGACATCAGACAAGTTTTACTCATTCTTCTTTCTCTGCTTGTTATTGAAGCTATTACAAATAAATATGTTGACAGCTCATCTTAGGAAAAAATAACATTGCACTCTGCAGAGAACCACCTGCAGGATGGGGTGTGTGAATATATAATCTGTACAAATCCTAGGGCAGAAAACGGCATCTGCCTAGACAGACAGGCAGAAAAATCTTCAATATGATTGTCTAGGTCTTCAAGTTTTCACTAGGAAATGGACCCAGGACTGCATTTTTGTGTGAAGACTGAAGCTGTGCAAAGAAAAGAAATTCTGATTACTGTAAATTTTCGAGGTCTTCAAGTAAATTATCACCATGGTTAGGCATGAAACCCTTATGCTTCAAAATTCTCCACAAAAGCTTTTTGAAGATTCATTGTAAGCTGATAAAAATATATTTCTGCAATGATCTGAGAAGATGGGACACATCACCCTAGGAATGAGCATCAGGTTCAGCTTTCCAAAAGAGTGGGTTAACTGAAGGGCTGTGTTTACTTACGGGCTAGGTGAACAGAAACAGGGAGAGGTGTGATAGCACACAATGTGAGCTTATGCACTTAAAAAAACAGCTGTGAATTGAAGTTTGCTAATTGGAAATGACAGAGAAGAAAGAGCTGGGTGGACTCAGTTAACCATAGCTATAGTTGGCACCTGGACAAGTGATAAAAACTGGTCACGAGCAAATTTAGTATGGAAGTCTGAAGCAGGATTTTTAACTGTCCAAGCAGAATAGCTGCAGAATGGCCTTCTTGTAGAAAAAGCAGGAGCAGAAAACTTAATTGATTTTACAGCTTCATCAAACTGGAACTCAATTAACATTTTAAAGGGATTTCATGCCATAGCTCTCTGAAATAATAGAGATCTAGATTCAGTGATCCAGAACACTGTTTCTAATTCTATCTTACTAAAATACAGCTGTAAATAATGTGCCCGGAAAACATGAAAGACAACAAAAAAAAAAATCCTCGAGAAAAATCATAATGAGGAAACAGAAGAATAGATGCAAAGGGCAACATCATGGTCCCATGAGAAAGGAGAATCTGAACTGGATAGCAGAAGATGCATAGGGAAGGGAGAAAGAACTAGAGTTATCTGGTAAAAATAACTCTAGCAACAGAGTTATCTAGTAAAAATAAATAAATAAATAAATTGTTAGAAACATTGTGATTTAATGTCCTTATTAATAATCTATGGAGAATATGAGCTGCACACAAAGGACTCACACATGACTCTGCCTTGGGAGGAACTGAAAGGTAAGTCAGGACATGGAAATAACATGACTGACCTACTGAGTCTGGG
Source organism: Pseudotriccus pelzelni (assembly GCA_035584735.1). Taxonomy (NCBI): domain Eukaryota; kingdom Metazoa; phylum Chordata; class Aves; order Passeriformes; family Tyrannidae; genus Pseudotriccus; species Pseudotriccus pelzelni. The sequence continues at coordinate 79,658,994 of JAWMRA010000113.1, read as the reverse complement.
GACATTACAAGAGAAAATAACAAGATGAGTTTCCACTTGGAAGCATGAAAACGTACCTGAGGCAAAATCCTCCAAAACACTTGTAGTCAAAAGCAAAGTGCTAGCAGGAATACTGAAACACTTTACAATGGGAGTGGGTGGCCAATTGAACATAAGTGCATATTGCAGTTTGGCTGCAAAAATGCTGATGCAATTTTAGGGTGTAGTTCCCTCCCTTGATATTTGAATCAAAGGCAGTAGAGATCTATTTTCTGCATCATTTTGATGCAAATGTGTCTGGAATAATACACTCAGTTGGGAGAGTTGCTGTATATGGACAAATGGGAACAAGGAGGGTGGGAGAAAATAAAAAATATCAGGAATCTAGACAGTCTTACAAAGCAGATCTAAAGGATCTGTGTGTATGAACAGCAAAGGTCCTTTCAGCCTTGTTTTTCTGTGGCTCCATGCTAAGCAGGCATAGAGTCAGAAACACGAATGCCAAAGGGAAGGTAACAATTTAGACTGCTACATAAATACAGAAGTGCCAAATGAGGTGAAATTAGCAACATGAAACCACGGGCGGACTAGCAGGAAAATTTTTCAAGACATACCCAGCTGCAGAAAAGCTGCTGGGGGATCTGGTGGAAGCCTGGTCACTCAGGATTTTTGCAACAAGGCTGGACAAAACACTAGAAAATATACCACAGGGAGCAATTCTCTGTTGGCAAAGATCAGTGGAGCAGATGATCTAATAGGCTTCTCGCATCTCTAACCTCTACAATTCTATGATTTCTTACTGTAAAGCACTATATTTCAAGAGGAAAAAGGAAATAAATCCAAGGTAAAATATTAGATGGTAGGAATAAAACCTCCAAAACCCAATAAATACAAAAAAGCTGGAGAATGGATGGAGTTCTGTCCTCTTGCTTTTCTGTATTTAAAGGAGTTGCTTCTGGCACATTGTTTTCTTGTCAGAGGCATTTCATTTTCTCTTTCTCTCACTTACCATTTTCTCTCTCACTACAAAAGCAGAAATAGCCACTTGGGACTGCTGATGTCTTTCTAAGGAAGGATGCTGCTCTCATGCTGTGGAACAGCATCAAGGCTTCAGTCAGTCAAAACATAAAAATCTCATTGTTTTCTTTGGGAACAGATTTCTTTTTAAATCAAGCCCCAAGCAAGTGCATGCATCACAGTATATGCCCCAGCACAGCAGTCCTGCTCCTCTCCCACATTCCTTTCACCCCCATTCCAGTACAGACTCTGATTTTACCAGGTTGTTCAGACACTAGTTTTTGTGAAAGCTGAACATTCACAAGTCCATATTACCTTCAGGGAAAATTATGTGCAAAAGTAAAAAAAATAGGGACAGTAGTTCATTTTTTTCAGTGTGCATTCAGACTCATCCCATTCATCATTAGTGGGAATTGTGAGACCTCTGGTGACTCTGAAATCTTGATCAGAATGTACATCATGATGACAGGCAAATGCACTTTCAAAGGGAATAATATACTGATTTTCAGAAGTCATGGCAGCTTTGACATACAAACATGACATCTAGGTAGGTATGTAACACAAGACTGTGCACCTCTGCCCATTACCCTGGTCTGCCCTGAGGCACTGTCACACAGCATGTGGTCCCCCTCAAACTCCAGGGCACCATCCACATAAATTCAACAGGGTTAGTGAAACCTTCAGGCGCTGTTTCAAAATGCTGTTTGAGCAGGTTGCTTCTTTGCTGAGGTTTGATTGTTGGGAACTTTTGGAGAGAAGGAGCAGTAAGGGTGGTAAGTGTGTGAGGGTCATTTGTAATCAAATGTGGCAGAAGGGATTTCCCCAAGTGGAAGCTTCAGCAACACTTTCTAGAGACAGTGTCATAATATTACTTCCTCAGTTATAATTTAACTGTGGTTTTGGTCATGACAATACCTGTAAATTGAGTGGGGTTTTTTATATAGGGAACTACTGCTTCTATTTCTTGTGCAAATCACACTTACATTCCATATATAAACTAGAAGTACCATATCTGCCAACAAACTGCAGGCAGCTTCATCTGAGTAGCTGTGATGTCTCACAGAGAAGGCTGCACTCACACCATGAGAAGGGAGCTGTTCAGCCTAGAGACATTATCAGGGTGGAGTTTCTGCCTTAAATTGCCAAGAACGTGCTGGGATAGGTGGCCTGTGAGGACAGCCGGTTCCTGGAGAAATGTCCTCCAGCACATGGCTAGTTTTCAGAATATAAGCAAACCCAGAAGAGGTGCTGTCGAGTAGCGGGAGGTGTCGATGCCCTGGGTCTCAGTTTCATTCTTCTTCCCTTTGCCATGGGTCAGTCCTTCCCAGCCTACTTCAGTTCTTTAACAGTTTGATATCTCAAGCTGGTGCCAGCCCCACTTCATCTCAGGGCATGATGGAAAAAAAAAGGAAAAAAAAAGAGAGTTAAAATCAAGCTGAACCCCGAAGTAGCCTACAGAAGCACTTATCACTGGCTGTGGAAGAGTGAAGCCTCCTTGGTGGCAAGCTCGTCATCAAAGAAGTGCCTGGAGTATCTGAGGGAAGGGGATCTGCCTAAAATGGCTGTCTTAAAAGTCATGGGGGAAAAGACGTTCCTACTTACCTTGGAAAACCACTGTCAGCACATACAGCTTGTGATATTAATGATAGCAATGGGATGTGGGGCATTTAGATTTTACATCTCAGCTTCACATCAGTACCTGGCTGATGGCTCACTGCTGACAAAGCAACTGGTTCTCTTCCAGTTCGGGGGATCCTCTCATCTATTTTTGTGTACCTGAAGATTTGATGCGTGGTCTGAGCTTGTCATTTGCCTTCTCTTTAGAATCAGTGAGAGGGCCATAACTGGTGAGTTATTCCATCCTGTCCTGCAGGACTCTGGGCTTGGATGGGGATGTCACACTGTGGACAGCCAACGCTCTTTGATCTAAAAGCAAAGGTGCTTGAAATAGGCTGTGAAAGTGGCTTTGCTTGGGCATTTTGGGAACCTGCTTTTGTGCTCAGCTAAAGCACTATATGTCAGTGAGGGAAGATGTGAACCCTGTCTTCACCCTCAGGTTTGCCCAATGTCTTTAGCAAGTACAATGGAGTATCTGGTATTTTTACCTAGGCATGCCAAGGCACGAACACCTTGTTTGCACAGAATAATTACAGGGATATAAAAAACAATACAAACCAGGAAGATAGAAACACTTGCAAATATCTCTTCAGTCAAAATGGAAAAGGAAATGTGCTGAGTCTGATTTTTAAAATCCTCATTTCCTCACTCATGACAGGTGTGAACAGGATACCATCCTGTTTAGTGACCATCCTGTAAAGAAAACACATGCAGTAAATGAACTCTGATTTTTAGTTAGGGAATTACATGCATCCAAACCATCTGGCTTGCAATACAGCTCCAGCCTCCCTTTTTTTAAAACTGAGGCTCAGCCTTTTTTTTCTTGCTCTGTGCACTGTCCTTGCTCCTCTTCAGGCTATCTGGTCCTTGCATTCATGCAGCCCCTGGGGGGGAAAAAAAAAAAGTGAAAATTTAAACCAAAGCAAAACAACCCAAAATTCAAATATATCATCCAGGGGATAAAAAGAAATGTGTTGGTGACTCGTTACACCACACAGAGTGCCCATTACTTTTGTTGACTTCAAGGCTGTAGTCACTCACAGAGAACAGGGCGATAGTATTTACATTGGGATTTCAAGGAAGACTGCTCTTATAAATTAGTAAAAGGCATGAGTCATCCCAGCGCAGTGTTTGATCCAAGAGATGCAGTTATCAGCCCAGCATAACACTCTAGCATCTGTCCAAAACACTGCACACCCTCATTAGCACGCTATTCCTGGGAGCTAAGCAGGCTGAAGGTTGCAAAGAGGTGCTATTGTTATACCAGGAGTAATTCTTATGTTTTATTGATACCAAATAAACTCTGTGTTAGCCTGAAAGCAGAGAGAGAGAGAGAAAGAGAGAGAGGGAGCACAGAGGTGGAGTTGTCTGTTATATAACATTTGAACACAGGGAGTGGAACTGGCCAAATCCTTTTCAATTACTTTTTTTCAGTAAATGTCAGGTTTGGGGAGGAGGACCATCTGAGCAATTTAATAATTAATAAGAATGTACTCATCCCGCCATACAGCTGGACACATCACCTGTGAATAAATCCCCCAGATAATATATTTGTGGATCTTCATAATATTTTCTTCCTTTCACTTTTTTAACCTTTCTTTTTTTTTTTTTTTTTTTTTTTTTAATGTCAGTCTAGTCCAAATTGCCCCAAGATTTTCTGGGAAAACCAACCAGAGACAACCACTTGGGGGAAAGGGAACAAGCCTGCCTGTTCAGGAGCAGAAGTGATGTTTGCAATGAGTAGGGTTTATGGCAGTGCAGGGAACCTGACGGGTGAGCTGCACAGATTAGGTAATGCTACAGGACCCTGTGAAAGAGAGACCAATATGGGTGCTGTGTGCAAGCTGAGAATTACTGTGGGTGTCAATTAACCCAGCAGATCACAGGGTTTATTAGGCTGAATTATTTATCCCAAAGATAAAATAGTGAAAGAAAGAAAGGCATCATTAAACAGCACAGCCTTGCACAGAGTTTAGGCAGTGAACCAAGTTTCTGAACAATTTAATTTATTAGGGACCTAAATTGTACTAGATTATCAAATCAAGCAGAATAGAGGGAGGCAATGCATTTTATGTTCAGTGCCCAGAATCTAATAAATGTGTTATTCCATTCATACCATGTCTCAGCCTGAGTTATGACGAGAAGGTGATGTTTCCACTGTAGGGTAATTTTCTATTTTTTATCAGTTTTTAAAAACTGTCAAGCAGTTGTCATGAAGGAAAAACATTTTTAGTTTATCATTGAAGCTTGAAACCTGTTAAATGTTAATGTAAAGTGTAGCACTACATGTAGTCCCAATACAATGGGAAGAAGCTTAACTGTTTGAAGTCTGTCTTTGTGGAGATTATACCCTGGCAGAAAAAGACAATAGGAGAGTTTTGCCTTGGGAAAAGGGAGATTGACAGGTCTGCATGTTTTTCTGCAATCAATATTGTAGACGGAGCTCTTCTTACACGGTGGGGTTCAATTAAAGAAAAAAACACGAGAATTTGGGGGAATTCCCTAAAGAGTTCAAATCCTTCCCGGGAGGAGAGAATGTTTTTTTCAAGATGAGCTTCCATGAAAAATTAATGCAGTGGATGGATACATTCATACAAAAAGAAATTTGATAAATAAATAATTGTCTTAATTCTTACTGCCTCACATAGCAATTGCACGTCCATGCTGACCACTTCAGTTTGCAGAACTAGTCCTCAGTGTAAACATGTGTAAAATTAAATCATCCAGAAAAACAAAATAAGGCAAAAGGTCATACATGTTAACTGAAGCAAGTAGTTCATACTAAAGTCTCTCACAGCATCCAGGAAATAAAGTATTGCCACATGCAGCCAAGAAGCTGGTACAGGGATGAACACAAAGAGGCAGACAAAACACAGCATGAAAATGGGTGATAAGCAGAGATTTGCAGGCATCAGGAAGGAGAGAAGAGGAGGCAGCTGCGAAGACAGGAGGCCGGAAAAGATAGACGAATTGAGCTGGAAATATATACAGTTATGATAACGACTATGAAAGCAATTGCATGAAGCTGCAATTAGCTAGCTGTTCTCTACTGCTATTCAGTCATGCTTGCACCTCTCTCCTCCTTTGTCCCCCCCACCCTGTATTGACTGCATGGGAAGTCAGTTTTCTTTGTTGGAGAAGAATTAGTTACAGAACACTCAGGCTGGGCAAATGAAGTACCAGCCTGGTCTAGGGTTTCTGCATATCCAGGCCATGGGGAAATGCAAGAGGACAGGGCTTCAGGAGAAGACCATCACCAAGCACAGCCTGCATCTCCACTGCACTCCTTTCCCATTGGGAAAACAAAATCAAAGAGGAATAACTGCAACACTTTTTTCCTCGTCCCTTCTGTGTCTTTGGTCCCTGTCAGTTCCTCTCCCTCACCTTTTTTCCGCTTTTGCATGGTTCTTTTCTGGTTTGTCCCACATAATTTTCTTTCCTCAGCTAGTTCTTCCCTCAGATACATGCAGCTCTGTTCACAGTCCTGGAAACGTCTGTTTTATTTCCTTTTCTGCACCTTGCCCCACCTGCCTTCTTCCCTCCCCATGCCCCCTGATGAAAGAAAGTTTCCTTTGTGTTTCTTTCACAATCCCTCTCTCCACAGTCATCATCTTTGGTTATGTGATTCTGTTTGCACTAAGGACATAAGGTTGAAATGGCCTTTTCTTCAGTCACCAAGGTGAGCAGCTCCAGTGCTGGTGTGACCCTGAGAAATTACTATGAAGAGGCAGATGAAAAATTCTAGCAAAAGTCTCACAATTGCTGGGCCTTGTTTTCACAGGGCACTTCAACTTATCAGATATCTGCTGGAAATATAATACTGCACAGAGGAAACAGTCTAGGGGGTTCCTGACACAACTGGTGAGTGAGCCAACTGGAAGGGAAGGTGACCACGAAATGGTACAGGTTTTGACTGCTGGAGAAGTAAGAAGGGGAGTAAGCAGAACTGTTAATTTGGATTTTCTGGGGGGCAGACACTGGCCTGTTTAGGAGCCTGGTTGAGAAAGTCCCCTGGGAAGCAGTGTCCTGAGGGCAAAGGAGTCCAGAAGAGTTGGACATTCTTCAAGAACGAAATCACAGAGGTGCAGCAGCAGACCGTCCCCATGTGCCAAAAGATGAGCTTGTGGGGTAGTCCAGCCTGGCTGAGCAGAGAGCTTTGGCTGGCACTAAGGAAAAAAAATTACCTTTGGAAGAAGAGGCAGCAACTTAGGAGGACTACAAGGATGTCACGAGGTTGTGCAGGGAGAAAGTAAGAAGGGACAAAAACCACCTAGAACTTAGGGATATAGTTTACTAGTGAACTTGGCAGTGCTGGGTTAATGGTTGGGCTCAAAGATCTTAAAGATCTTTTCCAGCCTAAATGATTCTATAATTCATCTTATTTTCCCTTCTCCAAAGGGGGCTCCCAAAGATTTGCTCTGAGTGTTTCTCTTGAACTGCTCCCAGTGACAATGACCTTAGCTTCCTAAGCAGACCAAATAAGCATGAGGGAAGTCATACCTTCCCTCCTCCCCCCTGCAAAAGGAATCATCTTACAAAATAATCTTTTTTCTATTCTTTTTTTTTTTTAAAACAAGACAGAATCAACTCTCCCTCAGCCTATGGTGCTACAAAAGCCCATGCTCTGTTTTGACCCGTGACTGGGTTAGTCACCCTCAAGTGAGAGAATAGCACTATGTAGTAGAAAATACTAATTTTTAAAGAGTAATCTAAAAACTAGGGCTGATGGTTGTGTTTAGTTATAGGATACATTCAAACTGCATTGCCTAATCCCAAACTATGTCCCTTTCTGCACAATGTTTCACCACAAAAGAGCCCCTCTGGGAAAGAGGCTGGTGAGTAGGAGACCTGCATGGTCATTGCAACAGCGAAGACAGTTTTTGGCAAATAATGCTTGGGCAGACAGCCAGGTTTATGTGAAAGAACTTGCGTATCTGGTTTATAAATCTGTAAAATTCATTCTTGCAATAAAAGGAGAAAACTCATGTGCCTTTTAAGGTCTTATCCAAAAGACCCTACTACAGAAAACACATTTAATCCACCTTAGAGGGATGAAGAGCTGAGTCAACCCTGCTAGGATTTGAACCTGTCACTCCAGGGAGCCTAATTATTGCAAACGTGGTGCTTAGACCGCTAAACCCTTCCCTCCTGCTCTAATCACCTCGCAAAGAGTCCCTTTTGATCCTAGAAGTTTACGCAGCACCTGTGATAAAGGCAAAGTATTTAACAAAGTCTCTGTAAGTGGGATGTATCATTCTTCATATTACAGCAGGTTTAAAAGAGCTGGGAAACGATGAGAACATTGTGCTGCAACAAAGATTATAGTAGCAAGCACTGTGCTTCACTCAGCTCCACTCTCTCTTTTCCTTCTGCTACACGATGGAAAAATGGAGCAAGAGAAGAGCTGAGCTAAATTGCGTTTGCTCCCACATTGTTGCACCCTAACCACGTGTTTAGTCGAAGGAGGTTTCGTCTCACGTAGCTCAGCCACAGGCTAGTGGGCTGCATGGCTGGAGAGTGACAGCTGAGTGAGGCTTGTCCTCTCTGTACCCATGCCAAGTGTCTCCAAGAGCCATGCAGTCGGGAACGGTCCTAATATGGGCTTATACTTGCACATCTGTGCTGCAGGAGCACAGGAGGCTTGGTGTGTGGGCACTGGAGAGGGCACAGGTGCTGCAGGGTAAGAGCTGGAAAAATATCTGTAACAGGGACTGCTAAAGACAGCTCCTTGAGTTTCTTTGCTTGTCTCAGGATGTTGGTAGTATTTCTGCACAGTTTAGAAGGCAGAAGTGAAAGCTGATGAGAATCTCTTGACAAGCTCCTGGTTGGAGATGGAAGGAAAAGCAGGACTGAAGAATAAAAGGAAGATTTTTTTTTTTTTCAAACTGTGAGCTTTAAAAAAATATATATCCCATGCTCCTCCTCGGAGTTAATATTGAAACTAATGATTTTGCCTCTTATTCCCTGGGAGAAATGGGAATTTGTGTCCCTCCCTTCCTCCTTCCATTACCTGAAGGGGATACGCTCCTTCTACTGCCATGCAGATAGACTAAATCTGAAATGCTAATGGACTGGCAGTGTTTGCAGTGGGGTGAACAGTTTTCTGCTGGAAGGCTGGTTGGCACGATACCGTCCTGCAGTCATTGAATCATTGCACTGAATCACAGCCATGCTGGCAGGATCCCATTCTGAGGAAGTTCACAGTACTGTCAAACACCTGCTGTTGCCATTGAATGGTATTATGCAAGATTTGAAATTCTATTTATCGAGATCCCTATTCGATTTCTTGTTTCCCCCTCCTTTTCAGTCACCAGTCTCAAATGACTGCAGCAAAACCTATTCCCAAGAGCATTTTAACTCAGCCTGATGCCAGGATACTAGTTCCCAGGATACACAGGGTGAAAATCTGTTCTTCTCTGTGCTGATGCAGAGATGCCAAGGTAGCACAGGATACAAAGACATGCAAGCATTCCTGCAGTATGTGCTCTGTAGTGATACTCAGGAGAGAAGACCAAACAGACTTTGACTCACAGAAGCCCAAACATCTTTTTTATGCCCTTGAAAGCCCTGGTGGGAGAGTGCACTACAGTAAATAAGTTTCATCTCCTAATCTTCTTAGAGATTGTTTCAAGTTTGAGCCACCATGAAGGGAAGCTTGGTTTATGCACACCTAGGAATTAAAGAATATCAGCTTATGAGAGTTAGAAAGCAAACATATTCTACTTTCTAATAGCTTATAAGATATAGCAATTTAAAGTGATACTTCCCTGGGCTGAACCATACCTTCTGTCCTGCCACACAGTCCATTACATCTGGATGTTTTGGGACCCTATCTCAAAAGCAGTAGCTCCAGACTGTCTCTTTGGGTTTACTCTCAGCTCAGCTGACGTCAAGCACCTCTGGCGCATTTAAGCCCCAGGGCAACACCAACCATCCCAATTCTCCTGCAGCCACCTGCATCATGACCAAATCTTCTCCTTTTTATTTCTACGGATCTGCCCTCCTTTTTTCCTGAAATCCTCTAATTTTGGATATTCTACTCTGCAAACACCGCTCTCTGGCTCGTTCTTTCCTCAAGTGACTGATCTGCTCTCTGCACAAGAAAAGTCTCTTCCTGTCCAACCTAAAATATCTGTTTGGTTAGCAATTCATTAGAGATGTCAGCAAGTTATGCCAGACTGCAACAGAGCTCTTCCTGTCAAAACCCAGTCTTTCCTGCATTGTTCTTGCTTAAGCAATTGGATAACACTGTTACCTTGCATCAAGCTCACAATCAGGGTGTGAGTTTCTCTTTGGCTTCTCACATCCAGCCCCTAGCTTAAAGTTTTACCTCATTTTTTCAAAGTAAAATCAAAATCCAGACTTGCTTATCTAGTTACGCAATGAAAGTCTCATTAACTTGGGTCTCAGTTCTTGCAGCATCCTTTTCCTTAACACTAACACAATTTTGCTTTGCCAGTACTCCTCTCAGCACCACTGCAAAGATCCTTTTCATAGCCTGTCTGCTTGCCCATGTCACCTCTGATTGTGAAACCTTGTACTGGCTGCCCTTTCTCTGTTGTGTAAAGATATTACTTGTTCATGTGCCTTGATTTTCTTTTTAACACTTGAAAGGTGATTTCTTTCTCCAGTTTGCCCATGGTTCTAGTCTCTCCTGCCCTCTTTGAATCTCAGACAAGTCACTTTTCTTTCATATCATGTTCTCCTGCTTGATAACCCTTGAAGTTCCAAACAGCATCCCCCCAAACAGGTGTAAAAACCACCTTATTATTGTAATTGAAATCCTTCCTTTACACTCACCTTGTACAGAAGAGTTACAAAAGCCTTCACATAGTTAATCTAGGCAAAAGTTCTTCATGATGACCAGGAATTCCTCTCCAGCTGTTTATTTCCCTCTTTCTTCCTTTTACAAGAAGTCTGCATCTCTTCAGCAGATTATGGCACAATAGTATTTAATGAAAAAAAAAATCAAAAAGGCATCTTTAAAAAACCCCAAACCAACCAAAAAAGAAACAAATAAAAAAACCTCTGTGAAAAACTACAAGCCACACACACAATTTTACATATATATTTTAGAACACAGCCCCACAATTAGTTTGTATTTGTTGGAGGGGTGTGACTGAACCTGCAGCTGGGGTTACTGGGGTATCACCAACTAAGGTATCAGCAGTGCAGAACTGTGCCCAAAACCACTTGCTCCTCCACAGTCACTTGTAGGACCTGTGGCAGTGGAAGGGCTTGAACCCCTCTCACAGATCCCCAGTTAGCACTCAGGCATTAATCATCTGCAAACTTGCTGCACTGTCTTCAAGCTCATACAAGCTATTGACTTCTAAGTAAGAGCTAGGGAACAATGCCTTTTAAAACCAGGAAGAAAGATGGTAATTAACGTGACCTGTCTATCACCCAGATTATTAAACTGCATTATAAATGTTTTGTTGCTGAAGATTAATTATGTAAATCTTCACAGGAGTCTCACACAACTGAAGGAAATGTTGATGTTTTTCCATCAGCTCTGTTTTTTTTCATCTCAGCTGCTTCCTAAAGGGTGTTGGAGTTCCAGTCTGCTATCAATGTCACACAATTGCCATTAACAACAGCCACAATACTTTGTGCTGCAAGCAGCTAACCTCAGTGTGCACGTGGCTGACTAGAGTTTGCAATGCTGTTTCAGGCAAACACTGCCTGAACCTACAGATATGGGTAGTCAGGAGCTGTAGCTCTGACTATGGTCTCATCAACTAAACCTGCTCCTAATTCTACGACTATGAGTTGCCAGATGATTAATGGAAAATATTGATGACTAAAGAATAAAAGATCCTGAACGTTTAGGACCACTGGAACATTAAAAGGTTTTTTGATTACTTTTTCGCTGCATAATACTGATGCCATTCAGAAAAGCAACTTTGAAGGCTATCATGGACTTCTCAGAGCTTTTTATGGTCTGCTGGCCAGCAGAATCAGTTGAGAAGTATTATTTCTGCTGAAAATTTCATAAAGTTTAATGCAATTAATTTCAAGATGTGCAAAACTCATAGGCTCAATGCAAAAAATGTTTTGACAAGATGGTATTTTATAAGCTCTAGCTTATGAGAATAAGCAGAACAATGCCTCAGTTCGTAATTTCTATATCCATAAACTGTTACTCTAGATATCATTCACTGGAACTCTTTGAAAAGGTTAAGGCAGGATTCTGGCCTCAGAATTTAGTGGGCTATGTATGTGACAACTGGAACTCATCTCATTTAACATTCAATTCCCACCATGCAAAATCCACGTACAAGCAAGCTGCCCCAAGCCAGCAAGCTTCTCCCTGTACTCAGGAGAGATACAGGCCCCCTAAAGGTCTGAAGCCTTTAGGGTGAGATGAAATGTCTATTCCAGACCATTAGTCTTGAAGGAAACCGAGGTGTGAAATGCAGATGTAGATGTTTACATTTGGCTAGAACAGCTGAGCTGTTTCAGTCATGGACGGTCAGGAGAACACCAATGTTCCAAATGACCACAAGCCCATAATTTATACCTGCCTTCCAGACGAGGCCTCTCTGTCAACAACAGTGCTAACATGATTGTGTTTTGGGACTTGTTGGAAATGTGCTAATGAGTTCTAGCTCCAGCTTCAGTTTTTGCCACCAGCACCTCCACTGCTCAAAGTCATGGGATTGTGCAACCCAAGAGCTCTCCTGGACAGAAATGAAGGGGCAGGAGGAACAGCCCTTTACAAAAGCACAGTAAATGCTATATTATGAAAACAGCATTTCCACTCATCTGGAAGGGACCTCAACTCCTTTCTGATGTTAGGAAACTAGGAAATAAGGGAACAACTCTGCATTTTAAATGACGTGGAAAGGTGGCCACACAGTTTCAGATTCAGGATTTCTCTATTGTGCTTTAAACCTCACAGTCTATCTTTGCTGCAGAATAGATCTAAAACACAGGAAAATAACATGAAAAAACTGTGGTTGATCCTGTGTATCTCGGTCCGTTGTTGCCTCTGAAACATAAAGACAGGAATAAAAGATATCATTGATTTTCAGTCCTTCCCTAATGATGATGTTAACAGAAAAACCTAGCTATCCTGTTTGTTTTATATAATCCCCAGGCACCTCCGTGGCTCCTCAGGTGCCAAACCCAGCACTTATTAACACCCTGCTCCCCCGGGCTCCTTGAGGAACACTTTGTCACTGCTGCTAGTGGCTTTCAAGCATAACTGCACAAAATTAAAAAACAAGCGTGTTAAAAAAAAAAAAAAAGGCAAAATTAACATGCGAGCAAACAACAGGGGCCACTCAACTGATTATATTTTCACTGTCATGTTGTATTAATTAAAGCTTCCCGTCCCTTAATTAAAATGAAGCAGCCAGAGAAACTCCACCACGTTACGCAGAGTGGCTGAATCAAAGGGTTGCTCTGAGGGGTTTGTAATTATGCTGCCAGGTAGTACCCAGGGCTTTGAGTGAAGAGATCATCCTGATCAATGGCATTCAGAGCCTGGATTCAAATTTCCCCAAGATATAGGCTTGTGACCCAAGGTTTTGGTCAGGCCCTGTCTTTAATTAGAACCTGCTTTGGCTTTCCCTAACTCAGCTGCAATAGCTGGCATGGACCTCCTGCATATTTAGATGAAAACTAATGAGGATTTTTATTAAGCTTGAGCCTCAGCCAGGTGGGAGGAGGGAACAGCTTTTTAGCATCAGATGGAAAAGACTTTTGCCTCTGGAATATTTCTCAGCACGGAGCAAAGAACTGGGAGAGAAGATGGTAATAGGAATGCTGTCAGTGACTCCACTAATGGGGTCTGCCTGGGGCATGCTGTTCGGTATCCCTTGGAAGGTGACCTTGACTGCTAACATTTACATTTTAGCAGCCATTTGGCATATTTGATTGTGTCTACAGCAAAAAACCACACAGCTCTTGGAGAGACGTGTAGCTCAGATCAGTGTCTTCAATGCCTCTGTCTCCTCTTGTCCTGCCATACTCTGATGTTTGCTATTTAGTCTGAAAGTGCATGTTACACCATGGCACTGCCCCTTCTTATCAATGCAGGTAATCGATCTCATCAGGCACTATCCGCACAGGCTGACTCAAGGTACAATCTGCAAATAAAAGGACTTCTCAAAACAATTAAGCCATTAAAATTGGCAAGAATAGCGCTTGTTGTCCAATGAACCAAACAGCTGGCCATTATCATTTGCATTTGGTGTGATTTATCAGCCTTGGACATGTGGGAGAGACTGTAAGTGACTGCCAGAGGTATTGGTGTGTCAGATCCCAGAAAGCTTTGTGACTGCAGCTCCTGTCATTTCCTTACCCCACAGAATCTGTCTTGCAGAAGGTGGAGATTTGACAATAGCTCCCAGTCCTTATTGCCACATGTTTCAGAAGCTCAGCAGATGGCTGCGTGCTCCTACCACCTGGACAAAGGGTGCTGCTGCCCTTCCAAACAAATGGCATTAGCACCTCTGAGGGACAGGCCAACCCACTGACGCTGATGTGCTCCAACTCACGGTATAAGGATGGCTAAGAGCACACTTGGGGCTAGATATGATGGCTTACCAGATGGGTGGTAATTTGTCATGCTGCAAAAGCTTTCAGTGGAGTAATCATAAGGTAAGATCTGCAGCCAACGTAAGAGTCATTTGATTTGTCTTTAATATAATTGTAAAAAATAAGAAATTAAATTCTTAGGCCACAGTGTGTGCCAATCCTTTTATTTACTTTGAAAATAAGAAAGTCCCTCTACCTTTCCTCTCTGCTGATGGAAGTTCAATCACTTATCAAAATAGTGATGCCCTTTGTCCTGGCACATTATTGTAATGCTAAAACATATGTTATATTAAATATTAACCAACTGGTAATTGGAGCATCATTTGGCCAAGGAAAGAGGTGCCTGCATATTGTCAGCGATCATTTTCAGTCTTCTCAGTACTTTGTTCTACAGTTAACTTACCCTGTTACTCTGCCTCTGCCAGCCCTGAGATTGAGGAACATTGTGGCATCTCCTGAAATCAGTTTTGTGCTCCCTTTTGCATTCCAGTTTATGTACACTGAGAGTCTCTGTTATAGGCAATATTGCCTGGGCTGTGAGCTGGTGGATTGAGCTCTGGATTTCAATTCAGTTTGTCAACTTTCCTCCTAGGTGAACATAGGAAAAACACTTAATTTACCCTGTGCTTCTTTTTCGCAAGTATAAACTGCAGGAGGGGAAACATTGATGTTGAAGTTATTAAAGTTGTCCTCTCACTGCAGGTCATAGGAAAAAATGTGTTGTAAAATGCCATGGCAGAAAATCTTAGTCAAAATCATTGCATCCAGTTACACTGTTGACAAATTCTTAAATATAAGATTAGTTCATTCCACATACCTGGACATGATGAGTGGCTTACAGGCTACAATTACACTGTGAGATGAATAACTGTCTGATTAACTGAATGGAAGTGATTTTTTCAGAACAAGATGCATAACACACCATTCCTTGCATGACAGGAACCTCAGGCCTTAAAATAGTTTCCAGGTTCCTGAGCAAAACAGGCTTCTCACTGAGAGCTGCAGTTGGGGCAGCCACAGGGAGCAACTGGTGGGAGGATCTGCGTAGTTCAAAAGATGACAGAAGTTCAGTCTGCTAGGGGAAAGCAAAGTGCACATTAGGAACTCTGATCATACTGCCTCAGAGACAAGATGCAAAAGTTACCAGTGGAACTAGTAATTAAAATTCCCCAAGCTTCTTGGATACGGTCCTGTTTTTTGCAGCTCCATATGTACCAAACTGGGCAACCTCTAGTCTCGCAGATCTAGTCCCCATGGCCCATATTTCACCAAAATCCTAATGGTGCAGATAAAAACCCTGAGGCTACAGAGCAGAAGTCAATCATGGGCAACCCAGGGTTGGAAAGAAACTCTTTTAATAAAAGTTTGTCCCCCAACTGCAAGCTGTCCTTCATGCACTAGATACCTTCCTTACTAAGATAACTGAGTGGAGTGGACAAGGGTTCTCTGTCCCATTTTGTCCAAAGTCCTCTACCCCTGAATTAGAAAGAACAGGCATAAGCTTAGCCTCTGGTCTTCATCTCCCTCCTTGCTGCCCTAAAGCATGGATGAGAGAAGACCCACTAAGGCATCTCTGTTTAGGGCAGGAGCCTGGGCTGACCATCCCGGCCATACAGCCAGGCTTGGCTATCAGTTCAGAGCTGAGCCAACAAAAAATGCTGATGGTTGTAGTCAGGAAACAGTGAGGTGTTATGTTCTGAAGAGTTATCCCTAAGTTAGAGTCACTGAGGAGCAACTCAACCCCTCAGAGCCTGTGAGGCCAGTTCCACTATTAGCACAGCTCTGGGTTTGCTTACTCAGCACAAGCTGTTATAGGAGGGCGACATTAAGCGTTAGCCTGGACATTTCAGCGTCTGGAAGACCTGGGCTTTTTTTCCTGTTTTAAAGAACTCAAAAGTCCAGTTCTGTTCCTGCAAAGAGTTAATAATGGATAAAAAATAATTCCATTGTGCAGGCCCCAGACTTTTGAGATACTTCAGTGGGCTACTGGGAAATGTCTTTAGGATAAAGACTGGCTGAGCTGTCAGATTGACTGCTAGAGGCGCAGCTGGGTTTCGAATGGACGAGCAGCGTGCATGCAAGACACATCCCAGAAAAGGAAGATGTTTGACAAGTGCAGTGGGTTTATTTTATGATGGAGAACGAGCAGGAACATCAGACACGTAAATCGGCCTGCCAAGTATGAGAATTTCTGACTGACAGTCTCATCACCTGCCCTGACTGCTCAAGAGGATCCAGCATTCGTTCTACTGGAAAGCAAATGTTTAAATTTCTATTTGCTGACTTTTCATTACTGATTATAATTGCCATATGCAGGTTTAGAAGATCAAAGGCCTGCCTTTGCTTTGCAGGCAGGGGAAAATGAGAAGTAACTCTTCTTGAATCAAACAGAAATGAAGGAAGCTGGAGCAAGTAAATAAAAGCCTGCAAATCGTCAGAAATTGAAACCAAACAATCTGAGGGAGAGAAGCAGGACTAACACTGATATTTACAAAAGTTTTCAATTAAAATCACAATATACCAATTAGAATATATGTCAAGGATTGACTGCTACTAATATGATATGCTCTAGCAATGCACGTATCTTTATATTAGAAATTTTGAAAACATAGCACTGTAATTTGAGGTTATTTACTACCATGCTGTGATACAAACATGCCTGATTTCATATTTTGCTGAATGCTACAATATAGGTGTCCAGGTGAACAAATAGACTAAAAGGAGTGCATGAGGACATTGGATAGTATGGCATGAAGTTGTTCACCCAGCTGAATGTGAGATGTCTTTTTTAGTCACAAGTAGCAAAGCCACTAGTGAATGTGTACTTTCAGCCCTGAAAGGGTGAAGAAAAAACCTTGTAGCACAACATCCTGTATTTTGTATGGACTGTATTCAGCGAAGTGTTTAAACATGTGCTTTAATTTATTACTATTCAGCAGTTAAGTACTTAACTTGTACTAAAATCCAGGAGAAAAGATGTGCTGAATCAGATACTATACACTGAATATTTTGAAGCAAAACGGTTTTGGCAATGCTTGTAAACACATTAAAAACTTCTTTTGGACCACTTTGAGATCTCTGTACTTCTCAAGCCCTGGTTAGTGTAAGGTGAACTGTACACAGCTCAGAAGGAAAAAAAGATTAAACTTAATCGCTCCAAAGTGATTCAGAAGATGTCCAGAATAACTTTCCTGTGCATAGGAAAGGGTCTCAGCTTTGGAGTCTGCTATATGGAGAATATTCAGGGCTAAAGACAAAAGCTAAATAACTCAGTAGAAGTCTTTGAAGTTCCTCTTTTCACTACTTTATACGGTTCACATTTCTAATTAGTAAACTTATAAGGTATTTGATCCTCAAGCAAAGCTTGGCTCAAAACTGAGCCCTGCATGCAGCAGCAGTGAAAACAGAGTAACCCCAGGGATGGAAGCAGGGAGGATATTTGGAAAGAAATAAATAGGCAGGATATCCAAAATGGCAGCAGCTGGAAGCTGCTCTGAGGTGGGATGTCAGGATGAACCCCCTGGGAGATGTGATACTGCACACAGGGCAGGGGAGGAGGTCAAATGTGCAAGGCCCTGCAATTTGTCAGACGGCTAACACCATCATTACCTGTGCGTGTGTGTGTGCACGCAGGCATGCTTCCCTATAAATTACACTCACAAATTTCCAGGTTAAATGTCCTCTTGTTGGCATCACAGAGCACTGCACCACTATCCCTCAGCTCCCCAGACCCATTACAACATACTGTCTTATAGTGAGCAATAAAAGTTAGCTCTCTCGGTGTGAGCCTGAAGATGAGTCACTGCTGACATCAGCAGTGATGTCAATAGTTTGGATTTTTCTGCAAATTGCATACTTCTTGTTTTTTCTGCCATCACTGAGAGGAAGAGCATAGGAGGCAGCGTGGGCTTGAAAAATGACATAGAAGCTGAGAAGAGGACTGAGGGTGGAGAAAGGGAAATAGACATCAGAGAAGAATAGGTCCCTTGTTACTATCAATATCCAGTGTCAGGTTCAGGAGGGAGATGTTCAAGAGCCAGATGCTTCTCAAGGCTGCTTGGCAAGCAAACTTCCTTTTTGGAAAGAGCCCTGCTATTAGAGAGGAGCCAGCTCTTCGTGCATCAGCTCTTCGTACATCATGCACCAGCCTTAAACCATGGGCACCACCGGCAGAAGCCAATTGTTTAACAACATCAGTGGAACAAAAGAGGTGAGAAGACACGGAAAAGGAACAATTAGAGTTTTCCTGTTTCTAGTGGAGACAGGATCAGGCCCAGAAGGAAGGAAAACCAGAAGCCACTCCCATAAGGTGACTGCAGAGAGAAGATCTGTCCCATTGCCCTACTGGCTCCAAGAGCATTGCAGTCGTATTGCCCTGGCTTTCCTACAGCCATCCTGGGTGCAGGATGAAGGCCCTTTCTTGCAGCTGGCAGCTGCCATTCTCAACGCTTCCAGGAGTGGAAAACAAGGAATTGCAGAAGATGCCATTTGTCCAAATTAGATAAAGCCGGAAGCCTTGGCAGTGTCACTGTCACTCCTTATGCACACTGTCACGCCTCAGAGCCTATCAAGAGTGGGAATAGGAGAGGCTGGCGAACGCAGGAAAAACATCAACACTGTGAAATGTAAATACGTTTAAAATTTCCTACATAAACTGCACCTAACGCTTTCCTAAGAGTCCAATACTCCCATTTCTCTGGACCTCTGCCTTGTTATTTCTGAAATGGCCATTTCTTTATACCTTGCTGAAAAACATCAGCTACTGCACTGGTACCTCCTCTGAGAACCAATGAGGAGAATCAGCAGATAACAACTGCAAAGTAATGCACACCGAGAGACACTGTTTGTACTATCCATATGCATTGCTGGGTTCTGAATTAACTGTAACCATTTAGAAAAAAAGCCCAGGCAGCTCACTGAAAACTCTGCTGTTTTATGCTGGTCATTGTCTCAGATTCTATGGGGGAGAATTTTTACTATTATTTTTGTGCCATTATATAAATTGAAGACCTTTGTTCCATTCTGGTTATTTCAGATCCAAAAAGAGATACTGTAAAAATAGCAGGGGCCTGGGGACAGGTGACAAAGAGGATTAGAGGGATGGAAAAGCCAGTGTGTAGAAGAGATTGAGACATAGGATTTGTCACAGTTCCAGGGTTAGCTGTTCCTCTGACCTCTTTCTAGCATTAGAGGCATGCTCTGCTTCTGCAGGCCCCTGTGGGAGTCTGTCTATCTGCCTATCCCTTCCCTGATAACAGCTCCCTGACAGCTTACTGAACATGTCTTTCAAGGAACTTGCTCTTTAATGTCCAACATCCTTGGGATCTTTTGACTGCTGGCCTTGGCAAAAGAAATCTATAGCTGAACTCTGGAAATAGCATCCTCCCAACTCTGGCAGTCTTGTCATGACCCCTGACATGCTAATTGGTAATCTGGAGGCACTGTGCAGACTTCCAGCTATTTCCCTGCTATTAAACTAAGCCAATGTTTGCATAAAGTAATCTTCACTGTCACCCCACTACATACACACATTCTCAGAAACTTAAAGAGCAGCCCAGCATCCTCCACAAGGTGGTTCAGGGGTGGCGACCCACAACTGAAACTTTTTGGCCTTTTTAAAAATGGAGTTTATGTTTCCACTTTCCTGAACAGTGGGATCTTTACCAGAATCCCATGACTTCTCAAATATGATGTACAGTGGCTTAGCAACTTCCCCCTCTAATTCCTCAGGACCCACAGATGCATCTTATTAGGTCATGGGATGAATCATAGAATAATAGAATGGTTAGTGTTGGAAGGGACCTCAGAGATCACCTAGTTCCAACTCCTCTGCCATGGGCAGGGATGCCATTCACTAGATCGAATTGCTCAAGGTCCCAGTCCGACCTGGTCTTAAACACTTCCCCAGATAAGGCATCCACAACTTCCCTGGGCAACCTCTTCCACTGCTTCAGAACCCTCTGAGTAAAGAATTTCTTCCTATCATCTAATTTAAACCTGCTCTCTTCCTGCTTAAAACCATTGTCTTTTGTCCTGACACTATCTGCCTGTATAAAAAGTCTCCTGTTTTTTTTAAGCCCCCTTAAGATACTGGAGGATGTAATGAGGTCTCCTCGAGGCCTTCTCTTCCCAAATCCCATGGACTTGTGCACCTTCAAGGTCTTCAGATGGTCCTAACCTGATCTTCTCCTACAGCAGGCAGTTTGTCATTCCCAATCCGTGCCTTTGCCTTCTGTGACTTGGGTGGTGTGGCTGGATCACTTGCTGGGGAAGACTGAGGCAAAAAAGTTGTTGAGTATGTCAGTGCTCTCCATGTCCTGGGTAGCCAGGTATCCAGGTCGATTCCATGGTTGCTGCAGCCAAGGCTGGTCTTAAGCCTCACATTCTACACCAGCCCGTCCTTGTTGGTGAGAATAAGGTCCAGCATGGCACCTCTCCTCACTGGCTCCTGTATCACTTGGAGAAGGAAGCTGTCATCAATGAATTCCAGGAGCCTCCTGGATTGCCTGTGCCCTCCTGTGTTGTCCTTCTGACAGATATCAGGACACAGTCATGGGGCAGAAATAAGGGCAATGGATGAGTGATATTAAACCCATATCTCAGAATGAGACAAGATGCATTTATCTCTTTATGGATATGGAGGGAGGCCAGATGATTAGCCAAGGTCAAGGACAAACTTTTAATAAAGCAGGGTTTATGTATAGTTAAATTTCTATACGGGTATCTGTAGGCGGCACGCATTCATTCCCATCTCCTACAGCCCTCAGTAGGGAAAGGGCAGAGTTTCATAATGAGTGCACTGGAAGGCTGCAGGACTCGGGGTCAGTCACCTCCATCATCTAAGATATGGACTGTCAAGGCTTGCAGATTAAATCTGAAGGCTTAGGAAGTGACAGGCACAGCCATGAAAAGCCTGGTTTGGGGGAACTACATATCCTCTGCTACTCCTGTGTCACAGGACAGTATTAGCAAGCAGGCAAGGGAAATTGCTTTGGTCTTCCCCACTCAAAGCTGCACGGATGAATGAGGATGACCAGGAGAAGCCTGCCTGAGGCTGTTCTGGTCCACAGGGAAGGTGGACTTGAGTACTCCCAAGACACTAAAAGACAGCCACTAGGCTTGTTTCAAGCAAACCTAGAGGGCTGAATCAAAGCCACCTAGTGCCCCTTATTTACCAGGATGTTCCAGGTTATCTGACTGACAACAAAGGTAAAGCAGGCACTGAAATGTGAAGAAGTGTTCAGTAATTTTGCCAATATATAAACCTTCTTTCTAGATCTAACTGCCCTGGCCTGTGAATCATTTTGTACCCTGACTTGGTGTCACTTGGTCTCTCAACCAGACCAAGAGAAAAAGCTAAGTGTGATCCCAGTTGTTTACATGTGTCAAACATCAACCTGATGCCACTGAGGTGTTAGTGACTGTCTTCATAGGACAGCAACTAAGAAAAAAAATCAGAAGAGATCTTCTTGTAGGGTCAACCAAATCCGTGTGAAGAATTAATGGAGAAAGATGTTACTGTGAAAAATAAAGAATGAGTCGTGCCTTCAAATCTCTTCAACTTTTGAACAGTAAAAATCTCATTTTTCATTTTTTGTATTAATAAGCCTGTTTTGCACAACTGCTCTTTTATACAGACACTTACCATGGTACATACCCTTCCTTCCTTTGCTGTCATAAATTATCTTGTGGATGCTCCCTGTGAAGTTACTTACTGTACTTTTGCTATTAATCTTGGCTCTAGCTTTCTCTCGAGTGCACCTCCTTTGCCAATCCACCTTAGGCAGGAAAGACAGAGCTTTGGTAAGGGTTCTTCTCCCTCAAGGGAACATCACTCCGTTAGCTGTAAAGTGTCCATAACACTGCATCTTTTAATGATGCTCCCTTTGGCTTTTACTGGGCTCATTGCAAGACTTGTACTCCATTTTGCTGTAATAACTCAGGTTGGTGCTCCTGACAGCTACATCCTTACAAAGACTTTGCAGATTTGCCCCATCTGGAGCAGGGAGATGCAAAGTGACTGCCATGCTCTGGGGAAGTGATAAGGGCTCACCTCTTCAGTGACCTGGAGTATTTCCACTGGGGATATGATCGGCAGCAGCCAGCAGAAGAGCACATGAATTAATGCTCCCTGCAGTTCCCTGGGGTGGTGTTATTCACTCGTTTTCCTACACATCTTTCTGCAGACCTGAGCACATATATGGTTTGTGCCATGTTTACCACCTTAACCTCTTCCTTTGGTGGACAGTATAAAAAAAAAAAGTCAAAGAAAATTCATTCCCTGTACTAGATGCTCAGATGAATAAGGGAACTCCTCAGCTGAGTGACTTCAGAGGGCAAAATAATTGGTGTAACTCTAGCCGGGATAAATATATGCATGCAGGATGCAGTCGAAATATTTATGCCCTTTACCTCCAAAGGACGCATCTCAACCCAGTAATCTACAAGAATATTTTTTCAGCTCAGCCAGTGGAAAGAACTGATAAACACTTGAGCAACCCTCATGTATATTTAATCTGGTAGGCAAGGGTGATGGGTGCGCATATGCACACACACTCGTATGCACCAGCTGGTACCTAAAATTCTTCTATTGCTATATAGAACCTCTGACATATTTTAAAATATTACAGACTATACAAGTAGCTCCCTACCTTGTATACCTGCATGGGAGAGGCAAGGAGGAGCATCACGATAAGGCGAAGGCCACATGTGAAAATGTAGTACCTGGAATTCTGTTTTATTTCTACAGGTCAGTACCTGATTTTGGTAAAATACGTTAGGAGGCTAGTGTTCTCCCAGAGGCAAGGAGACTCAGGTATGTTTGTTTCAGAGATGAGGGTAAGGCCCGCAGGTTGAATGGAATTAAACAGCAGCTACATCAAGAACAGAAACCAGTATTTTTTAAAAAACAGAACAGAGCAAAACAAAAAATTCTTCTCTGAACAGCAAAACATAGAAATGTGAGAAAATCCCTTCCTGGAAACACCTAGCTTTTGTGAGTCCAGCATTCCTGTCCTCATCCAGAAAATTTCTGAATCCACCAGTTTGGCATTAGCAGACTTCCTCCCCCTCTTTCGCTCTTTCTCCATCACTCTGTGTAACAATTAATCATCTGTATTGCAGGACATGTTACACCCGTATATTGATAAATCAGGCAATATCCCATAGATGTTCCTCACCTTCCTGTTGTCTTAATATGAGCTCTCCAAAAAATCTTGGAATTCAAAGTGGTGTGCTGAGACTGTAGACCACCGTGGCTGCCATAGAAGTCATTTGGCTGACTGAGGTCACAAAAGTGACCTCTCAGAGTCCCTCTTGCAAGGCCAAATCACCACCCTCCCCTATTGCATCCTGCTAAGCAAGGCAGGCAGTCAGCCATAAGTGAAATATAGAAACTAAATACTTAGGACAGGGCATCATTTATGCTGGGGACACTACAGCATGATGCTGAGATTTTGCAGAAAGAGGAGGGTATTCCTGGACCAAATTGAACCCTTTCCTTTGCACATGGTCAATGGAGGAATGGCCCTAGTGAGACTACCTTCATTGGCCTATTCCCTGGTGACCTTGTCAACCCATAGTATGCAGAAAAGGGCAGTAGTAGCTCCTGACTTGTGAGTGGTTACAATTCTTCTAGAGTTTTATAAACCTTAGGGCAAAATTTTCCACGAATAACAGATGAGTGCATGCAAAGCTGGTAGTCTTCAAAACTAAGAGTGTGTTTCCCTCCTACAAAGACTCAGTTGGCAGCTGCAGACATAAGGTGCAAATTTTAGGGAAGTTCTCCCCAGAAAAATTTAGAAAACTGTAGTGCACTTTCTCACGTTTGAAGAGCTGAATCCATTGCAAATGGGAATCACATTAATGATAAGCAATATTCTTTCTTAAGGAAGAAAAAAATCCACTCTAATCTGCAATAACTAACTGATAAAATTTATCTACAGCTTGAGCAATTTCAGTCTTCTGGAAGAGGCTAGTGGATTGCTTTTCCCATCATGCTGTAACCTTCCCTCTCAGTCTGAGACTATTAATTTTTCACAAGGTGCAAGACCTGATTTAGACTGATCTGATCTGATGGAGTGACTTATTTCTATAACATGTTCCCTCACTCCTCCTGCTGCTCACCTCTCTGATGGCCACTCCAGCTAACTCTCCCAGCTCTGCTAACAGCTTTTTTGTTTCAGCTGTTGAAAGAGGATCCATAATGGTGAGAACGGAACATAGTTTCTCAGCTCACAGGAATTTTTAAAGCCATTTCTCCTGTCTCATACACCTCACAGGAAACTCTTACACAATATCTTTTCCTTTCTTAATATTATCACTCCCGCTGTAGCAGAAATGCCCCTCAAACATGTAATGCAATCCAGCTGCAGGCTAGCCCATTGGTTCTTTACACTTCTCCTCCTTTCCCTCCACCTGGCACCAGCTGAGGGTCACTTCTCCTGTAGGATCCATACTTGGGAACATGAAGGGGCTGCGGGAAGCAGAGTAGGATGAGGGTGGGATGAGGGTGTCTTCGCTCTTGACTTGGACTACTGCAGGCTGCACACATCTTGGCAAGTTTTTTTCTAGAGTGACTATGCAGCATCCTGTCAGGCTGTGAACTTGACAGAATGAGTCCGTTCTTGGACTTCTTTTATGACTCATTCTGAGAAACAAGCCAAAAGCTCCAGAATTTCTGGGATTTTGCAAATCCCCCTTCTTTTTTTTTTTTTTTTTTTCTGGGATTAATCTTCTTTGATTTGTTTGTTGGTGTTTTTTTGTCTGCACTCTGCAAGCTATTGCCCTTTTCAAACTGCTTGACAGAACACTGCTTCGTGACACAGTCTCGACAAGCAAAATATTGAATGGTTAAATGCTATTTTCTAAAACAATGTGGAACAGTTCACCACCAAAAAAATGGACCACGGCCAGAGACACTGGGAGAAACACCATCATCACCTCAAGTCAGTGCTGGCACTTGATATAATATGGGGATTTTTTTTTTAAATGTCTTGAAATAGGATTTTGAGTCTTAAGAGACATAATGGAAAGGTTCCGATTTTTTATATCTAGACTTCAAACAAAGACAAGCTGAAAGAGCTTTGAGTTTTGTTATTGATTCTGACCTAAAGTGATATTGATGTGAATTTTAAATGCTGCTTGAAGATAGAAGGGGTGTAATGATCAGTTCAAATATAGTCTTTTAATGCTTCTTCAGGCAATTTTGTATTGTATAACATGATAAAAATCGGACAAGACCTTATCTGGTTTCTGTGTGTGAAGCTTTAGCAGGTATGTGCGTTTAATGTTCTCATGTCTAATCAATACATCCTGGTTTTCGGATGGGTCACAGAGTCATTGCCTGAGGACTGATGAAACTTAAATGCTGGGACTTAACTTCATGCTGCTGTTTTCCCTTCCATTTCTGTATAATCATTGTCATTCTAGAGAGATGAGGTATTGTATATCGAGGAGCATATTCACGGGTCTTTTGTGTTTGTCTTCATAATGATAATAACAATAACGAAAGTACTGGTGGTAGCAATAATACATGCAGTAATAAAAATCTAAATGCTTGTCCTGAATAGCACCCTATTGTGTCTGTGCTCTAACCTTTGTAAATGCTGATCATCTTTTGTCTTCCTAGAGCTAGAAGATACTTTACACTTTCAAGTTTTCCTTCACGGAAACTCCTTTCAAGGTTGAGGCATTGT
This sequence comes from Pseudotriccus pelzelni, assembly GCA_035584735.1. Taxonomy (NCBI): domain Eukaryota; kingdom Metazoa; phylum Chordata; class Aves; order Passeriformes; family Tyrannidae; genus Pseudotriccus; species Pseudotriccus pelzelni. The sequence goes on along the minus strand of JAWMRA010000113.1, from coordinate 79,633,138 downwards.
CAGAAGCTAACAACAGTGGCTTTGAAATGTGTCATTTAAGCTGGAGAGTGACAAACACCCTACCCTGCTCCTGGGAGAGTAGCTGTGCTTTCACTTAATGAGGTAGCTGAAGACAACTCTGGTTCTTTTCCTACTTTGAGCCCAAAAGCCAGAGGCAAAATGGTGAGCTTTCCTTGCATGTGTGCAAAGATTTCAAGGTCTGTGTCTCTATGCAACTTGCAGCTGTTGTCACCTTTCTGAAAAGGTCATTTTGACTTGCATAGTTATTAAATCCCGTCTCCTTTGTTCTACCCAGATCAATTCTAGGCCAATGCATTGATGAAGTGAAGTCTGATTCTTCGTAAAATGGAGTATGATGGTGCATATTGTTGGCAGGCAAAGGCAATTTAAACTTGACTATATTCTGCTCCCTTTTGATGGCGTGGGATCTCTTGGTGGTAGGGTAATTGGGTCTCAGTGACCATTATGCCTGTTAGTAACATGCAGAGTAGGAAAGTAAGAGTACAAGTGTGCCAGTTGAGTGGCAACAGCCTGGGTCAGTGGCAACGAACAGCAACAGACAGAGAAGTATGACTTGATGATTTTTGCATGCATGGTAGCAAGGAACTCTCCATCTACCCCAAAAGATGCTTAAAAAGCTCATTTGCTTCATAACCATGTCTGTGTCTTCTGCACTTCCTTACAATACACACTTCAGATATTTACTCAAAAAAAGGCTCCTGAAAAGAGACCTTGTGTAGCATCTCTCTGTGTTACATTCAGAGCATACAACCAAAGGGAATTCTTAAAATGCCTTCTTCATGTAGCACTTGGATAATGAGCATGCCTCAAACTCTAAATATAGGGTAAATGTCACATCCACATGGAAGAATTCATCCATGATATATGCTACAGATTTACGATGCACAGCATATTAGGTTTTGTTATCGGATTCACCAAGGTTTGAATGGAGACAGATTGCCAAACAGAAAAAGAGGCAAAGAAAATCCACTCAGTTTACTCTGAAGGATCCATTCTTTCCATAAGACATTGTGTTGGAAGAAGCCTGTTTTAAATCAAGGCCTATGCAATTGGTTTATGCCACAGTTTGATTTGATGGTACTTGACTTTCCTTATCAGATGGTATTTATTTCATCAAAGCAAAGGAAACAGAAACTTGTCCAGAAATTGGAAGCCTCACTCATTAATCTAATGAGAGCTGTTCTTTCTTCCCATTTCACTTTCATGCCTGTTGGGGACAAGAAGGCTCATCGTTTTATCATTGTTGACCATACAGCTATCCCACACTACAGAATCCATGATGACTGCATTTTCGAAAGAGTATCTCCTCAGGGACTGTAATTATTCATCTTTCAGGAGACACAAGATCTATAATACACAAGTGCTGCAGACAAGAACTAGTTTACAGGTTTATCTCATGACTGAAAGTATAATCCATCTTCTCTGGCATGATTTAGGAGGCGCCACGTAAGAAAAGAAAGAAAGTAGGTCAAGCCCATTTCAACTTGTATTTCCCTGTTCACATAGGTCTTATTCTTTTAATTTCTCATTGAAGAGAATTAATGCTTGAGTGAGCAGAAGAAATGGGCCCTATTTGCTGTACCTTGTAGCCATTAGGGTTATGCCTGCACCAGGTTCAGACTCCCAGTGAGCTTTCTTGCCCCAGCGCTGATGCAGCCTGGCATCTGCTCTGGTAAGAGCAAGAAGAACAAGGGAGCCCTGCTTCTGATGGAGACAGTGGCTTGAGATCTGGAAACCTTGACATCTTCATGAGGCAAGAGAACTTGAGTGTATTAATGGAATTTTCCTAATGATTACATGGTAGGTCTAAGCCTCTGAAGAAGGATTCCAAAACTTCCCATGTTTCCTCTAGTGAATGATACCTTAAGGCACCTCCTTGTGCCTCATCTTTCCTCTTTTGCCAACAAGTCAGTCATTTTTCACTATCACCACAGAATAGCACTATAGCTATCAGTACAACTCCTTTCCTGGGAAAGTTTGCTCTGAAGGTGGGACTTCAGGTAGTTTAAGCTTCTTGAAATGCACTTTAGCACCTAAAGACACAATATTACTTTCTCTTCATGCATGTCAGTTTGGAAGTCCAGGTCAGGTGTTTAAAAGATGACCTGAACAGACATGGCTCCAGACTGAGAATTTGTCTGCATAATAGTATGACATACGTGATCATATTTCCTCCTAAACACTTATTTATTCACCTTCATCCCCACATATTTCTGATTTCCATGCATGCTAAAATCCCATTTGGAAACAACCCATTCATCTGTGTTTGTTCTCCCCACACCCTACAATAACCATCTGTTGTTCCTGAAGGGTAAACATAGCTTGTCTTTTTCATTGAGACATAAAACGTTGCTCAAGAACCCTAAACAATGTAGATTTTCTGTAAAAACCTTGGCCAAATCTACTTTCTGTAGTCTTGTATACAGCCTTGCCTGCTCAGAGGGCTTCAAGTACCATCCAAAAAGCTAATAAAGGAGTGTTACCATAGAGAGCACTGGGTACATTAGGAAGGAGACATCAGTCCTGGGTGCTCACACTGCAAAGTATTTCAAATATCAGAGTAAGACAAGCAGGAACCGCTAAACTGTGCTCCAGACATATAAATTTGAAGATCTGTGTTTCAGCTGGTGTGGTAGATGACATTATTGATTCTGAAAGCAACAGAAGGAGCACACCTCTCTGCCTTGCTTTTGCCATTAGAGATTAAATCAGCTCTGCTGTGTCTTTGCAGGTAAAAGAGACCAAAAAACTCTTGACAAACCAGTTTAAAATTACAAACAGCAGTCTTAAAGGGCCTAAATCCAAAAACCGCAACTTTAGATGCAGTTCGTAAATACCTCTAAAATATACTAAAATGGGTGGATGGAAACCCTAAATCTAGGCTTCTTTGAACATGTAAATCCAAATACCATTGTTGCTCCTTGAGGCTGTCTCTGATTTGGAGCCTGTTCCCTGATTAAAGCCATTCCAGGTAGACAGTGCTAGTATAATCAGCAAGTCATCAGACACCAAGCCTGCGAGCAAGTCAACAGTCATTTGTCAGGCAGAATGACTGATTTTAGGTAGGGAGTCATCCTTTGAAATCAATATCATGATCTGGCCAATATTTAGGAAAAACATTCTCATCTCTAATATTTCTAACTCATTCAGTTATTAGCAGCTGAAGTGAGCTAAGTTAAAAATAAATCTTATTTCTTTTTTACCATTTCACAACAGCGAGTGAGTTGGCTGATTTATATGATCACTGCTATCACCACAGTGTCTAGGTGAACTTGCTTACAATTACATAGTTCTTCCAAAAATCTTGGTTTAGGTTTTCAGCTCACCTTCATTTTCCTGCCATTTTAGGGTGGTAAATTGCGGCAGGAATTGATTTGTCTGGACTTATACACTGCCTCCCATGTTACTATAGTTTCTCCCTGATACCTACCCTTCTTTGACATTTTTCTGAGAAGCTGACCACTGTGCTTCAATTTATTAAGCTCCTTCTATGAAGATATCAATTGCTTCCTGGCAACAGGACTATTATGTGTCTTTGGGGGACAGACATTTTCAAGAGAATTTTCAGAGTGAGGGACGCCACTTGCTGTTAGCTCTTTACAGAGGAGGACACTTTTACCCTTTATTTTATCAAAATTATTCAAAGGCAGAAATAGTGACTTTTCTGTCAAAAGGGTCACTCAAAGAGAGGTGAAGAGTCAGTTTTAGAACAGATGTGTACAACAGCTGAGCCCTGTTTTCTCAATGCAGATTTAGAGCTTTACATGAAGGAAAACAGCAAACTTCGGGCTTACCAATGATTTTAAAGAACTGAACTGGGGTGTTTGAGTTATCATTAAAGGACTAGACATTAATTCATCGACAAACATGCTCTTGCTGCAAATCTGTTAGTTACAAGAGAGTCCAATCATTGCAGGGCTGAACATACACATTCACATGATTGTAAATTGCAAAAGATAATTTTTTAAAGAATATACATTGCAAAATTGACACTAACTGGACACCTCAGGTTTTGGGCACCAGGACACAGAATGAGGAATTGATGGGCAGAAGGGAAAGAGAGAAGATCAATAACAAGACAAAATGATGTGACACCGCATCTGGAGATTTTTTAATCCGGATCTGGAGTCATATGAAAACTTAAATATAAATAGAGAGAGCTGAGACAGAAAACACCCTGGCAGACATTAACTTTGAACTCACAAGCCTGCTTGTCCCAACACCGCAGGTCCCACTCCTTTAGGATCATTTGCACACTAGCTGCCTCCATTGTCCCCTTATTTGCCCTGATCTCCTGTGAGGATATCCCCAGGATGTCTGGCAAAGAGTAGCTCCTTGTCTGTGCAAGGTGTTGTTCAGCTGCAAGTTTCCCCAGTCCTGTGCAGCTTGCAATCACATTTAAAAAGGAATCAATGTTGTTATAATGAACGATAGTGGGGAAACAGCGAAGGTGAGTTGTAAACCTGATGCTTTTAGTGCCCAATGCAAAAAATTTCTTCCTGTGGCACGTTTCTACAGCACTGAGCAGGATGGAGGCCAGGACGAGGCCAGGATATTCTGCTAAGGTTGTGACAGTGGGCAGCAGCACAGAAGGAGCTTGTCCTGGCTGTCAGGTGAGATGAAATCCCTGGAGAAGCAACAAGAGGGAGACATTGTTCCTTCCCGGTAGCAGAGTAGCATGGCAGAGACGCTGGGAACAGAGTGGGCAGTGCCACACTGCAGGTGAAGAAATGTCTAGGTGGATAACAAGGACTGCCTGTAGCAGGAAGCAAAGCCTAAATCTCGGTTTGGAGAGGAGTCTTTCCTAAGAATCTAGAGAGGACCATAAGAAATTCATAGATCTTCAGTAAAAACTGAAAGTTACTGGACAGAGTGAAGAGTGAGCACCCCTTTGTCAACCAATTATGCTTTCAACCCTTTTATTTAATTTGTCTCACCCATCAGTATCCTGGTTTGTTCTGCTGCTCTTTTCTTACTGCGGTTCAATTTGTTTCAGGGATTTTTTATTTATTTGTGCACATCTCTGTAATAAAGTACAGCTTTGGATCTCAGATACTTTTCTGTTTGGTTAATAAGCTTGCTTGAAAGAAAACGAGAGGTGGATCCTTCTGAAAGTGTCAGCTACTTTGTTGGGCCAACCTAATGATACAACTGATGGAACCAAAAATAAAGCCAAATCAAAACAGCTTTGCAAGGCTGTACATCAAAGAACAGATAGTAACTGATGTGTACAGCTTTTCAGTAGCTTGCCACTGTGAGTTAACCCAGTAATATACTAAATCGAGAAATACCCTCCATTTCACAGGCTGTTGGATCTGCTTTAAATGGCAGCTAACTGGAAAAAAAATAAGACGGGATGAGGTGTCCATTCATGCATTCTTGGAAGAGACAGTCCCTGGCCCTATGTGTGGTGGTACAGTGAAAGTGATTTCTTAAGACAAAACGTGGGCCTAGATATCTTGCTGACCACCCATTTGTGGTTAAGTGAAAGGATATACATCACTGGAAAATATTAATAGCTAGTCTTCAGGGAAAAACTGTGGAATACAGTCAGCATTAATCACATCCCTGACTTTATCTCAGGAGCCAAGAAGAGGTCATTTTTTTTCCATCAGGAACATCTTGGTACTTAAAAGAAAAAATGCATTCACACTTAAAGGTTTCTGTGGTGTAACCATAGAGATGTGTTAATGTAATAATCACACACAGCCATGTAGGGGCTTGTGCTGTTTTGTGCAAAGGGAGTTAGCAAAGTCCAACTTCTCTCTACACAAATGCACCTTCTATAAATAAAGATAAGGAAATATGTAAGTTTTACAAAAGCAGAGGTTTTATTTAAAATTTAATAAACTTAATTCTCCAAAGAATTACTTTCTTTGTGGTCTAAAACTGTGCCAGAATCTCCACATGGTGCAAATCAGTGCACCCAGGGTAGCTCTGGGGATTTGCTTCTGCTAAGAAACCAGTCCATCACTTCCTCAAGGCTCTGACATTTTGAGGACCGTGCTACAACACAGAACAGCGATTCTGAAATGCCAGAGCAATCCCACTTTATCACTACATGATCCTACTGAGCACAGTAACAAAGCTCAGTTTCTCTCTGCACATGCAGTGTACATTTGAGAATGCAAGTTTATTTTTCTGCAATGATGGTTTTCTCCCTCCTCTAGTTTCACCAGGAATTACTATGGTCCAGCCTACTCACCAGGTGATACTGGCTCAGCAAACTGACTTGTTACCTCCTCTGGATGGAACCAAAATTCAGTATACTCATCAGGTTCCTTGATAATTCCATAGAGTACTGCCCTCAGGTGTGGTGTGGAACCATAAATACCAATATTCTTAGTGTCCAGAAGCTTTATACTATGGTGAGATATCTTAATTGACAGCTTCTTTGCCAGTGTGTGCACATGTGCTGTTACAGCGAGCCATACTGAGCAGGCATAGTAAAACCCACCAGAATGTGTTATTTTCCATATTTGTAACAAGTGAGCCCACCTCTGTGGGAATCCATCCCCAACACAGTACACAGACATCTGGTAGTTAACAGCAAAGCCACAAATCATCTCCAAACCCACCTAAACAAAACCACAGATGATCAAATTTATTGTGTGTGACAGTCCTGCTTTGAGTTGCTCTAGGTAGCCCCCAGCAGCTCTCTAGCAGTCAACAGGAAAAAAAAAATTCCTTCTAGACTTGAAATGAATGGAAGGTATTTGGGGAGATGGGTGGAGAAGAAGTTTAAGATTTAGACAATTGCACAAATATTTCCAGTTCAACCAGGAATCTGTCCTTTTTAATCTTGAAAACATACTTCATTTTCAGCTCACCGATGTGTTAAAAAGCATTATTTCTCTACAAAGTGAGAAGACAATTGCCTGGCTGAGCATGAAAAAGTACTGTGATACCTTTAGCTGTTTTTTATTCTGTATATCCACATAACTCCTGAGAGTTTGGGGTTGCTGATATACGTGGTGTACTGCAACAATAAGTTTTCTTGTGTTTCTGCTACTAAAAGGGTGTCTGTTGGTTTTTTCTTGAATATATTCACCACAATATAATATACTACACTCGGTGGCGGGCAGTTCTCTGATCTTGCACCACTTCCAGCTTATAGTAGCACTATTGGCTTATGTCTGTATTTCAGAACTGTCCATGCATGCACTGATGAGTACCGAGCCCTATGTCTGGAGCTGTCCAGAGAAGGGCAACAAGGCTTGCGGAAGGTCTAGAAAGCATGTCCTGTGAGGAAGGGCTGAGGGAGCTGGGTTACTTTAGTCTGGAGAAGAGGAATCTTGGGGGGGGGGCCTCATTGCTTTCTACAACTACCTGAAAGGAGGTTGGGGATCAGTCTCTACTGTGCCTGCAGTAAGAGGACCAGAGGAAATGGCCTAAAGATGAGACAGGAGAGATTCAGATTAGATATTAGAAAAAACTATTTCACTCTTAGGGTGGTCAGACATTGGAATAGGCTGCCCGGGGAGGTGGTGGAGTCACCATACCTGGAGGTATTCAAGAGGCGTCTGGATCTGACACTGGGTGATCTCATTTAGTGTTTTGGGGGTTACAGTGGTAGTGCTGGCTGGCTGGCTGGTTGGACTGGATGTTCTTAAAGGTCCCTTCCAACCTTGATGATTCTATGATTCTGTGATTCTACATATACAAGACCGCACTTCTATATGGGTCCAACTTGCTTGTCCTGGATCTGAAGTCTGCTTGATTGCCCATCAGGGTTGCAGAGTGAGGAAAATGTGGACAATTTTCCAGAGACCAAGAACACACCCTACACGGGGGTCTGCACAGATAATCCCCTCTAACCCGGATTGTTATCTCCCCACCAGGAACATCATTTGTCCAAAGCAGCTGTCTTAAAAGGTAGGTAACAGTCAAAGCTCTGAAAGACCTGCAGTTGAACATGCTCCCAGCAGTTAAGAACAAAAAGGAAAATCCTACTTAGTGTTTGTGCTAAAGCTGGGAAGCTTTTCCTGAGCTTTATTTTCACAAAGGTGTTTGAACTCCTAATAGTGGCCCCCAAAGGACTGAGAAGGGAGAGAACTTGCTTCAAACATAGACATATTTGGGAACTTTGTACAGTCACATTGTTTCAAGAGAACTGCTTGACAAATGAGAGCATGCTGAATGCTAAACAAAGGTGATCTGTTCCAATAATGTCACAGCCTGAAAGAAAATACCACTATCAGAACTAGTCAAGTGTGCATCCGTCACGACTAATGGCTCGTGTCAATCCCCCCTGAGTGACAAGCCGTGTGCTCTGGGGCAGGCGGAGCAGCACTCCAGCCCAGCAGAGGCTGGAATGCTCTGCACGGCTGCAGCGAGGCAGCAGCTGGGACCCTCCAGCTGGCTGGGGCCCCACGGCTGTGCACAGGGAGCCACGGGAGCAGGAGTCGGGGAATCAGAGTGCTGGTAAGGAGGCTGATAAAGCATCCTTGAAAATGTGGGTCACAAGCAACGCTAAACTAACATGAGGAACCAGTTCATTTATTACTTGACAGCTGTAATGGGTGGGGTTGGAGAAGAATGGGATCTACTGGGTCCTCAAGAACTTGCGCTTCTGCTGTCTACAGCAGTATGGATATCAACAAACACACAAGTATTAATGACACTAAAACTCCAATAATTTTCATTAAAAAAAAAAAAACAACCCAAAAAACCCCCACCCACCCACCCAACCAGAAAACCAAAACAAACAAACAAAAACCAATCAATCAAACAAAAAAAAATAAGGTAAGACCTTAGCTGAAAAAGATACAATGGAGAACTGTACAGTTCCTTCCTTTCCTTGGTTTAAGTCATGCTCAGTATAAGCTATGTGAACACATGGATCTGTAAGGGCTTTGTCGTGGTTACCAGGAAAATAGGAAGAAATTACTGTGCTGGTGATTTTTTTTCCAATTATAATACAAAGGGTAAATTACTATAAAATATGAGTGACTTGTACAGAGAATATATGATATCTTTTCTCCTTGTCCTCACTAGTGCCCCTGTAATCAAATAAGTAGTTGAGCAGAGACTGTACTAGCCCTTATAATCCTCCTTCAAGGCACTTAGAGGGGATGGGAACTCATTTTGTTTCATTTTCAGAAAAACTTTGCAATTCTGAAGGTTCCTATCCTAGAAAATCAGATTTATGAGATAAAACAACCGTAGGGGGAATGTGAGTCTGGTGGAGGAAAAAAGGTTAATGGTTTGTCCACAGTAATAATAACATTTAAACTGGAACTGGAACATGGCAATGTCCTTAACAGGCCTCCTTGATCACTCCCTCTAGAAAGAAAGTGGAAGGAAGGAAAAAAGATACAAATCCAAAGAAAGAACATGGCAGAAATAGCGTAGAGCAAGACACAAAGAGAAAGGAATATGGGAAGAAGAAATGCTTCACCAAAAGGTAGGTAATGAACCACATGATTTCCCATGTAACAGGGATCACTCAATCCAGCTCACGGTTTGTTCCTACACCCTTCTTAACTGCACAGGGTGCCTGCTCAAATGTATTACAAAATGAGATGTGTTTCTGCATTTTAGGTGAGTTTTTAAGTTCAAACCACCTTTAAAGCGTATTAGCAATCCTGTAACATCTGACAAAGAGGAAAGGCTGGGTACAGTTCTTCCTCCCCAATACACCCAGTCTTCTGCACTGTACTCTCTGCCCCCAAAAAGACATGGTAAGAAAGAGGCATTCAAATCTTTACAGACCATTGACTTCATTGGGCTTTGGATTGCATGAGCCCTTCGCTTTTGTATTCTAAAGAAACCAAGAGAAAGCTCATGAAGATCAGAGGCAGCTGAATGTCTTTATGTGTAAAATAACTTGAAAGGCAGAGCTTAACCCAGCAAAAGAGAGAGAAAATTCACAGTCCACCTACTCTATCCAGCCATAGATTTGTAATTGTGACACTTGTGATAAAACTAAAAAAAAAAATGTTAAAATTACATGGGGAAGGGAGACGGGTCATGAGTTTGAACTAAGAGCCTGAAAGAAACAATTTCAGGACTTCAATTGTCCCTAGTGATTTCCTCTAAAGACTGACAGCATGTGGCACTATCTTACTCTAATTTTCTCTGAAGAGAAAATGTGGCACTGTATTAACATTGAATTAATCAGAAGAGCCAAATATATCTGAACGCACAACGTATCTGTATCTCTATATCTCAGAAAACTTTCTACCCCATCTAAGCACCAGCTGGAAAAGAAATTCTTGCAGTGGAGCCCTTTCTGCTTAATCCCTTAATCTTCTCAACAGTAGGGATTCTTTCTTAAACCCGACTGGAAAGTAACATATGCACTATTTGAAGAGAGGAAGCACCAGAAGGCAAGCCACAGAGGTCTCAGCTCCTTCTCTCCCACTCAGTAGTTTTTTTTTTTGAAGATGCCTGCTTAAGGACAGTTTACATTTAATGACACACATCAGCCAAAATCCAGGGGTTGAAATATTTACTGTTTCTGAGCAGTTATTCCTCCCCATTTTTATGCTATGGCAAAGGCAGGGGAACTTGAAATGCCAAGGAGACCACAGAGATGGATTAACTCGCAGAGATGGATTAATCTGTGAGTGTTGTTAAACCCTGGAAGTTACTACCTTTCCTCTCTTCAACCATCCCTTCTTATTATTCATGGTTAGTATCCTGACAGCTTAAACCACAGTGATGTTCCTGTCTGTAACATGTCCTGACTGCCAGTCCTGGGGCTTTATTATGGGTTTCAGTGTCTCTTCTAGATTTGAGGCTAAGTGAATGATAGCCCAGATGAGATGAGAAGCTGCTTCCCAAATGCTAGGTCCCAGTTTCAAGGCTCTCCTGGTTAACCCAGCCTCAACAAAATTTCGTGAACAGTCAGGCACAGCACTCACAATCTAAGTCTTCTTGCAATCTAATAGAAAAGGGAAAACATTCCTCTCTAATCAGAATTAGATGTAGAATGTATATTAATGTATAGAACTCCTATGTATATTAATACATGTCTTTGAAATCTCAAACCACTATAAACTCAGGTTTACCAGATCAGCCATCAATGTCACTCACTTCATTCTGTTCTCTCTTTGAATATCTGTCTTGTTTCCTCCCTGTTCCTTTTCTCCCGCTTTTTAAATTCTCATAATGCCTCAGTACAAGTATCTGCTGCAGAAAGGAGAGGTGACGGAGCTGGTTTTATGCTGTTAGACTGGCCTGTTTCTGAAACAGCACTCACAGCCAATTATAAGGCAAACTTTTTAGCAATGGCCAAGAAAATGTTCACAGAAATTCTTCACACTTACTTCTTTCATAACCCTTCAACTTTATAATAGTAATCACTTCCTCTGGAGAAAGGAGAGAGCCTGACCCATGTGATACTTTAGGTTAAAAGCTACTTTTTGGAAGAAATATGAGGTTGGGAATCCAAATCAGGCATACGCTGAAAAAGGCAGGTGCACAGTGATAAGATTGCGCCTTTTTGATCTTTGACACTTTCGTTCTTCCATCTGAAGTCTGTGATTTATCATAGGTTGTACTGGATATACTGTGACTTCTGGTGAGGATTAAGCATAAAGAATGCTCTAGTTTAACTTTCCAGACTGAGAATCTGTGACTTGTTTCATGGTTGCAGAAAAATTGGTGCACGAGCCTAGATCTTCCTTCAGTCTCAGGTGGAAGCTTCTGGCTCCTCATCAGGGTGAGACCTGCCCAGGAACCACTGAGTCACTGAACTGTGACACTACAGTAAAGATGCTCAGGTGAGACATTTAGATGGCAGTGCAGTTGTTGAACAGAAGGGGACCTAAGTCTACAAGCAGCCCTGGAGCCCTGTCAACATACGTAGGGCATAGTGCCCGTGTGTATTTTCTGTATTCAAGTGATGCTGTTAATAACAACCACCCTCTCTACTGAACACGCCCCACTTTCCATGCTGTGTGTGTTGAAAATGGACTAGAGCCTTGAAGCACACTTTCCAATCTCCTCTCTTCCAGCTGAATCCATCACACAGAAGAGATGAGATGATCCCAAACTCTCATGGAATTAGGTTTAATAAAACATACAAATAATCAAAGATAGGTACATTATTTCAATAGAAAAAATTTAGATTGAGTGGCTGAAAAAGATTAACTAAAAAGGCTGGTAAACAACCAACCCTTTACCCACTGGGTCCCAGAAAGGTAGGCATATTCCTCCAGTGCTTGGTCAACTTTCATTGGCTTTCTGAGCAAAAAAAGTCCCACCAAGGTTTGGCAGTAAGCCTGCTGCCCTGTCAGACAGGCCTCCTTCTTCTAGCACGTGCTTCTTAGTCTGCTCCCTGTTTGATGCTCCTTTTGCCCACTGCACATTCCACCTTCATTTGGGAAAGCTGTACCATGCCCACCTTTTCTCAGGGAAAAAGCAATTGTCCTCCCTTCACCTCCTCCCCCGAGGTTTTGGCCTGACCCAGAAGGCAGCAGGGAGAAACTTCTCACTCTCATAACCTCTGCAACATAATGTATAATATACAGTAGTGGGCAACAAATAAATTAGAGAAGGAATACTTCTGTTCCAAGGTTGTGGTGTACTCTGATGGTTTTATGTCTGCAGTGTTTCTGGTGGGGCCCTTTAGAAAGCCAGAGTTAATGCAGTGGTTCATGAGAAACGGAGGGCAATTAGTGAAGGCCCCTGGAAGCAGGCAAGTCAGGAAAATCGATCTTTGTAAACCTTGGCCTTAGCCTGGAAAGAAGTTGTTTATGAGCAAGATGCTTTTTGACCTGTCAGTATCATGGCAATATATTAGAAAGGCTGATGCTGTTCCTCCCTGAAGCTGCATTGGAAACGAGAGGGGGTTAAGGGGCAGAGGGCACTGTACTGCCCCCCTCTCCCACTGTCCAAATACAAAAAGAGATATGCTGCACGTCCAAGAAGAGTTTGTAATGTAACAACTTCACACTGCTGTTGAGGCACCAACCCAGTCAAGATTCCCCGTGCTGTTGCAATTGGAAGATCAGGTATCTCCCCTCACTGTATCTTAACCAAGAGGGTCTGTGGTGTACTCTGATTTGTGATCAGCATTTTTCATTTCTGTTCTGACCCAGATTCTGAGTTTTTGCTCCAAACTGGCATGAGGTTGCAGGGATCAAAGGCCATTTGCTCTATTATCGGCAGCTAGGTACAAGACTGTCCAGGGACAGGTGGGATAGAGGTGTTGCAGAAAAAGACAAGCCTCAAAAATAAATACCTTTACCTGGGAATTCCTAAAATGCCACTGTGTAATCAGGTTGTGCCAGAGACACGCAATACACTGCCCTTGGGAGCCAACAGCTCTGTTTTGCTCAGAGCTTTAGTGGAATAGTAGCCAGGTAATAATGTTAGCACATGCACATCTTGCTTCCAGTTCTCTTCATCCCATTGCTTCAGTTTGTGGCTTCAGTATTTTGAGGCTGAGGATAGAAAAGAACAAGTTGTGAGAATATCTTCCTTCCTTCCTTCTTTCCTTCCTTCCTTTCCGCCTTCCTTCCTGCCTGCCTCCCTGCCTGCCTTCCTGCCTTCCTCCCTCCTTCCCTTCCTCTCTCTTTCCCTCCCTCCTTCCTTCATTTCTTCCCTCCTTCATTCTCTGTCAAAATCTCTGCAAGTGTGCTGAAAAGAGGGGGGAGGGGAGTATCTCCTGCAAGATTATCACTGAGACCACTTGTGACACTTTCTCATTAGCCTGTGTAATGGGAAGCCAATCTGCTGCTCAAGAAGCAGCACTGCAAATTATTTTCAGCCACAGATGATGCAGCCTGGCTTTGAACTGCTTAGGCCTTGTTGTAACAGAAGCACCAGCAATATTCATTTAATGTGCGTTGACCTTACCCTGACCTAGGAGACAGAGGCAGCTCCTGCTCTGGCTTATCAAAATGCCTTTTCCTGTACAGGTTTCTGCTTGGCAGACTACCAGGAGGAAAATATTATATTCTGTCTGCAAAAGGGTAGAAAGTTTATTTGGCTTCCACGTGGCTGGGGGGAGAAGAAAATTTGTTTATTTTTCCCCTCCTATAGCCCTGCTGAGGACATATGCCAACTTTTGAATCTTAAAAGACAGCGATATGGGGTGAGGATAAAGAACTAATGTGGACAAAGGGTGCCCCTAGGGCATTAAAAATAACTATTCCCCTCACCTTCTGTTGCTGCAGTAGGCTTACACCACTTGTCACTCAGCTGGAGACCTGCATCAAACAGGATGAAACTGCAGATGACAGGAAGTCCTTGAATGTAGACAAATCCATCAAGTCTCACTCTTTGGACATGAAACTCTGGACCACTGCCTGCTCCTAAACTGATATCACTTTCATATGCAGTCACAGAGACACAAGCTTTTCATTTTCCATGACAGCAGAAGAGAGACTGGGGACGTGCCAAGATCCCCCCTGACCCCAAAGGTTGATGTACTACACAACAGCAGACCAGCACAGCCAGAGGACCCAATGCACCGAAATACGAGTAGCCAGTCAAAAATGAGGAGAAGGGGAAACACAGACAGATGTGGAGGGGCATGAAGAAAACATGTCTTCCTTGAATATCATCCAGAGATCATGAAGAAGCAGAACACAAGATAAAAGATTACTGCTTGGCCAAAAGTGTAAGACTTCATACTTGAGTTAAATAAGCCTTTACTGATAATACTGCGTGACCATCACAGTGCTCAGCCGGATCAAACATGCCTCAAGACCTGGTCACAGAATCACAGAAACACAGAATTGTTAGGGTTGGAAGGGACCTCTGGAGTTCATTCAGTCCAACCTCCCTGCCAAGGCAGGGTCACCTAGAGTGTGTTACACAGGAAGTCATCCAGGTGGGTTTTGAATGTCTCCAGAGGAGACTCCACGATGTCCCTGAGCAGCCTGTTCCAGTGCTGTGTCACCCTCAATGTAAAGAAGTTCTTCATTTTGAGGTGGAACTTGTTGTGTTTTAGTTTATGCCCATTGCTCCTCATTCTGTCACTGGGCATCACTGAAAAGAGTCTGGCACCATCCTCTTGGCAACCACTTTTGAGATATTTATATGCATTGACGAGATCCCCTCTCTATCTTCTCTTCTATAAACAAAATAGGCCCAGCTCCTGCAGTCTCTCCTCATAACAGAGATGCTCCAGACCCTCAGTCATCTTTGTGGCCCTCTGTTGGACCCTCTCCAGTAGATCCATGCCTTGTACTGAAGAGCCCAGAACTGGATACAGTGCTCCAGATTTGGCCTCACTAGGGCTGAGTAGAGGGGGAGGATCACCTCCTAGATCTGAGACCTGCTGGCCACACTCTTCCCAACGTACCCCAGGATACCATTGGCCCTCCTGGCTGCAAGGGCACACTGCTGGCTCATGGTCAACTCGTCATCCACCAAATACCCCCAGGTCCTTCTCCGCAGAGATGCTCTCTAATAAGTCAGCCCCCAACCTGTACTGGTACTTGGGGTTATTCCTCCCCAGCTGCTAGACCCTACATTTGCCCTTGTTGAACCTCATTAGGATTCTCTCTGTTCAACTCTCCTACCTATCAGGGTCCCACTAAATGGCAGCACAACCTTCAGGTGTATACCTAATGGTACACTTTCAAATAATTCATCATTAGAAGGCAATTTTTGTTCTATTTATTAGCACTCTACCTTGTTTTATGCCTCCTGGCTCTACAGATTACTCTGCAAGGAAAACATACTGCAGCTTCAGTTGCCTCACTGGAAGAAGGTCAGTATATTTCCTTTGGCCTTTCTTGCTTCTCCGATTTATGGATTGCTGACGTATTCATGTGGCCTTTGTTTTGATCTCTGCACTGTATGCCAGGGCTTGAGAGAACTCATCCAAGGAGCAAATGGACATTTGTCAGAATTATTTATGCAAAGACAGAACAGCGTGAAGCCAGTGATGTCTCAGAGAGCCTGCCCTGGATCTGAAAGGGTTGTGCCTTGTTGAACTGCTCTGACATCGGTTGTCACCTTGGCCAACCATGCAAACAAATGTTGGATTGGTGCCCACTGCAAAGGAGCTGTGCTGAAAGATCTCACTTTTCCAGAGTGCTGGCCAATTAACTGCAGGGCTGTGAATCCTTCCTCTAACAAGTTTGCACAAACTGTGAGGTTTAGATGGGGTAAAGGCTCCATTCCAGCTATTTGTCCCATGTAGAATCAGAAACCCAAAAAGATAGAGATAAATGAGTTTTGGGGTATAGATCAGTTTAAACAAATTACAGAGTCACAGGACAAGGCCCTGCTGCACAGAAAGGCCAAGAGGGGACAATACTAGAGCCAATTGCAGTTACCTGCTAACGCTGGCACTTCTAAAGCTCGGTACTCATTGCTCTTGCTGGTTTTTTATTTTGACAGCAAGCTTGAATGTTTACATCAAATTAATAAAAACCAAATGTTTGTGCCATTAATTTCTGGGCTTGGTAATTCTGACATCTCTGGTATTTCTTCCCCAGTGAGCAGATAGAGCTCCCCTTCTCTCTCCCCCACCCCTGCTCAGTTCTGTAAAGGCTCCATGTAGCTCGGTATAATAATTTCTGCCCTCTGTTCTGAGATCCCCTCATGGGTCCCTGCCCCAATTTGGGATGAATCTGAACATATCCTCTGCTAAAATGACTATACCCAATCTCAGCACACTCCTGCTCCATATTCTGCTAAGTTGATTATACATCTAATTGGACACAGGGAACAAAGCAATTTAACTTCCCTAGAAGATGACAGCACTGAAATGCCCAGAGCCATTGAGAGTAGCTCTGTGCAGGAGCTAATTCTTCCACCTCACTTATCACAGGCAGCTTTCATGCATTGGAAGTTTTAGGGCAATACTTCTCATCAGAAAAGAAACCAAGTGTTCAGAAGCACACTGCATCAGCCCGGGACATTAATTTTCTTATTTTCTAATCTATGTTCAGGTGTGCCCCAAATGGCCCTTTTTACCACTGGGAAACGTAAGAGCCAGCAGCATTACAGCTCCTAGGAAAAATGATGCAGAGGATGGAGGGAGCTGCTATTCACTGAAGACAGATGAGGAAAACGGGATGAGAATGGACAAAATAAGAGGAAAGACTGAGCAGTTGGAGAAAACTAAGCAGAAGAACAGAAAAAGAAAGGCAGATGAGAGGATAGGCCTCTCCTTCACTGGAGTTGCTCCTTCCTGGGCACATAGAGCAATGGCACTGAATATCTTTGGGAAAGGCTTTCTGGTCTCCCAGCAAGAGCCTGCTGAGAAAGAGGAGAGCTGAAGGCTGCTCCTGATATCCCTATGATTTTGAATCCTTTCAAAGGAATTGTTTCCTCTTGGTATTCATCAACGCTGGTTTTCCCATGGGTGTGAGAGGGAGGGCATCTCCTTTTAAAATGTTTTAGCCTCTTGAAGGTCACCTCAAACACCACTCCGAAGACAATTACAGAGGTGAATGTTGTTTGAGCCTCACCTATGCTCCAGCAGAAAGAGGAGAAACCCTGCTGTTTTCTGTGGTACCAAAGAAATGCTCCCTTGTGAAAACAGGAGGACCCATACATACAAATATTTTAGGTTATCACTTGAGCCCCATCAAACAACTAATTCCTGTTCGTAGCTCTCCTTCCGCGATGGCGCAGGGCCCTGTGGTGGGGCCATGCAAGCACTGCCCTAGAAAATGCAACCTGTTGTGCGTCAGCACGTCACCCCATGTCCCAAACAAAAAGCAGCTGGGAGAAAACATCTACCCCCTAAATGTAGATTTATTAACACTCAGCACCAGGAAAGTCAAGGTCAAGGGTTAAAGCTTGCCTTTATCCATCACATCTTGATATGACCTTGGTGGAGCTTTTTGCAAAGGGCAGGGACAGTTGATGCTGTAATGAGCTGCTCTTCCCAGGAGACCCAACATGATGAAACAGTACAGGACATCCACTTTTATGTATCAGTGCAAGAATACAGGTTTGATTGGTAATAAGTTTCCCATTAAAAATACATGGGAACTTACCTCAGAGAGACAGAGAGTAGACCCCACAGGATAAAGACTGTTCAGCCAGCTTTTAATGAAGGCAATTACATCCATGTATTTGAAGCTTTCCTTCCTCATTCTTCTCCGAAGAAAACAGGCTCATTTCATGGAGGAAAATTAGAATGAAAAATAAATTCTCAATTGTTGTTCCTTAACCGGGTGAATTACATTTTAATATTTGAAGGACTATGGTTTTAATATAACTGAGCTGACGCATAATAATATGAGCCTACATGCAGGTATAATAGCTACTTTTCAGAATGGATCAGTTTTTAAATTCTGAGGAAATTGGTAGTTCCTAAAGAAACAAGAAAATACAACTTGGGTGGTCACAGATCTTTCATTTTAATGAGTTAGACAATATATTGAATCATGCAGGAAGGATCTAATTCTGTTTTATTCTGAGGATCTATTGAGCTATTTATTGATCCCTCAATCAGGACTGGATGTCACAAGTTTTGTCATTTGTTTGAACTTGTATTACAAACACAACAAACAAGGTGCTCCTCAGTGTTCTCCTTCACTTTTTCCTGTTCTCTCCCTCCTGCTCCAAGCACACATGGAGAACCTGTAGCACTTTGCTCATTGGATATTTGGATTTTACCCAAGCAGATCTATGGAGTTTGCTCCCTGTATCTGTATTTCTGAACTTGAATTCCAATTTCATATGCATAACTGATGGATCTTGAAGCACAGAAATTCACAGCAGACAAAACATCCTCTTCTGGTCCACTGGTGCTCTGATACTACTGACACTGTCACAGAGCCTTTATATTTATGCAGGTAAGGACAGGGAAGAAGGCCACTCAGTCAGCAATCCAGTCTGGAACAGTGCCAAAAATTACTGGCATTTCATGTGGGATAAAGGCATAAAGACTATGCACAGAAATCAGTTTACACTCCTGATTTTTAGCAGGTCTGATATAAAAAGATTAAATTGTTGTCATCTGTGAACATGCACATTTTACCTTCTGTGCAGTACAGCATCTCCTGAGCTGAAGTTAGGGATGCAGATGGAGTTCAAACATCAGTCTGAGAAAAGAGAGGTGCTTCAGAGTACTCAGATCATTATACCTTTAAAGATGCCCAACAAATTCAGAGCAGGCATTGTAAAACTATCTCTTTTAAAATTGTCTCCAACTGGGAATCAGAAAACAAAGGAACTGTTGTCACCAGCGTTTTTTAAAACTTTGGTCTTGGTTTAAAGAGCTGAACAGCCAACATGGTGTCACGTGGACCATAACAGCCTCACAAAATTGAAGCAGACCTGAACCTGCAATATGCTTAAAACGGCCAGGGTCACAGGGCCAGTCACTCCTCCACACTCACCTCCAGCAGCAGCACTGGTGAAAGCAGAGGCACAAACATCTGCCACGATACGCACACGCTCCCATCCCAGGAACCATCATACCAGACGGTATACAAAAAACATTAGACAGCCCAGGCAAGAGCCCTGGGCCAACTACAGAGACTACAGAAGCACCAAATCTCAGCTAATTCTAAAGCTTGGTGGATTTGGACAAATGGTTCTTCCATTCACTCTGCCTTTCACTCTGCCCTTCTGTGAAGCAGCCACAGCAGGCCACCATCATGGCACTGGGCTGTGTTCTCCACCCTCAGAAGCTGCAGGAAACCCCTGCAGGGGAGCTCCACTGATAGCACCCACCAGTGCCCAGCCCTGCCAGGACAGGCTTTGTGTTCAAACAACATTAATCTGCAAAATCCTTTGATTTTTCTCTGGGTGCTTTTTGTGTTGTTTAGGCAATGTTCCTCTTTTAGAATACTCTATTCTTTCTCAATATTGCATTTATAAGAGGGATTTCCTTACCCAGAACTAGCAGATACTCCCCTGCTCCACCCTTCATTATCCTCCTCCCTGCCCTCATAAAACCATTATTTAAAACCAGGAAAAAATACTCTGGCAAACAATCTTTCCTCCACCCTCCCTGCTATCTGTTTAAATATCCTTGACTGCAAGACATTCAGTACAGAACAGTCATCAATTTTTAATTCATTTAATCTCTTGGTAACAGTGTTCTCGTGAACCGAAGGGCCCCTGAGGAAGCTTCAGAGAACCTCAGACTAGCATTTTTCACTGGATCCAGGGATGAAATTTTGAGGATAGAGTAGTCTCTGTGCAACTGTATGGGTCAATGGAGGAGAAAAGATACTTAAAACTGAATACCTTTCACCCTCAGATAAATCAAAACACGTTGTAAACCAGGCTCTGTACCCTAACACAGCACAGATTGAAACAAGCACCAGGGAGAGAATTCCCTGCGTCAGAGTTGTTCATGATTCAGCAAACTTGGGAAGGAGCCCTCTGAGTAAACATGTGGGTTGTCTGTGCTCCTGGTCCTGCTACTGCTTCGTTCTTGTTCCAAGAAGCTCAGAGAACATCCTAATACGCTGTCGGTAATTAAATTCTGCCTGCTTAAATGCCCTGGAAGGCTCAAGAGAGGATAGTTTTTCTCCTCAAGCCTGTAAATGGCAGGGAATCTAATACTGTATGTATCCGCATTGTTCTGCAAAGAACAGGCGTTCAGGAATGGACAAAATGGTACCTGTGTACAACGTGAATGTTAATTGGCTCTGCAGGTGCTTTAGGGGAGGGAGCAAGAGGGTTCTTGGCTATAATCAATCCTGTCATATAATT
Organism: Pseudotriccus pelzelni; assembly: GCA_035584735.1. Classification (NCBI taxonomy): domain Eukaryota; kingdom Metazoa; phylum Chordata; class Aves; order Passeriformes; family Tyrannidae; genus Pseudotriccus; species Pseudotriccus pelzelni. Next base: position 79,612,522 of record JAWMRA010000113.1, on the reverse strand, counting down.
GTAGCATCCAAAGGCCCTGGTTGTGCTGAGAGTTGCATGAAAACAGAGAAAGAGCAAAACCCTGTCCCCGGTATCTTATCATCTAATAAAACAGGTTAAAAATAACCTATACCTCCAGTTCTGTGACAGTTAGAAATTACACATTTTATCTGACCCCAAGTTTCCTCATCATGGGGTATATACGAATTACAGTTCTCTGAGGAGGTTTTTGGAAGCAGAAAGAGGTTTGATCACACTATGTATGATACTGAACTTAATGCATACATACAGCATCACCTCTACAGCACCCAAGCAGCAAAATATGTGTGTGTATGCATGTATAGCTCCAGATATCTAAAAGGACTGCCCTGTGCCACTGGTCATCACAGAGAAATGCTAGCAAGGGTGGCAGGACAAAGAAGCCTCTCTCCCCACCTGCCTCAGCCCTCCTCCCTATCAGAGGTCCCTGTCCAGTATTTCCTTTCCCTTATTTCCTTACCCTTACCCATAATACCTGGCAAGCTGCTCTGTAGGGGTAGGTGTGGCCTAGTCCTGCTTGGCTTCTAGAAGTTGATGCTGAATAACTTATTCAAGCAGACTCAGTTGTAAAGAGGCCGTGACTTGTTACACTAAAGCACACAATTTCCTGTCTTCCCACATGCACCTTAACGTAACAGGCAGGCTGCTACTGTAATGACAGGTGGCACAGGAAGACAAGGCATTACACTGCTGACTACTCAGTAAATCAGTACGTTTTTCACAAGATTATGCAACGTATAGGGCACTTAGAGGTCTATTTTTCCAAAAACGGTGAGTAGAAAATCGTGATGCAAAACGAAGCCTCGATGTTTAGCACTAAAGCCCTTTTCACGACACCCACTGGCAGCACTGCAGCTCAGCCAGACACAGGCATGCTGGGACAATTTGCATAGTTGCTATTTCTCGCAGAGACTTTCCCTAATTTGTGATCCTTTTTTTCTAACCAAGTTATTTGTCATTTGCTGTCACCAACCCCTGATCCTTTGCCTGTGAACCTCCTGTTCTCTTTCACACTATTAAAAACATTATTTTCTATTCTTCTGTCGGTGGAGAGTGCTGGTGATTATCACTGCAATGTCTGGTCCCCTTTATTGAAAATGTTAATCCTTCCTTTTTGCAGGGTTTCTTTAGCCAGAGGTGCTAATACTTGGCTAATGGAATCAGGCTGCCTTTTTCTTCATCTTTTGTGTGTATGTGTTTTAGGGAGGGAATTCTTTTTTATCTTTTGGTCAGAATTTATTATAGTCTCTTTTTTGATTCTTCTCTTTTTTTTTTTTTTTTTCTCCATAGGGGCTTCTTTGACTTCTCTTGCTTTTTTTGTTGTGATTATCTTAATGCTTTTCTAACATTTATGACCAGAACACTCATTATTCTGTGTCTTTTTTGGTTTCTGTAGTCTTTAAAGGGAACTTAAGAACTTTGAGGAAGAGCGAGCTGTGTTCATCATCAAGAAGAGGACTGAGAGCTGGGAGTCCTCCCTCACTCACTGCACAGAGAAGGCTTGCTTTGGCATTCCACAAGCTTCCCTTCAACTTGAAGACCTTTTCAACATTTAGGTAGCAAACAGCATCAAAGATTCCCACCACCACCCACTGCTCATAAGACATTCTTCCGTGAAGAAAGCCTGACGTGAAGCCTGGATCACCTGTTGTAATTTCAGGAATTACAGATTCTGCCCCAGGAGAGAGGTGAGGTTGCCAAGATTGAAATGCAGACCAAAGTAAGCTGCAGAATACAGTGCAGGTAACTTTGTGTTGTATTACAGTAGTACAGTTTTTAATGCTGATCAGGTAGCAGTTCAGTAAAAACTCCTCTTGTTTTGCTGTGTAGAGCACAGACCCCATCTCCCACAAACTGCTGCTGTGATGAGTTTCTTTAAAAGGAAAGACTTCACCTGGAGCAATGTAATTACCCAAGAAAGAAAAGTGCCAAGTCATCTGAAACTTTGCCTCTCCTGATTGCAATCACATTTTATTCTCAGGTAAAGCAGAGCTGCTGTGGCAATGAAGCGAGGAAGCAGTGATTGTTCAGCATGTGTCTATTGTGGATAGGGGATTCCAAGACCATTTTCAAGGTTGCCCCAATACACAGATGTCCTCCCACTGGAGATAGTTTCAGCAGGCACACCTAAAACTGCATGGAGCTATGGGAACTGGTTGACTCCCTCCGTCTCTCCAGCCAGCCAGCCCGTCAACCAGCTGAGCAGACAAGTAGCAAGGACACCAGGGACCTTCCTTGCATCTCCTACGAGTTCGAGCATCAGGTTGGCAGAGCTCTCATTTGACTCCTGGCTTCTAAGTTCCCACTAGTATGTCTGCGTTACCCAGACAAGGACAGCCCAACACACACGCCAGGGTGAGAGGGAAGGCGCTGCAGCAAAGGGCTCTCTCTCTCCCGCCCCGCCGGGGCCCCTCGGGCGCCTGCACAAGATGCCACCCGGTGGCAGCAGGTCCGCACTACACGAGCAGGCAGCGAAACACCCCCTGGAAAAGTTGTGAACCTGGTCGTGACTTCACTGCATAATGAACACACCCAGGATGCCTGTGGGCTGTGGTGAATATCTGAGTGGCATCCATCTCTAGTTATGTTAATTGGACAGCTTTTTGCCTATCCCACACTCCCCCCCCCCCCCCCAGAAACCCTTAGTCTTCTGTTTGCAGGGAATAAATAAAGAGGGATTAGTCACGTTTATCTGTGTTTTCCTAAGTCTTTACAGAATAACTGTTATGTGCAATTAAGTAATTTGTCTGTCTGACCAAGCTGATAGCAAATTACCAGACATAACTGATGAGGTTCCATTACATTTAAAGAATAAATTACACGGATCTGGAATTTATTGATTTTTATTTATTATTGAGACAAGAACAACTGGGAATAATAGTCTTATGAAGGTGAAAATTCAATCTGCTTTGACAAGTTGTCTTTATCTAGCAGCATTGCTTGGCTATATGATTGTCTTCTCCACAAAGGATCTGCATTGAGCCAGCTGCATAGCAAGATTTTCATTCACAGCTTTCCCTCTCCCAGTGTCAAACATGTGCTGGTGGGATATATTCAGGTAACCTTTGCTAAAAGCAATATCATCCTGGATTTGCTCTCTGTGATCCTGTTAACTGATACTTAAATAATTCACACTCTTCAAGGATCCAGCTCAGCTGCTTCCCCTATGCTTTGCTGCATCTCAAATCACTAATCCATATACGATTTCCTTAAAATCTACTTCCAGTGAGGTTTCCCATATAATTGTCGCCACAAATTGATGAGTTTTTCTTCAGGAACCATGAAGCGTCGACATGCAGAGAGAATGTAATATCATCTTGTCTCAAAATAGATTCTCTTGTCCAAGGTACAGATACCATTTCATTTACCTACTTTGGAAGTACTTTATTGAGCATGCCAGACTTTTACAGATTCCCAGGGAATATGTTCTCCTTACAACTGAGGCCAGATACTTCACATTAAAATTAACCAATCTCATTATACCTTTGGTTTTCAGGTATATATATTAACTTACTATAATCACACAAACATTCTTCATACTAAACATATGCACCACTCAGCCAACAGAAGGCTTGGAAGCACGTTCACAGCTCCTGACAAATGGCAAAAAGAAAAAAATCTTCCAAAGAAACATTGCACTGATACATTTGCCAAGAGGCCTGGCCAGACCTGATTACAACAATCACTGAGCTCTAGAAAGAGTGGCATCAAGGCCAGGTCATCAAAACTGAAAGGCAGCAACTAATCTTAATTAAAGGGTGAGGATTTTGGTTTTTTTTTTCTCCCCCTGAGAAACAGCACTCAGGGTGGAAAATGAAACTCTTTCACTAAACCCTGTTGTGTGGCTTTGTCTTCCAAATGCACTGGGTAAAATAAGGGGAGAAGATTCAGTAAGTACATCCAGGAGAAACTTGGGATACAGCCAAGAGTCGTGATCTGGACAGTGCCAAGACCGTCAGCAGCACAGAGAGGAGGGGTTGCTTTCAAAAGACTTTTTGCTGAGATTTTATCCCTGCCAAACTCTCCTCCCAGTCCGGTAAGTAAGCCATGATGGCTGTGCCTGTTTTTAGAACATGCAAAACCTCTGTTACCAGAAATTAGAATGTCACGATGCTTCTCTTTCTTGAGGAAATCCAAGTCATTTCCTCAGAGAAGTAAGCTTCGCTCAAGGACAGACGCCAATGCACAGAAAACATTTTGGGTATATTTGGTCAAGGTGGGCATGGGTAAGCCCATGCCTGTAAATACATGGACTAAACTGCCCTAGCCTCCTGGGACATGGGATTTCAGGGTTCATTTCTCTGACAACCTGGCCTGGCACACAGGCAGCAGAATATGCTCCAGGGAAGACAGCTTCTTTCAACAAGAGAAGTGGGAGAAGGTGGGAGTCCCTCAGGCCAGTCTGGGGCAGCCCCAGCGCTGGTTACCTACCCCCTGCTTTCAGTGAGATCTACCAAGAGGGGATGAGCTGACTCTACGTGCTCACTGTCATGGCTAAAAGGGGCAGTCTTTCTCCCTGCTCCTGTCCTCCTCCCTTCCCTGCTTGCATTCGGGTGTGTGTCTGGCTGCTTCCCTCAAAACAGCTCTTGATCTCAGTCTGCCCTTGGTGAACTGATTCAGCTCATTAAACTGGCTGAAAGATAAATAACCATGCCTGTGAGGGGAAAAGGGTAGGACACCCTCCTCAGAGACAGGAAGAAGTGGCCCCAGGGACATTTCTTCAGTCTGTGAGTGGCGAGTCTTGACGAATCCTCCCTTTTCAGTGGGCCAAGGAGGGACAAGCAGTCAGAATTCTTGTACAAGTTAGCTTTCTTGAGATGACGTGCCCTGTCCCCCTACCTACATCCATGCTGGCAGCTAGAAACCACCAGGAAACTTTGTGTGCCATTCACACACTTGACAGACCACCTTCAGCATGAAGGCACCCCCTCTCTTTCACATGCAGCATCACCAGCCCTTACAGCTTGCCAGGAGCCCATCAACAACATCTGTAGTTGTGCCACCTTAGCCTGAACGGAAATGACCAAGTTTTATTCCCCCTGAGACGTATGTGAGGGCTTCACATGTGCCCCTAAGGAAGGATGCTAATTATTTGTCTTATTTTAGGGGGTTTTGTAATACTGCCCTATCCCTTGTCAAAATCACACGTCCCACAGATCATAATATTAGATATATTGTTATTTTTCATCAAAGAGAGCACAAACTTAGTTCAGTTTCTTTCTTCTCTGCCATGGAGAGATACAAAACTTGTAGCCCAATCATTGCCTCTTTTGTCCTGTTTATACACAGCAAAATACAAAGAATCCTGAAGAAGCAACCAACCACACTAAACTATTTTCATATTCTTGTTACAAAGAACAAGCATGTCAGAAATCTTTTGTTTTTTCCCCTTGGAACCTACCTTTTTATGTAGGCACTGCTTGAAACAGTATAAAAAACTGGTAACTCCTCGCTTCACTTCCCTTTCCATTTGGACTTGGGGGGAGAGTCATACAATAAGAAAAATCATACAGTAAAAAAGGACAGTTCATTTTCCTAAATGTTTTTTTACAGCCAGCAGCACGGCAACTTAGAGCCTACCCTGTCCCTTCATGTCTTTGAGTGCTGTCCAGTTGTCTGTAGAGGAAAAAAAACCCCAAAATGTCTGAATTCCTTGCAACAGCTTTTCTAAGCGGCTGCTCCTGCTGTTCTGCAGTTGCTGCCCCACACTTCACTGGAGAGCACTGATATCCCATGAGCGGCTCATCTGCTCCCCTTCCCTGTGTGCTCAGCCAGGCAGCCTGGCAGTCTTGCAGGAGTGTTGTGCAATGCTTTGGTCTCCTGTGGGCTTGCCCTGACGTCACACATTGACTGCCTCCCTGGCGTGCGAGGGGACACGGACACGGCGCTGTGCTCAGATTTGGGTCTCCTGGACGGTGCTCCTTTCATCTCTGAACCCCTCAGCCAGCAGTCTTGTTCATAGTGGTACACATTTGGGGTCACTGACTGCTGGCTCAAGCTCTGGTCATTGATGGGGCTGGACATTTCTCCCTGGGCAGCATTTTGCAAGGCTGCCAACCTTTACCTGACCCCACCCTGTGGGGTTCATATCTGCTCCTTCACATGGGGAAAAGATCACTGAAGCACAGCTCTGTGTGAGCTTGAACACATACATAACTCAGACTGGTCAAAAGCATTCGAAAGCACGTCACTGTGTGTCTCGTTCTTATCACATAGGCTTTCTTTGCTCGGCTGCCTGAGAGCCTCGCAGAGCACAGCAGTTTGGCTTTAGTTAGTCCTTGTGTCTCCACACTGCCTCTGAAAAGTTCCTAAGCTGGGAAGACGCTGTGGAGCAGCTCTGTCTCTCCAGACACCTAACCAGGGTCTCTTGACCTCATTATCTGTGGAATAGAGGCCAACTATAACAGATTTTTCATACGTCTGATTGATGACTGTGTGGAAACTCTTCCTGCAATACCATCTCCCCACTCGATTTTTAACAGATTTGGACAAAATTCTATTTTATTCAGAGATCCTTCTGAAATCCTAGGTGTTTGAGGACAGCTTTTAATTTGAGGGCTGCATAGGCTCCCTTTTGGTTTTGAGTTTTCAGCTGGTGCAGGGGGTCAAGAACAAAAAACAAATGGATAAACGCTGTTATGTGCTTGCTGACTGAGCCTTTCTCCTATTTAGAAACAGTTTCATCTTTGTAAAGGTTTTGCTCTTGACAGAGATGCTTTCCTCTAACATTCTTAATGAGTATTTATTACAATAGTTGCATTTGTCAGTCCCTAGTATGCACTGGGCACGGTGGAGATTTGATGGAGAGAAAGGAGATGATTCACTGAATTCCTGGTGAAATATCAAATACTTGTAGTCTCCCAAAAAAAGAAAACTTTGTTTAGTTCTTCAGCTTTTCTTACATGGCAGCACCCATTCTGTTTCACATGGTGCCAACTTTATAATTTCTGGACAAAATAACCCCTTCTACCTTGGCAGCTCAGCAAGAACAGTTTCTCTGAAACCTCCCTGATCAATTGACTTCGCCAAGTCTTTTGCTCAATGAATCCTGCAATTCCTTCCAGCATTTTCCCACAAGTGATACCAAATTAATGGATTTGTAGTCTCTTGGTGAGCGTCTTGGCTTTTCATTGTCTGATTAGGCACACTCTGGCCTGCTGGGAGAAATGTACTCCATTGATAAAGACGCTGGATGAGGTTCATTTCATGCCCCACTTTCCTGTTGCATTCTTGGACTCATGCATGTCAAAATGTTACAACGAACATGGATAAGATTAAAAAGCTCAAAGTCCATCAATATGGGCACATCTCATGTCATGATTAATCCAGTGTCCCAAGTGTCCAAGGAAGTCACACATGCTATTCCAAATCTGTCTTGCATGTAAGATCTTGCCCCAAATGCATAAGAACATATTCTTAAAATATATTTGGTGTTTAACTATCCATGCAAATAGAACATTCATAAGAGTAATCTAAGGACCCTATAATCTAACTCAATGCCTCTGTCAAATGATACAAAACAAAGCTATGTATGAAATCCCCACATTTTTAAGCAATGATATTTTGAGCACACAACTGCTTTCTGAGTGCCATTTTCTCTGTCATATGTTTACAATAACTGTCCTTAAACAACAGACTTCTCTTAGAAAGAGCAACAAACAGGGTTTTGTTGTTTTTCTAAACAGTTTCGATTCCATTCCTGCCTTGTACGAGAAATTGTTTCTTTTCCAGGTAATTCAGTAAATCTCAGAAACAGCTAATGATTGCACTCGCACTGCACATGAAAACATTCACACTTCACTCTGCACACTCTTCCCTTGACCACCAGTCATGCTACACATATTACAGTGCTCACATCACCTTTCACAGAATCTGTGTTCAGACTGCTAATAATTTCCGGTTCCCTTAATTTAGGTGCCCAACTTAACTGCTCCCCTAAAGCTGGCAGGTTCCTCTGACCCTAGGCTTCCCTTGGGGACAAATAACAACTGTTGGGCTGGGGAGGTGCTCTTGGACCTGAGGATTATGAAATCACCCTCTTCAGCATCCTTGGACAGGGATCCCACCAGCAGCCTGTTGCACACCCTGGGCAGGAAAGCTCCCCACACCCTCTTGTGTTACTGAGCCATTTCACAGCCAGGAATACAGCCACGACACAGTGAGAAGGGGCATGCAGAAGACACTTTAGTCAGCCCAGTTGCTGAGATACCAACCCAGGAGGGGAGAGATACAAATGTCCTGGTTTGTTACTGTTTGATTTCTTTCTGACGACAGCCCAATATGTACATAAGCACACGGCAACTAGCACTCTAGTTCTGGTCCTTGTTGTGGACGTCACCTGCTCAAAACAATCTTGGGTAAGATGGGAGATATAAACCACAACATTAGCTTTGCATGCTAATCATACATTCGCAGATCACAAACTCTGATTTTAAGTCCTGTTCTCCAGTACTCTTCGGTCAGCAAATTACTTCATTCCCCCTAAACCACTGGGCTGGAGAAAATAGGGACTTGAAGCACTCACAGGTACAGCTGTAAGCAGAGTACCTGAGGTAAATGCCCCTATTCTGTTAACAGCTCTATGAAAATGATCACCCTTCTTTGTTTCTGGAAGTTGGTAACACTGACAGAGCTTAGCAGCTCTTGATATTGCTATGAGAAGTTTCCTTGGTTCACTGGGGGTTCTTTTCGGGTTTTTTTGTTTTTCTTCTGAAAGGCTTATTTCTTCTGTTCTTACCCCATCTTTCCCAACACTCTCAAGAACACCTCTGAACAAAAGGGACCTGACATCATTCTCTCTTATTATTTACATTCATCTCTCTTATGTACTTTCATTCTTGGGGAGTGACAATGTTAAACAATCACTGTCACATCCCGAACAATGTCTGGCACCACAGCAGAGTAGCACCAACCCAGGCAACTCTTATGGCCTTTGGGACTTAACAGGTATGTAACCAGGACAGAAAATGTCATTCAGTCCCTCTGGCCATGAATATGTCTCTTTCCTGTTGTATTTCACCATGCAGGATATTAGGGTTTGCTTCTGGCACCAGCACGAAAGAAAACAGGTTCACCAGAAACTTTCCCTCCTCTCTCAATATGTGTAGGAGAAAGGAAAAGATAGAGCAAAAAGGAATCCCACTGAAGGCATCAAAATGCCCTTTCTGTAGTGATGACTGTTGATGCCTGCATGTTCTGGCAAGACAGGAGGATCATTTTAACTCCTGGATATTTCTTTTCAGTCACTGGCTATTATCATGCCTTGTGCTTTTTTTTACTTCAGGCAGCTCCACGATCTACTTTTATGTGTTTGCGACTTGTTTTTTTTCTTTTCTGCAAAGATATTTCAGATTATGTGCAAATCAACAATATGGGAGCATTAACATTTGCCCTAAACTTCAATATGAGCTAAACAGCTGCCCTTGGTGCAAGAGATTTTCGTCAAGGGTTAATTATCTTTACAACAGCACTTCTTTGTTTCCCACTCTCACTGTCTTGGAAGTTGAAGGGTTTGGGGGGAGTTTTTTTGTTACAGATCACAGTCTGCTGTTTTACCAGCTCTGAAATTACAAGATTGACTCAGAAACCTTAGATCAATTACAAACTGTGTTAGACTTTTACCTTCTCTTTACTGTATCAGTTTAAAAACATACTGTTCATTTCAAGGGCAGTGCAACATTTTTCAAGTATCTGTAACAATTGAATGGATAACTGTCCTGGTCTGAGTGGATAGAAAATGACTAAAAACATCTTCAGGATCACCTCTTGTCGAAAATAAAGCTGCCTACTGTCTTCTTTTTCCTCTGCAGAGATGACCTGCAGACTTTGTACTTTCCACAGTTATCAACCATTTTCCTGGAAAACTCAGCACTGGCAGTGCTTCTCTCTGCTTTGTAATTCCAGAAGGGCTGGCCTCATGCAGCTTATGGTGTTGTGTGCTGTCTGACCAGTGCTCAGAGCCAGGGAGTATCCAGGAGGCAGACTCCCTCTGGCATCTCCGGCTCTAGCTGGTCAGCATGGGGTTAGCCTGAGAGTCTGAAACACACCACAGTTTGTTCTGTCTGGTTCTTGGCAGACTCCCTCAAAGCTATCATTTCTTCTTGCCTTTCATGATCGTTTCCTGGTCAGATTGAATGTGTGCTGCCACCTCCAGACACACTTTTCTGGTATGAATCTCCTCTCAGTTACTAGCATTCACAGTTTAGTCAGTGTAATGAAAGTCAGCTCTCCGGTGGAGCAAGTTGGCTGATCCACAGCACTAGAGGAGACCATGTTAATCAAGATCTTCCTGGACAAGAAGACAGAACTTCAACTGTGGAACTGTTTGTTGTCTGTGACGTTTCAAAGATGCTGCCTGTCTTCCTGCATTTGAGTTTTGCTGTTGAAGATTTCCTGGTAACTTTTCCCTGTCCATCTTCTTTGGTCCAAGGGATAGAACATCTATGTATTTGTCCACTGACACCAGCTTCGGTCACATTTTCAGCCTGACTACAAAAGGTTACGAAATGGAAAACCTAAGCAGACATCTGTGGATGCTCCAGACATAAACCCCAAATGGATTTTTCCCAACATATTTCCCTTAGTATGAAGTGATGCTGTCTTGTATAGCAGCTGACATGCTGCTCAGCCAAATGGAGAATGTCATAAGTACATGCTACTGTCAGCAGAGAAATCTTAGACCATTTAGCTCATTACCAGTTACGTGTTTCACAGCGTTGCATGCTCTGTCCCCTGCAGAAACAGGACTGAGGTAATATTAGCAGGCTGGGGAGAACAAAACGGAAGATTTGGAGCACTACAGCAGACTTCCAAAGTAAGAAGTATCAGGTTTTCCCCTGTGCAAAGCATCAAAATGTTGGGTCTTGAAATAGGCAGCAGCTACACAGGGTCATATGATGAAGGTTCTGTCCTGGAAGTGCAACTCTGAACAGGTTGCTCTGCTAACTGTTAAGCTCCCCGCCAGCAAGGTCTTGGCATAGCCTCTGCCCCGCTCTGGATCCCAAATGCCAGCTGAGTCTGGTCAAAGAATGACCGAGGAGGTTTGCCTGATGCACACTGTCACAGAGCAGAGCAAAGTCCCAGTCCTCAGCTGCAAGTGAATAAGGAGCAGGTTTGCCTACCATCCAGCACAGAGTTCAGAGCCAGCTGTGTGAGGCTTATGTCCAGCTCAAGAGACCTTCCCTGTTTACTGAGCTAGAGAAGTGGTACATTATCTCAGTAGACTTCTGCAGAGAACTAAAAGCATTTTGGGTTTCATCAACTCGATCAATGTAACAGGACTTCTACACAAAACACTCACTGAAGCATCTAGTGATAATGGTTGTATACCTGATTTATAACCTACATTTCTGAATATTCCCTTGTGTGGTTTCATTGCAGTTCCAGGGAGCTGCAGCACCAGAAAAATCTTATGCAAGTGTGTGCCAGGTTTACAGTTCTACAAGTTCCAGCTGTTGAAGAGGTCAGAGAACTTCCAAATGTAATTGAAAATCCAGTTCAGCTGGGAACTGCCAGCAAGCTAAATGAAAAAATCCCAACCCCTGCAACATATTCTTTACTAAGCACTGTAACATATCACCTTCTTCTGTAAACTTCTGGTGTCATCAAGTTTCATCTACAGGAAAAATAGTTGGAAAAGTGCCACAGCTTCTTCTAATAAGATATTATTGTATTTATAGTGAACTCCAGTATCAGAAAGCATTTTTCTAGAGTGTCATGAAAAATGAAATTCTTGCAATATTCCCTAATTGGATTGCATTTTAATCTACCATTTAACCAATAATGCAAGACATTTATATTTTGAGATTTTCTGTCTCAAAAACAACTCCTTCTCACAGATCCCACTTCTTCATAGTCATGAATAATGACATCACAGTCATTTGCATGAAAAGACACTTACCTCACAATCTTTATTGTGTTATCAAACAGAAGCAGCTGGGTAATGTGGGTGAATAATCCTGTTCTATATATTGAGCAATAGAAAAATGAATACCGAAAATTACTAACAAACTAAATAGCTACTTCTATAAATACTCCCCTTCCAAAAGTTCACCCTATTTTAAAAGCCACTTGTTAAATGCTATTTAGTATATATATAAAGACTAATGGATGAAGACCAAAGTCCTTGAAATAGGCACAGAAAAAATACTTCACAACTAAGTGTAAAGTAAAGGTCTCTATCTGTTTGCCTTAACTGTATGACTTTTTATGTTCCCATCAGCCATAAAGAGGCATTTTGCTTTCTATCACTACCAGCTGCTGGGGCATTTTGATTAAAAAAAAAACAAAAAAAGGCAAACAAATGTCTTGTACATCAGTTACCATAGCACTTTCCACTACTGCCCTTCATTCCTCTCAATATTGAGAGGCAAAACTAAGCCCCTGTTTGGATTTAGAACCACCAGCTTTCTCCACAACAGTGGAGACAAGGAGACAAGTAGACAAGCAGCAAGTGATGAGCACAAAAAGTCTTTTCTGGAGAGCCAAAGAATTCTGTTTAATCAGTATCAGTGGAAAAGGATGTGAGCTACAGTGGGAAAATACCCCAACAGTTTCAAATCAACCTAATTTGGGCCAAATTTAAAGCCAGTACCAGTAAGCACAGCAGCTTGAAAGGAAGAAAATTTCTGTACACCGTGACCCGAATTGCTTGAATGCTTACAGCAAGGTGACCCACCCTGGTGTTACAGATGAACAATAGCACTGTTAACAAAAGAAGAGAGGCCAACAACATCTGGTCATCATGATACCACTCATCCTTGGAAAAGGTATCCTGTCTTACAAGTGGACAAACTTTGTGCTACCAAGACATGCCCTGTCTTTGCACTTAGATGGTGAAGCAATAATATCCATACTGCATGCAAATCCAAGCTGTAGCCACGTGATTTGTCACTGAAGGCAAATCTGTCTAAAAGTGGAGAGAAAATGTGCACAAAGTAGCGCTGAAAGCTCTGGAGGAGATTTTGGATAATAGAGCTGTTCTCCTTCCTTCACACTGAACAAGTAAGTTGGATCTTTTTGCCCTCTTCTCTCTTTAAAATATTAGAAGTCATTACCAGAACTTGTCTATTATATTCCCTGTGCTTAAGAGCACGTTTTCTTCTTCATGCGAAAAGAACGTTGAATGCATCACATTTGCCGTTGAACAAATACATTCGCCAGTTCTCTTAAATGCCAGCACAATTGCTTTAGCAGAGTTAATAAGGGGGGTGGTAATGTGAACAGCCTTATTTTTGTCCTTAGTGCCCTGAAAGGAAATGTGTTTCTTACTAATAATAGTGTATGTGACAGAAAATACCAAGTACATACAACTGTTCTCATTCACTTGCCAAGATGGATAATTCACATCAGGGCTTAAAAAAGTAAAACAAAACAAACAGAAAAACACCCCAAGTAAACAAATTAACCCTTCCCCTTCAACCAGCAATTCCTCTAAACCAGACGCTTTAATCTAAATTATTTTGCTAGTGACCAGAGGGTGAGTTAAAGGGAAGAAGAACAGAGCTCGTGTTTAAATTCCCTGAGGAGCTTGTAAGAAACCACCCTGTCTGTCACATTTTTTTTTCTCCAGTCAACCGTTAAGCACACCCTGCCAACATAAACCAGACCTGCGGAGGAAACAGCTTATTCACACCCAAATTTATTTCTAGCCATCCATTTTTTTGTAGCACTCAATACAATTCTGACAGGCTCAAACATCAAATCCACTTTCCTCATGCTTCCCCCCAGAGAAGTCGTGTAACTGGGCTTGAAACCAGGGAGATTTAACTGAAATTTATTAATAAATGTTGCAGGGTTTTGTTTGTTTTGGTTCCTGATTTTTGAAGCTACATGTACTCATAGTCACACATCCAGGGTTTTCTGTAACCACAATGACAAGGAATGACGTTCTTTACACCCCCTTATTTCCAGTGGCTGAAGCTGTAGGGGGAAAATAAAAGTGATTCAGTATCATACAACTCCAGATGGAACAGATGTAGCAGTGCTGCTGCCTTGTTAGTTCACTCCCAGTATGCTTAAACCCCAAAACTCCCAGCATCCTGCCTTCAAGAGCGCCGGAAGTGAATGCCACACCTAATTCAAGGGAACAAAGCTGTACAAGATAGTTGGATGAGGGCATCTCATTAAGATGTTGTCTCAAATTAGCAAAAAACTCTCCGAGAAAAGTGCACTGCTGAAAGTTTAACAGATGATAGTGTTCCCTCTGCGATGTAACCTGGTATTTCTTCCCTGACCTGGGAGACTTCACCACACTGGGAGAACTGTGTCTGTGGAAAGTGGCTGGGGGACCCCGTGCCCGGGATGCCACTTGCAATGCATTCCCTGTTCAGCAGGAGCCCGTTCACCCAGGCTGGGACATGGGGCTGCTGCGGGCTTGGCTTGGGGGGCCCGTGGCAGGGCAGGGCAGGGCTGTGGGGAGCTGGGGACCAGCCCCGCTGCAGTGCTGATGGGGCAGGGGCTGATGGCCCTGGGGGCTGACATGGGGTCCTGGGCCTGGGGTGGTGGTGGGAGCCCCAGGAGTGGGGAGGGTTAGGCAGGGCTGGCGGTGTCAGGACGTGCCATGGCAGTGTCATGGCAGGGTGCGATGGAGCATCCCCACCAACCCCGCCCAGGCCGGACTGTGATCTGAGAAATACTCATTAGGCATCTGCTGTGACACAGTGTGGGGCAGTCTGGCAGTAGGTCTTCTCTCAAATATGAGCTCTTTTCCCTTCAGGAGGAAGGAGACATTTTAGTGTTTTACCCCGTGCCCACAGATTTCTGCAGATCTATAAAGCCTTCCCCTGAGCCACTACAGATACCCCTGTGCAAAAGATAAATTCCTTCCTAAATAAACCCTGGGTTTAAAGAGGGACCACAGGCTCGAAACAAGTACACTAAAACCCTGCTATTTGCTCCAGGAAACTCACTCTATTTCTTTTACTCACCTTCTGGCCCAGTGTCCCAAGGCGAATTGCAGTCAGTATTTTCATCCATGGAGCAAGGGCTCTCTAAACCCTCACAAGCCTCTGGTTGAATCCTCTTAAGGTCCTGAAAACCCATTTTTGACAGCCCAGGACCTGAGGACAGATTCTTCCTTTCCTCCCTCTTGGTGCTCTTTGGAGGGCAAGCATGTTCTCCGGGACCAGGCATCCCCTCCTCGCAGGAGCCCATCTGCACTGAGCATCAGTGGGTCTCTACCTGCCCACCCAGGGTTTTGGAATGGCAGGTTTGCAGTCAGACCCAGGCCCACTTTTCAGCTACCCTCTGTCTGGCAGCTGGACACTGAATCCACACTATTCTCCCCAAAGACTTATTTAATTTGTGCAGCAGGACTCCAAAGGCTGACCACAGCACAGGTCTGAAGCCTTTCTAGTTTCTGGTTCCTATGATGTACTTATTCCCCATTGGAACACTGCTTTCTAGTTTAATTTTCCAGGAAAAAACATACCAAAATAAATAACGAGTAAAGGCTTACTAAATAAAACTCTTAACCTTGTCACATTAATCTTCAATAGTAGAAAGTATTATCAACCAGTGGTAGGAAAAGAGCTGATCCGAGTCTTTCCTCCTCTTCTTTCTTGGACAGAGTCAGTCCAGGCAGTGCTCAGGCCTTCTCTTCTTTCCAGGCCGCTTCAGAAACACTTGGCTGTGATTCTGTGATGACAGTTTTAAACGAAATTTGTTCTACATCTTGTTTTACATCTGCCTTACAAAGTACAGATCTGAAGGCTCTCTTAGCTTGGCACACTTGGGCCTACTCTGCTACAAGGCTGGAAAGGCCACTAACAAACATTTGAAGGCATGGTCTGGGGTGGCACACTCACTCTGAGATCTCTCTGGGGTATCCCACACATCATTTTGAGTGTACAATGGACAGAAAAAACTGACACCATGGAGACTGGCTTAGCACCTAGACAGAGGCAGCCTTGCAAACCCAGCATTGCTATCAAAATAGCACTCATAGTCCAGCAGAGAAGTAACTCCACCCGTTAGAAATGGGCTTTGTTATTTATTCACCCTTCACTGAGCTCCAAGAATTAACAAAAACCAGACTGATCTCAACAGCTGTTGAGATTTTGGGGGAGGTGATGAGAATCTGGGATCTACTGGGCTAGGGATATGCCTATGGGCTTCTGCATCATGTTAACAGCCCTCCTACCAAAAAGCATGGGGCACCAAGATCCTGCAGTGAAAAAAATGCCCTTTTCTCTTATGTATTTGGAATAAGAAGTCAGCACAGCTGATAGCTTTCTGGGTGCCCATCTTACATCAGCCCTGGTGCATGGATGATTTCCCATGGTTTGACAGTAACGTGGAAAACTTGTGGCCTCTGTGGTAGGAGAAGTGGTTCCTTTTAAACTTATTCCTAAAAAGCAGACACAGGTAAAAACCTAAATATTAGGGCCATTCCTTGCCTCTTTAGGCTTACTGTCATTCCCAGTTTACATATAATGCTAACTAGTCTACTAATTTTCATTGTCAAGTGTGAAAATGCAGTAATCAAAGCCACCTTCTTATTTAAGACTGAGAGTGTGAAATAGGGAAAGTGCTAAGAAAAACAAATCAAAACAAAACAGAAAGAAAATTAAAGCTCTGTATGTCTTTTTTACTATTACTTATTTTCAGTTGCTGAGGGTTTTATAGACTCCCTTTCATCTTTTTACCCCTTCAGAGACTAGTCTATTTTCTGTTGCATTCTGAAGACATTTGTTCAATGTGAAGTAGTGGCAGGGCTCCCTGGGCAGAGAGCTGTCAGCAAAGCCAAAGAAATGCCAGGCAAACCAGGCCCACATGAAACCTTGCCACACATCTCAGGAAGCTGTCTCAGGGAGCAACCATTTTCTGAGAGGAACGTTTCCTCCTTTCCCTGTTACTTTCACAGCCCATATTTTTATCGGAGCCCTTTTAGCACAGTATTTATTTCTGAGTCATACAAATCAACTCCAAAGCTTGGGTAATGCCAAAAATGGGCTATTCATATTCATTCACGCTCTTGTACGCATCTCTGCTCTCATAAAATGGAACATGTGTCTGATGAGCTTATTTACTTTCTAAATGTGCGACAGAGAAGGATAGAGAGTGTGCAAGAGATAATGGCAGTAGCACTGGAATAACAGCAATGAGGCATTTGCAAATAGAAACGTCACGGTTTGCCTGATCTCTGCCAAACTCTGTGCAGTTTGGTTATAATGGTTTACAAGAAACTCTTTGGTGCAGAGTTCATTGTTATGCCCTTTAAAATAGACACAAGCTCCGTCTGTGAATTCCCAAAACAATGATGCTGCTCAGAACAGAGAGAACTCATTCCTAAGATGCCACTTGACTGGTTGCTGTTCACTTTCACAGGGAAGAAAACGGTTAATGTCATCACCTGTGCTGTCCTCTTAGGGTCCAGGGCTTTTCGAGTACCCCCATCTGCAGCAGGTTGAGTCTGCTGTGACTGATCCTGCACACAAAACTCCCAGTCAGCTCCCATATCACAGCCCCGATGGATAATGCAACACAGAAAATGCTCGGGGAGCAACTCTCTCCGCTCCCTGGTGTACCCATGACATACAGCACCTTGCAGCACTGACAGACTGCCCCAGTGTACATGGGCAGTGCTCACCATGCTGGCCTGCAGCCGGGAGGCAGTTCCCTTAATAAGACCCCACACTCAAAAGGAAGATGCTCCCCACCTAGCTGTCTTATGCACATGGAGCAGTGCTTAACTGATCAGCCCTCAGCCTTTTCTCTCAGATCTCTCTTTGCAACAAGCAAGCAACAAGATAAGCCTGTGTCTACCAAGTTACTACAGCAAAAAATTACATTCCTGTCCTTTTCCCAAAACTATTAAACATGATTTCAGGTTTTAGAAGTGTGTTCCTGTCATGATGTCCCTTGCGTCACAGGCATTCTTATATTTATGCTAAAAGTATGATGGAATTAAAGTGCAGGATTCTGAAATACCCTTAGGGAATAATTTTGTAAATATATATTCAGTGCTGTGAGTCCACTTCAAAAGTAAAAAAGAGGGAAAAAAAAAAAAAAAAAAGAAAGGAAAAAGAGAAAAAAACCCCTCAGCTCTTCAGAAGTATTTTTATGAACCTCAGGGATGAGTCATCTCTGGCAGAGGAGATTTAACAGGATGCAAAGAGGGGCTGATTCCACACCAAAGCAGGGAAATCACCATTCCTTCAGTTTGATGGCTGATTTTTTTACCAGAGTTCCCCTTACTATCATAAAGAGCCCCCCACTCCTCATATGTGACTGACAGATGGTCCTCTCTAGTTCTACATTGTGCATGGACAGCCCTGCCCATAACCTGGGCTGGGGGTGTTGAATAACAGAGACAAGTACCCTCTGCTACCCTGAGAAGAATCCAGAAAGGCTGTTTCCTTTTTCTTTTTTAGCTTCTCAGAAAAATGCATCTTTCCCAATAAACATCCTCACCTTTCTTCATCAGGCGTGAGAATTCGTATCAGGTGGAGTCATCTCTAATCTCTCAAGTACCTTTCAGTTTTACTTGCTACTTGGGCACTAAGATTGCCCTCTCTCTCTGTGACAGATAAAACGTTTTCAGGGGTGGAGGTCAGTTCCCTGATATATCTAGACAGAAGCCTCTAATCGCTTGAGTTTTTATATTCAAGTGAGAGCTGTGAACACGCTGCATTCCTAAAATCTACTATTAACATGATAACTAATCTAATGGATGCCTTCAGATGCTTGAAAGCTGAAGGCAGAAGCAAGCATGCATACACATCAGGACAGCTTTTACATTTTTAAGCCAATTTACTACTTGCCTAGAATTAAAAAGAGGATGACAAGCCCAGATCTGCAAGGAGTTTAATGGGAGTTAGCAGACTCTAACTGTAGCTGACAGGGCAGAGTTGGATGATACCTTCCCTACCACACACAGGATTTTCTTTTGTGCTCTTAAGTCTTTCCAGTCTAAATTTTAAACAATCTATTACTCTCTGCCATTTTAATTGTTTGCATACAGATTCCTGTGACAGAGTTGCAAAAACCCATTCTGGATCATTTCTCAATTAACAGGTAAAAGAAAAGACAAATTGTTCCCATCTACTCTTTCAATGTGTCCAGCATTTCTAACAGCAGAAAGTACATTCTAGGAAAAGCCCTGGTTTTGTTGTGGGCTCAACAAAATATTCTAACAGCTCACTCCAAGCAAATTGGTAAGAGGAGTTTGCTGAATGAAGAAGAGTAGAACAGTCTCACCCCCTTTGGCAGAAGGACCCTTTCCAAGTGTGAGTCAGGAACAGCTTTTCCGTTGTTCTCAGCACTGAAAGGCTGAGACTCACTTGGCTTCCCATGAGTCCTGGCCCAGAGTCGACACTCGACTGTTACCTGCATGACACACTCGATTCAGCAGGAAGGGAAGAGCAAAGATCCTTCCTGACACCAATACCACACACACTTTTAAACAAACATGTAGGTTGAGTTGCTAACTCCATGCCTGGAGTATGAAGGAGGGTCCTCGGGTTCCCAAGCCTTCTCAGTTTTAGATCAAATTGCTACCCCTGGGGGTAGAAGCAGTGTCTCTCCTGCCCCAAGCACAGCTACAGGGTGCCATATGAATAAATAATAGAGTAAGGCAAGAGACCAGAGAAATATAATGGTGCTCTGACACCTCAAGTTTGGATTAGTTAGAAACTGCACCAATTCCTGGCAAGGCTGACCTGACTTGTGATCCTGAGAGCTCGATAAATTGAATTCCACAGAGTTCACCATGTATTGGTTTTTGATGAAAACTTTAAAAAACAGGCTTGTTTTTTTCCTCTCCACAGCAGTATAGTTCTGACAGTGTTGTATAAGCATCGTGATTTCTCTTGCTGCTTTGAGACAAGTTTCTTTCCGAGCTCTCACCATGCTAGGCACTGAGTTTTCCTTGGCTTTTCTCTCCACCCCAGAGGATGCTATGTTTCCATGATGTATTATTAAAGTGTATATGTTGTTTATGAGCTACCCTGGTATCCTTCAGTAGGGAGACACAATCTAAATGTAAAATAGCATTACCGTGATAAATAAGGAGAATTCAAAGCTCTGGTACCTTTACTGTATGTATGAGATGTGCTTGGATGCTAAAAGCTACCCTCTTTTGCATGTAAAACACTAATACCTTGTAGTTTCTTCACTGAGATCTGTAAGTACAGAAACAAAGTCTGACTTCTAAAGGATTAACGCATGCAACTGCACTGCAGACCTGAGAAGTTCCTTCCACAGCCACCTGAAAACAACTGAGTGGTTCGTAGCAAACAGTATTTAATAACAAGAAGACCCAATATTTAGTAATTTAGTAAAGAGAGTGAACTGGAAAATTATCCTACCTCACCAGTTGACAGGAAGCTTATGAGGTGTTCTGATGATTCATTGCACTCAAAATGTGAGAACTGGGAGAGACAGAGGCACAAAACCTAAAATGCCTCACTGGCATTAGCCAGGCGTATTGTGGCACAATGGGTATAATTCCCTCCCCCGAGAGAGTTCTGTCGCGACCATGTACGAGAGCCGCCGAAAGTGAGGTGTCAATGACCCTGCTCTGCAGCACTCTTTTGACTTAATAGGAACAGCTGGTCAATGAAGGGTTTGCTAGAAATTTAACAGGGCTCAAACAGTGAGAAAAGTCTGCCAATAAATCAAAAGGGAGCACTAAGCTAAATGAGGTTTAATTTAAATTCGTACCTAGGGCTGACAGATGAGAGCTTCGTGGCTCTTCTGCATTGCATTAGCACAGGCAGGTCTGTGCCCACATCAGCAGCAGCAGCTCGGGGAAGATGATTCTGAGTGGCAGCCTGGGGTCTTGGGTTAAATGTATGGCAATTGTGTGAAAGCGTGCATCAAATGCAAGGCGGGCTAGCGGGGAAAGGCAATGGGAAGTCATTTCTCCCTAATGGCACGTTTTCCAAGCCATTTGAACACAATGAAAGCCACCTCGGCCACAAATATTTTCAGCTCTGCTGTGCTGTGCCCCATTGCCTGGTTCCACTGTTCCCTGGCAGAGCAAGCTGCCAGATCAGAAAAGGCTGTTGCCATAGGGGGAGTACCCCCACAATGACAGCTGGGGACAGCAAAGGGAGGGAAGTCATCTAACCTTTCTGTTTCCTTGCCAGAGGAAGCCCTCAAAACCTTCAGTGAAAGGCCAGCTTTCTCTGAGCCCTCAGGATATGGTGGGTGTGGGTGGAAATCTCCAGAAGGTCACCTTGCAGTGGGTTGAAGGTGGCCATCACTGGCACCAGGGGTTCGTACACTTCATCAAATGGGCTTCCTCGCCTTTGTGCTGGAGGGAATTGAATCTGCTGCTGAAGCAGCATCCCATTTGCCAGGAGGCCTTGGGGTGCCATCAGTGGAAATAATCACTTTTCAGGCCATTGGGGTAAGGCAAGCAGCCAGTGCAAAACTGCACGAACAAGAATAGTAAGTGGGATGTTGCCGCACCACAGATGTGAGAGCGATGGGCAGGTGCCAAGGTGGCCGCCTCTGTGACTCCACGAGACAGAGCCCTGGGACCAGTGCAGGGCCAGGCAGAGAGAGGGGTCCTCTCCCTTCCCTTCTTGGCCTCTGCCCATGGCAGGAAACCACTGCAGAGGTACATGGGCAGCCCACTGTGCCTCAAGGGGTCATTTGTGTTGCCCAGTGTTGCTTGCTTTGAATCTCTGATGACACATGGAGCTGCTGGTGTGTTTGCTCACGATTCTCAAACCAAGATACAGGGCTGGTTGCCCCTTTGTCTGAAATGTGACATAACTACAGAGGCAAAGGAGAGAGTGAAGGCGGGGAGCAGCGGAAGGATGAGCTGCAAGGTGAATTTCTCTGGGTTGGGCTGTCACTGCACTCTACATGGCTACTTTTTGCTTGAATCAGGGAATCAGTTTAGCTCTCTTTTTTTCCCTTCAAAAGAAATTAGAGATATCCAACGCATGACACACGCTACCAAATGTACCAGGGGGTATTTCTCTTCTGTGAACCTAATATGAATCTACATAAATGCATCTGTATGGAAAGAATTGTGACCATTTCCTCACATACTCACTGATATTCTGACTGGAAGAAACCTCAACAAACGTCTTGTTTGTAATGTATTCCAGAAGTTTCAAATAAAAGAGACTGAAAATAGTGCACAAAATGCAAGAAAGAGGAAATTGGGAATAACTGACTTACACAGATATACTGGTATATTCCAGTTAGCTTTTCACATACAAATAATAACTTGAGTGCATGCACACACACATATGCACGCATAAAACGGATTAGATTAGTTCTGCAGCTTTTCAAAACCACAGCTACACTTTTCACAAGTCAGAGGCAGCCATGTTCTCTTCAGAAATCATCTGGTGGGAAAATATCAAAAGCAGAATGTGCAGGCTTTTAAAGAAACGTGTAGGAGCAAAACGAGCTTATTTCTGTTTTAATCCAAATTGAATCATATGTCTTATGTCAAAGCTATAAAAAACAAGGAAGGTAAAAGAGGTAATTCATGTACTACAAACTTTAAAAAAAAAACCAGTATTAAATAATGTCCGTCTCTTTACACAAAAGAATAAAAAAAAAAAGTATCAACTCCTAGCAAGAAAATTTCACCTTCTTCCTACCATTAAGAAGAAACTAAGGAGACACATTCTCTTCTGGTATAGTCTGTTACAGCTCCCCAGGATTCAAAGAAACTAGGACAGTTTCTGACAATGGAGGACATGATTCTCAGATCTTCAGTAAATGAAAAAGCATCCTGTCTGAAACTATTCTGGAGAGGAAGCTCCTCCAGAGACAGCTAATAAAATACTTCCAGGGCTCTGTAAAGGAGATCAGTTGATCCTGAGCAAAGGCTGCCACCATTTCCTGCCCGTCGGGAGAAGTGTCCCCTGGCCCTTTTCCCAAGCCGCAGTGGAGCAGTGGGCAGGTCAGACGAGCTGTCCGGCCGGCAGCAGCCACCATCTGCCCCGTTGGCCACGTCTGCCATTACGTCATGGCCCAGATATGGACAACTGACCAGGAGGCCCTGGAGAAGGAGAGCTCCCAGATGGCAGTCTGCTGCCACCACAGGTACTTGTAACATTGCTCCCTCCTCAGGTCTGGGGAGCTTGGAGGAAGGGCAGTGTCCAGAATGGGGGTGCGTGAAGTCTTTAGGTACCAGGACCCTGCTTCTTCCCTCTGTTTTCCCTCAGATCCTACCGGAGCAAGAGCCGTGCAACAGACTTGGCTCAGAAAAATTACAGTGAGCCGGGTGGTTCTGGAAAGTCCAACACACTCTGCATGCACATACTCTCCGCATGGAGTCAGCATGCCTAGCCAGGATAGTCAGACACCACACAAAGGAGCCTGAGCTGGGCTAGGGCACAAGGAGGATAAAAGACCTAAAAATCTTCTGGCAAGCTGAAAAGCTTCCAGTAGCCTTGGAGCCATATTGGGCTGAATGACCTTAGGCACTGATGCAAAAAAAGGATGATGTCTGGTGTAGAGAGGATTTAGAGTGTGTAAATTAGGATCCTGTAGGACACATACCTCCCACTGATATTACAGGCAGCTTCAGAGCAACCAGGAGGCTGAAGGCTCCAACAAGGAACCACATCCATCCAAACAATATAGACTCTCTGCTGCCTGGTTGGTACTTGTGTTGGTACACGAGGCAGGACATGCAATCTCTCCCTCCGCTGCCGCAAATCAAGGTGAATCCACTCGTTTCTCTTGACACAGTGTGGTGAAAGTCCATGCCATTTCAATGGCACCACTACTTTGTTTTTACCTAGCCTCCTTCCCTTCTTAGAGCAGGCTGAGAGCTCTTCACAACACGGCTTCTGTCAATGGGTCCTGGGCCTCAATGGGGGCTCCTAGATACAAGATCAAAAATTAAGAAAATAATAAAAAAACAACAACAGTTCTTGCAGCTACCTCCTCCAACTTCTTGCTTTCAGATTCGCCTCACTCTTGGGTTCTGCAGCAGTAGAATTGAAGAGTGAACAGAATAATACTGCAAAATTCAGGTTATCTCTGCAAAATCTTCCCAGAAGAGCCTGAAATGGCCACATGATCTTAGAGAAAGTGGAAGGATGTTGCTTTCACTCGAAGGCCAAGACTAATTGCTGAGCTGGATGAATTAATCCTGTCTGAGCTGCACAGGTCTCCAAATCTCCTGTCTCTTCTGAAAACACTGAAATATTAGCAAACTAGTACAAAAACTATCATCACCCCAAGCCATGTTCATCCAGTGCTACGAAAAGATCATTTGGCAGACCAGAAAACTGTATAAAATCACTACCATGATTAGAAAGACATTTCTGAGCTGCTATGTATTTATTTTCTGCATATGGAATCAGTCATTTTGAATGCTGGATAAAATCAAGGACAATTAAACTAAATTGAGCTTTAATTTCAGACTGTAACATACATCTACAGCTAAGTATTTCTTTCTTCAGTGTCTTGAATTACTAACCAGCAGCACAAGCTAAGTTCAAATACCAGACAAGGTGGAAATAAATTCATTATTCGTCAAAAAGCAGACAATGAAGGTGTTGGAATACTTTGCACTACTCTCAGACCAGAAGAGTTGAAACAAGGTCTGTATTCCAGTGTGGTGTATATTTAGGATGAGAATAATGTTTCAGGAGTTGAGAAGGGATAGGACAAGGTCAAACAGCAATGAACCAGCTAATGAGGAATCCCACCATTCTGTGCAAGAGGATGAATGAGACCCACTGAGGGCTGAGCCCTCTCTATTTATGAACAGCATCACTAGCTGTGCTCTCAGCTTCCTGTACACTCAACATCACTTCTCTGAGCTGCACCACTGGAGATCTGTGGAGAAATGATTCTTTATTGCCAAAGGTACAGCTGCAAAAACTGCTTTTTAATCCCAGTCTCAAATCCAATTTTCATATCCTAAAAAAGCAAAACTATTTTTCTCTGCTTTTTATAATGTCTAATGCATCTTACTCTAGCAGGGTGTGGCTCTTCTTCTCCAAGCAACTGGTGCTTCCCTGTGAACTGGCCCGACAATGGATCCTCCTGACAAAGTTTGCTTGTGCAGCAGACTTTATTTCCATTCCACATTAGTTCTTAGTTTGACTCCAATTCTGAAAGGTCCCCGCTCCTGCACCTTTGATGGCGGGTCTGGGCTGGTTGTTAGCCTGGCACAAAGTGCTGTGCCCGCGTGATTTTATCTTGTTTTACTCTCAAATCCTCAGATGACCTATGAGAAGAACAACGCTTTTCCAAGCTGAGCAGATGGCTTGCAAGGTGATACTTGTTCAGGAAGGGCAGGCTGTGTTAATGACTTTTCCAAAGTTCCACTGTCCCATCGCCAACGATGCCATTTCCAGAAAGTGAATCCTGTGGCAAGACAGCAAGGAAAGATGATTTTAACAACACTATCCTGGTCTATTTTAAGAATTTGTAAAAACTTTGTGGCCATACAAACATCGATCAAGCTGATTTTTCTACAGGTTCTGGATGGATGAAGTCCTACAGAGGGGGGCTGAAGGGAGATGACTTGTACTTTCTGGAACAGTCAAGTCAGTTGAGGCCAAAGTGACTAAATGAATCATTTAGTTAGAGACCACATGGAGTAAGAAAAGGATTTTGATACCATCCAAACCTCCTCTTATCTTAGGAAGCTAAAGAGTAAGATATCACACAGCTTAGGGGGGAAAATTAATACCAATCTTTTTATGAAGTCCCTCAATTGTGAAAAGTCCATTCAGCTCAGCCGCTGAAGCACGATGGCTGGCTTCTCAGCAAGTCACCATTCAAATCCTCCTCCAGTGACAGCTGCAGAGAAGGTGTGAGATGTCTTACTAGAGGCTGGCAGAGCAACTTACACAGGGAACCTGTGGGTCCTATCATTTACCCCTTCTCTCAAATGAACACTCATGTCTAGAACAATAAAATCACTTGTTAGTGATCACTTGGAAAGAAAAATACAGCTTGCTTGCAGTAATACCTTCTAATGTTTATTTCCATCTACCTTTGACTGCTACACAGAGGCAACCAAATGTCCTAGTTTAACCTCTTAGATGGTTATCAAATCAAAAGTAAGTACAGTGGGAAATTCAGCAAATCAAAGGCCTCTCAAGGGAGTTCAGGGACTTCAAAACAGCCTCTTCTCACATGCAATACTTGCACGAGAGAATAGGGAGGAGGAAACACTCCATCCAGATCTTCAGTCAGTTTAGGAGTTACTCCTATCACTTTCTGGCAGCTTCTTCTATTATAACAAAATTTGATCCACTTCACAGGAGTGACTTATTACCAGTTTTGTTTACAGAACAGAGTGCTAAGCTACAAACTTTCCTACCCAGAGATCAGCTTCCAGTCTCAATCTGCAATAACTAAAGTTACCAACAAAATCTTTTGACAACAGGAATTTTTTCCTTTCTTTTTTTTTGGAAAGAGACGGAAATGCTATTTGAATTATTAGCTGCCCAAGTACATCAGAGAAGAGAAGATTCACTTGTGAAATAGGAGGTAGAGCCAGACACACAGAATATGTCAAAAAAGGTGTTAATTATGTTCTGCTTTTAAAGAGTGACAAAACCATGCCACTGAAGTCTATGACCCAAGTATTACAGAAGTTTGCAATTCAGTAAGGTTGTAAAAAATATTTAATTCTGCAGTATGCACAGATATGGTTGAGAAATTACCCAAAGATTCGTCAAAGAAACATAAAAATGAAACATCAACGGCAATCACATTTTATTGGGACTGATACTCTCATTTTCAGAAAGTTTAGGGAATTAACATTGGTCTGGGCAACCATTTATTATGATAATTTGGTATGCAGTCCTCCTAGTTATAACAAGAACACTTATTCCCCCCATCTAAGTTTACACATCATTCTATCTTCCCACCAGCATTTTGGAACACAGCCTTATGTGTTGAGGAAGTTACAGCAACAGAAAATGCTACCCCTATACCCAATCACAAGGATGTCATGAAGCTGAATTCTTCTGTATCCAGAGGACTAGAGGAGGAACCAAGCAAAACTACATCAGCTCAACAGGATGTTTGTAAGGTCCTGCTGATCCTGTTTGGAAAATATCACACCTTGAACTTAGTTGAATGATCTTCCTTTCAAAAGGATCCATCATGGTCACCTCGTTTAGGACAGTCTTCCTTCCTTCCTTCACATCATCAGAGCCCTAGACCAAAACACGGCAACCGAAGATCTCACCTTCACATCACTGTCTTTTGATTTTAGATAATTCCCTATATCTGGAGCAAGTGATTTTTCCTCAATACTGAACAAAACAAAACCAGGCAGTCTTTGTGAGCCACCAGAAGCTATGAGTTCCCATTTAGGGAAAGTCAGATATGGCAATGATTTAGGGATGACAGCTATGAAGGAATAAGGCTGGGTTCTTATTTGGGAAATTACAGTGTTTTAAATATACGGCTGAGATTGGAGATATTTTTAGCAAAATCATCTTCTAATTACTCCAGGCTCTATGTGTGTGTACTACAGTCCTCATGACCTTGAAAAAATGCAGGAGAAGATTTTAGGTTGTCATGGAGGGTAATTTTGTACTCTGCCACAGGAGCATGGCTCAGCAGCAGGTTTTGCCATGGAAATGGCATTCTGTAGTGACACCTCTGACTTTTTATCTCCATTTTCAAAACAGGGCAAGAACCATCTTGGAGGAGCATAATCCAATGCTTCTACCTTTGCGGCCCCAGGATGGGGGGTACTCCAGAAACACAGAATATTATTTTAAGCGTTACTGCCAACAAATCTATTTGAGAGACCAATTAAAAATCCCTAAAAGATCGTTGGCTTGGAGAACCCTGAGCTACGATGAACATTCACAATGAGCTTTCAGACTTAATCTGCATGTGCTGTACGTGCACAGTGTGGCATGTGCTGCTGTCCCTAACACAGCACAACAGCAGTTCACTTCTGTTAGAAGGTAACTGCAGTCTTCTGGGTGATGATTTGGTGACTAGTTAATGGCTGTCACTGAACATGCTGTATGTACATTAGCTGTCCTCTTTTAATGAGGAACAGAACCCTTTAACGTTCCTCTTCTGCCATTTTTTCATTTTTAATATGCAATTAAAAAATGACAAATGCAACCCTTGAAAAGGGTGGGACTTGGAAATCTCTAGAGGTCTCTTCCAACCTCAGCTATTCTGTGACTCTGTGAAAATATCTTGGAGTCTTTAAGCACCGTTAGGGGACATATCATCACCTGTGCATGAACAGATAGCTGAGACACCGACATGGCTGGTAACACAAATGAGACCGTAGTGAGTTACTTTTGTCTCACACTGCAGCAGAATTGCCTTCACTTCACTACAAAATGTGAACATGAGAGCTCCCTGAGAGCTATTTCAGACAGGTGCTTGTACCATGTAACTTGTTAATACTTCTCCTGAAAAACAGGTATCAAAAGCCATTACTTGGCTAGATTTCAGCCAGTCCCATCTTTCTGTGCCTTACTGAACACCAGCACACTAAATGTGCTTCTCTGTAAAGGACTGAAAGAAAATTGCACATTGCCATCAAAAAAAGGCTGAGGTATGACATCCTTCTCCAAAAAAGGGAAAAGAATATCCCTCTCTCCCCTGTGGTTTCATGAGGAGCAGGTCTGTTAGGCAGGAGAAGATCAGTCTGTGAAACATACACTTCAGTTACCTGGAAGTTGCCTTGGTTGTTGCTTACTAAGACTTCTGCTGTGCTGTAAACTTATGTCGACACGATCATCTGTTTCATGGAGTTCATTCTGAATAAGTCTGAACAAAACTTTCCATTATATCTGATAAACAAAATCGCTGTTGTCTGATTCAAAATGGCTTGGCTGGCATCCCATGGCCTAGTACAACACATGCAATCTTGTGTTTAAAGTCACCTTTAGCTGGGGGCACAGCACTGATCACTAGCCTGAACCTCAGGCTGAATCTTTCCACTAAGCTACTTGCATCTGGGTGGGAGGGAAGTGATGTGACACATCTGACACCATTTCTTTTAATGAACAACAGGCACTCTTTGGATGTGAATTGACTTCCATTGTCACTTAGAATCTGTCCAGAAACTCGAAAACGAGAGTCTTAACACTTCCAGTATCTGGGCTAAAGTAATTTGCACGGAGTATTGCAAACCATTTTCAAGGCACGGCTACCAAAGCTGAAAAAACAGAGCTTATGAAAACTGTAGAGAAGGTTTTCTGAATTCTATCTGCTGACTGTTGCTACCGCAGAGTACACTGTGTTTGTGGGTAATCTTGACATTGCACTGCCATTGCCAACCACCATTTACCCCACAGACTACCTGGCCAGCATTTAGTTAGCAAACAGTCCTCACGCGCTTTTTGTAGTGCAAAAAACCTGGGCTTGATCATCTTAAAGGTCCTTCCCAACCTTAATTATTTTATGATTCTAAGGCACATTGCAAGAGATGACAGTGCACTCAGTGGTCACTTCATTTGCCTTAGGAAATGCTAGAGCAAGAGTGGAGAGGGAGTAAAGGACTAACAGCAGTTCACTCAGGAAAGGCAGCTCTGCTGCTGTGAGGGGGGAGGGATCCATAGTAAGAAATTATTTCTTGAGAAAAGAGCATAATTGTGAGACATTTTGTAGTTGTAATGCCTCACAGATAGAATTGCATTTGCATATTATACACTAACCAGTCCCTTGTGCGTCATTGAAACTCTCTTCACACAGGCAATGCTCTGTCAGTTTTCATAACCCAGCTGCCTGTACAGGAATTGTTCTGTTTTCCTTCCCAAAACTGTGTGTGAAAGCAGAACTGTTCTGTGCTCACAACTGGCTGTAAGGAATGGGTATTTTTGTCGTATCTCTGCAAACTCAGAAAATATTTTGCCTGTGGATTGAACAGGAGCTACTACATAATGCAGTAAATTTTGAATTTCATAGTTAGTGAGAGCTGATTATTTTTCCTCTTTGAAGCTATCATTAGCAGACGTTTCAAGCTTTTGGTATCTGCTGCACAGTCCTCAACAGAGACATGGACACACGGGCTAAACTCTTTTCTTCATCAGTATGGTGAGGAGTCCCAGTGACACAGGCTGCTGTTCTCATTGCCTTTTTGCCAGCCTCATGATCACTCCCTGTTCCTTCACAGCTCTGGGCCAGCAGGACCAAGTCTTAACGAGCATGTCTCTAATTTCCTGTAAGCATCAAGAAGCCTCAGTGGCACAGACAGACTCCAAAGGGACAACATTTATTATACACAGACACACAAGGCCTTAGTACTTGCGCATCTCCTCTATGTCCGTGGCTTTGTGGCTCCTGTAAATTGAAGAGATACAAGTGTTAATGAAATTAGGAACTACAAAGCTGTTGCTAATAGTGACTTCCCTTTGCTTCAGACCTGCGTGCCTGCATGTTTGTTACTGTCAGCCCATTTCCACCAGTCAGGATGACTCAGTCATGCACCTCACCTCTCACTGGAGCTAGATAGCCTCACTTGCCACTCTATCAGACCAAAGCACCCCCTTCAGACACCCATGTCTCTCTTCTGTAAAAACTTGAGCCCTGGTCTGAGGGACCGAAGAGCACTACCAAGCTCTGCAGTCAAAAGCTGTGCAGTGGGGAAACACACACACACCTGGCAGTATCCAAATGTCTCAGCTCACCTCCATGGGACAACACTCTTGTAATGTCATGCTAGAAACTGGCTGATCTTAGGGAGGGGGCAGTGCTTAGGGAGAAAGGCCGTATCCAGGCTCTTTGGTCCTTGCACTGCCCCAAGTTCATTACCATCCCCAGCAAAATTCCATGGTCAAACTCCCCTTGTGAAAAGGGAGGTGGTGAGCATGCCTACATGCAGCTACAGTGCTGCAGGAATACCAGTGCATGCCTCCTCCATCCTCCCTGATGGGGACAGGGATGGAGGGAGCACAGAGCAAGACCCTCCCTGAAGAGCCAGCAGTACAAGGCTAGCCACAGGGAGCGTCCATAACAGTTTCAAGCCATTTTGTACTTTTACTGCTACCAATGCAGGAGGGGATTGGGCTGGATACGTATCTTCAGATATTTAAGGAAAGGAGGGTGAAACTCCAGCCTTTTCCCTAACACGATGCCTCACTGTGCCTGGGAGACTGCACCAGGTAGCTTGGCCCACGCAGAGGGAGAGTCCAGCACTGCCGGGTGCACCAGGCTCAGCAACAGGAAACCACCATCCTCATTTAGCTACGTGCACTCTTGAAAAGTGACTTGGCTGTGACACCAGAACCAAAGGAGGTTGTGTTTCAGTGCTTGACGTTTGTAGGAGGAAGCAAATGGCCAGCTGCTAGTCACACTGGCTGGCACAGCCTCTTCTTAGTTTCAGGGATGAAACAGCTTTGATGTAAGCAGCAAATGGTGAAAAGCACAAAGCCGACCACAACTGCTTCAAACTTCAGCATTTATCTGCTGTAGATTATTTTTGCAGAATACCAGCAGGTCACTGACTCACACGGGTAAGTATTACCTGGCAGCAAAATTATCATTGATTTCATACAATTGATTTCTCAGCCACAGAGTAACATACTAAATCTTTTCTTTTAAAAGAACAAACTACCATAGCAGGAGAAAGTAAATTATTCCAAGAGCCCACTGCTTTAAAGACCAGAAAACCTTTCAGAGATGCGTTTCACTGGCTGATAGAGGAAAGAGACTTGTTTTGCTCCTTAATGCTTTCCAAGCAGTTATTTTATGGGTCTCAAACCTCCATGTTGTCAAATCAGACTTCTTCATTAAAAAGATGTTGCATACAATAGTCTATAAACTGAACCAAAGGAGAGGATTATAAGTACTTAAATACGCAGTGAAACAGCATCAACTGCCAAGCAAACTGACAGGGGGGATTCAAACTAAGATTGTTTTTCTATTCTTATCTTACCTCATTATAAGTCAGAGTTTTTGTTTACCCTGGAGAGAGACATGTTTCTGGTTTTGCACTCCTGCTGTGCCACTCTGAATCTACCCCCTCGTCCCTCTAATGCCAGGGCTCTCAGCAGACTTGCTTCTCTCATGGTCCATTTGATCAGAACTACTGCATCGGCGTGGTTATGGCCTGTTTGTGAGGCTTCTTACTCTGGAGTTCGCCAGAACAGTGTTAAGCAGAGACAGCTGCCTGGTATTTATTCTCTTACCTCTCCAGACCTGGAGTCTGCTCAGTCCTTCAGCCTAAATTAATACGTACACAGATAAAACCCGTGTATTTCTACTGGCAGGATATGAGGTAAGAGGAAATTGGGGTGTGTAATGCTCTGGCTCCACATGCCCCAGCTCAGAGTGCGATTTGCCTTCGCCATGCAGGCCAAGGGCGTACCCAGCTGCTGGAATAGTGAAGTCTGTAACCGAGAGCTCTATTGGCACTGCACATGCATTTCTATAGCACTGATTTACCCAAAAAGGGCTCAAAAGTGCCCCCATGCCCCTGTGCTGTGATACAGGGACGTGTCTCCCATACCCGCTACTCCCAGTGATCTGGGAGCACGCACGTGCCTGAGTACATAATTCTACCCCCGAGCTTTTGGAGCTCAGGAACAGGGTAACTGCTAAGAAAAGAAAAATGGCTCACCTGTTGCTCTGCTCCTCAGCCCATACACTCTGGCTCTTGGTCCTTGGCCCTCTTGAGGGGCGGTGCATCTGAGTCTCCTGGCTGAAGGGTAGGTCCTCACCCCTCACACCAGCCCTTGCTGCCTTCACTTGTTCTGCCTCCTCCAATCACCATCTTCTTTTCTTGCGTAAAAAGCCTCTTTTCTCAGCAACACTAATGTTTGCTCTCCTTTCATCTTTCCACTGCAGTTCCCTGTTCCCAGCACCACCTCACCATTATCCTACCTCTTCTGTTCCTCCTTGGTACACCACCTACCACCAGTCCTGCCTGCCTTTCTTGCCTTTTCCTCCACAAGACCTAACTTGTGACATCTGCGTGGTGTCCTCTGCGTTCCATTTGCCTCGTCTCCAGTCGCTCGCACTGTATCTCCTTGAACTGCTGATTTGCTGGCCACGGAAACACCCAGCATCCCCTCCCAAACCCACAGCTCAATCTATACTCATTTCCCAAACTTTTTCTGTTCAATCATCTTACCTTTTCAAATGGAATTTTTTACTATTTGGATTAAAGTTTCCCATCCATTGATGATCATATTAGTTCAGAAACTCTTTGAAGTATGTTTTGATACTAGCAAAATACTGTTTCTCCAGTGTTACATACTTGGCATTTATACAGACCTATTTAATATAACCTTATTGCCTTCCCACATTAGAGGAAGCTCTGAGCAGAAGAGTTAATAAAAATTTAATTTTCTCAAAGTAACATAGATGAATGCTCCTGAACCCAATTTGTGTGCTTTCTGCTAGTCAAAGAGACACAAAGATACTGAGGGTGGAGGAGGAGGAGGAGGGAGAAAGGGGAGATGAACAGTACTTCTGATTAAATAAATTTCCATCATGGGAGTCAATTCGACTATAATTTGATTTTATTAAAAAATATCTATTATTTTTACATCCAGTGCTTTCTAATAGAAGTGGAAACAGGCT
This sequence comes from Pseudotriccus pelzelni, assembly GCA_035584735.1. Taxonomy (NCBI): domain Eukaryota; kingdom Metazoa; phylum Chordata; class Aves; order Passeriformes; family Tyrannidae; genus Pseudotriccus; species Pseudotriccus pelzelni. Next base: position 79,579,045 of record JAWMRA010000113.1, on the reverse strand, counting down.
GCACTTAGATTTTACTTTAGGTTTCTTTACAACACTGAAAAAACTATTATTACTGTTCCCTCATCAAGTTCACTGTCTTCCACATTTTCACACTTCTGGATGCACCAACATCACTGAAAGATTTGTACTCACGTACCCCCATCTCTACTGCTGACTATGGATTGAAATAAACCAGAGTAAAAGGAGCCCCGACTGAGGGAAAACTGTTTTGTAAATATCTCAATCAACCTCCAGCCTCAGCCCTACAGATCTCTGCAAAAGCTCAGCAGACTCTCTCACCAGGGAAGCAGAAAGAGCACTAACCTATACTCCCACTGCAAACATTAACTAATTTATCCAGATGTCAGTGCAAAGAGTATGTCTTGCCTTTGTTTGTACATGAAAATAGGGAGACAGGGTCATGAGGGAGGGAAGGGAAAAAAGGCTTCTTGCTCATATGATGAATACTGTCACAGCTGGCAGATGCTGCTTTGATTTCCCCGTGCAAGCATGACTTACAGGGACAGTACTGCCCTACCCATCAATTCTCAAGGCTGGTGTCATACAGGGATGAACACACAGGCTTGGAGTGGAGCCCTGCCCTCAAAGAACGTGAGTGGAGGGTCAGCCACAGGGAACAGGTTTCTCTCAGTCTCACATCTGATGGTGGGACAGCTGGAAAAGCAGATAGGTAGGTGTAACAGAGCAACACAAGCTTGAAGAGCTATGCTGTAAGCACAGAAAGTAGAAATGTGACTCTGAAAACAAAGGGATACAGGTGAAATTAAACCTTGTACTCTAGTGTAGGAGGAAAGTGGTCTGGCTACTTCCAAGGCATTTCAGCCAAATGTTACTCCCACTCAAGCTAACAGAACTGCTTGGATTTAGGATTTGATTAGCAGTCCAAAGGAAAGTAATATAATAGCTGGAAAATAAACAGCTCTTGACCAACTAATTGGATATTTTTAATGACCTTATAAATTTAACTGATTACTGGAAGAATTTTGATGCTATGAAATTTACCCTAAATAAAAATATTTAACACTTTGACCACAAAATCCTAATGACACAGGGGGGTAACATAAAATGATACATCACATTTACTGAAAAAGAACTGAGAGGAAGTACAGTGGGACAGACAGAAATCTGCAGGAGAGATGCAAGAGAAACAAATCTAACTTTGACTCTTATTCCATAGATGAATCCTAGGAAATCAGCTTGCTGTGCCATCACCCTTGTGAATACTCTGAGGTCATAGGAGAAATTAAGCCCCACAGATTACGAGAATATAAACTCACACCTCTTAGGCACAGAACCAAGGAACTGCCATGCAGAGAAGTGGGGATCCTGAAGGACTCCTCCACAGAACATCCAAGCCAATACAAACTACACAGTGCGATGTGCTGGCCCAGGCACATCAACCTTCTTCGTTAAAGCATACGGAGGGGAGCACTGAGGAGGGGTTACAGAAGTTACCATACCTCTCCTGGTGTGCTCAAATGCCAGATCTGGTTTGCTTTTGCACTCAAACACTGCAAAGTCAGAAAATGGTTGAGACAAGCACCACAAGAATTGCACATGTAACAAGAACATATCAAGAGTGGAGGTGGGATCTTAACTAGAAAGACATTTCAAAAATCAAGATGGGCTTTTTTGTTCCTGAAAAATGCCAGCTAGACAGTTGCAACCTGAGAAAGGAAACTGCCTTATTACAACTCAAATCCAGGAGTCGGTCCAAGTAGGTGGGCTACCAGCTCTAGGGTCATGCTGAATGATAAATCATCAGGGAAGACTTGTGCAGACCTCTTGCACAACTTTTTCATACAGCACCACTTAGCACTGAGTGGATAAGCTACGTAACATTAGAATGTCATAAAATAGTTACTTCAGGAACCATTTGGTTTCTTTCTGGTTCTAGTTGCAGGTAGAGAAAACTGCACTTTAAAATGGCATAATGGATCACGGTCACCACAGGGCTGGGGGGCTCCTACCTGAGAGAAAAGCCACTGACCTCTGAAAAGTGTGGTTCATTTTCCTGGAGGACAGAACAGCAATAGCAATAACACTGTGGTATCCTAGTGCTTGCACTGGTACCAGGAAAGTACAGGCATCAAAAGTAAACACATCCTTAGGAAAAGTATTTTAAACCATTGACTTTATTAAAATACTTAATACACGGTTTGTAGAGGAATGTACTTACATTTTCTGGAAACTCCACTGAATCCAAATTTTAATTATATATTTAGCAAATGACAAAACAGTGGATGAATTCATGCTGTACACCAAAGAATAGACAAGTTAGGGGTTTTTTTTGCCATCATTATTTTCCTGGCACAGACTCGTCTTTGCTTTTTAGCTTCAATCTCCTGAATATCTAGTAACAGAGAAAGGAGGTTTGTTTTTCTCACAGCATTAAACCCATCTGATCCAAATGAAAAGTCCATTTGTTTTCACCAGGTTCTTCATTCAACCCTTTCTCAGGAGCTTCCTCTTCCAGCAAAGCAAAGGCAACTGACCTCTCCAAAACGCTACAGGTCACACTGCAAGGAGAGTTTGACAATCAAATGCGAATACTGAGCTCTAAACCTTCTCAGAGTCATTAGTCTTCCAAAATATCCATTTCAAGCTGAGAGTAGAAAAAAAGACACTTTCAAAATACAGGGGCCACAACACATTCGTGGACTTGGTGGAATGCATATGGAAGACAGCTTGCAGTGCTGCAGCTCTGAAGTAAAAGATAAACCAGAAGCCAGGTCTTGTTGAAATACAAGATGCAAGGGCTGAGAAGGAGAAAGACGGAAATAACCCAGACAAATCCTTACAAAAATGAAATGCCCTAACCTCAGAGAGAAGGCTGGAATCATCATACACATTGCAACTGCCATGAGCCATGAAGATCAGTGACAAAGTGTATGTTACCACAATCTGAATGACAAGTATAATTTGCAGGAAATTATTTATACTGAGTAAAGAAATAATTGACTGTGTGTTTCAATGCAAGATGCACAGAGGATGCATAGGTTTTCACATCAAATTAATAAGGCTCTTTTTTTAAGAGATCATTTTGCAACCTTGCATAGGTGATTTAATATTTTTCTATAGATAATGTGCAGAAACTATGTACAGTTGAAAAAAAGAACTTTGATGAACACATTATTTTCCCCTCAAGTTTTATCATAGTATAAAAAGTAACTTATATAACTCCTTCAGTTCTCTAAAACACATTTGGAATATCCCAGAAAGAGAAGCCAGGAACGCCATCTAAATGACGCCGTGTGCATTTATACAGCAGGTCGAAATAACTAGGGAAGCCATCACAAAGCACAGTCGTAAAGTTTCCATACAGAAAAAAAAAAAAGCAGGAGTAAACTTTGCTTACAAACATGAAAACTCATTTAAACAGAAATGCATTTTAGTTATAACAAATTAATGACCTCCACTAATTAGACTGCTGAATGGATGGATGGATGGATGGATGACTCACACACTAAGTAAATGATACAAAGAGCCAATTCAATCCCTGCTTGATAAATGTACAGTAAACTTTAAAATCTGCATTTGGTGTCCAATTAATCCCAGAAAAGAACAACTCCTCCCGTAGACAACCAGACGGCAGCTTCTCAAAATTAATATTATGAACATCTGCCAGTGTGCGGCAACAAAAGCCATCAAGGCATTCATGCGCTTCTTCATTCGGTAAGACAGAAAGTCAGCCAGAGGATGAGCACGGTACCACAGAACAGCCAACCCCACATTTGAAAATGAGCGTCCTGTTCCCTGGGACACTCATCCACCACCCCCAAATGACTTATTTTTGTCCTGCAATTAGCTAAACCAGGAGACTCTCTGCCTGATGTGGCTCTCTTCCACTGAAACTACCTTCTCTTTTACACAGGAGTTGCCTGGCATTTCTTTTGCCATTTTGTGCCTGGATGCAAGACATCATTATTAGCACTGCTTATTATTCTTGCATATCACAGTGATGTGTACTTTTTTAGTAGTATTTACAGTAGTATCACTGTGGAGAACTAAGCCCTGTACTAAAAAGTCTCTTTAACAGAGACCTTAATACTAAGGATTTGGTATATTTCTCATCTACGGATAAACTTAAAAGGCAAAGCTAAAATTAGCCCACTATACATTTGGCATTAGGTTCAAACATGGGGAAAAAGCAAACACCCATCACATTCCCTTTCAAAGGGATGCTATTTACAAGAAGGATTCACCTTTTAATATTTCAACAACAAAAACCCAGCTAATTTTGCAATTAGAGTGATCTAAGGCGGCTTAGTTTTCAATCGACAGAGAGCACAAACGACATTGCTGTTTGCTGTTAAACACAAGTCTCAGAAATGCAGGGAAACTATGATCAGTTATACTATGGGTGACAAATCACAACCAGATGAATAACAATAGTAAAAAAACACTTCTGCTTTTTTTAAATACAGCTTCTAAAAAGTACAGCATCCCAATGTTTCCTCAGTTCCAGATCGCTGACATTATAAATTAAAGGTGAAAAGAGATCCGTATATAAACAAGGCAGCTTTCCACTGATTTCATTGTACTTGGTTCTTGTCTAAACCTTTGGAAATTTATTCTTCAAATACCATAAAGTAAGGTTGAATTTAGCAGTTACAAAACAATGTCCATTTGTATGTGGAATTTGGAAAAACAAAACAAAAACCAAACTCAAAAAACGCACACAAGTATTTACAGCGATTCAGATTTCTTTCTTTCCAGCCTTCACACTTGCAGATCACCTTCAGCAGAACTGTAAACACACTATCCACTGAGATCATGGCCCTACGTTATAGTACGTGGCCTTTTGGGTGGTGGGGGTGGCATAAGTTCAGTGTCAGGATCAAGGTGGTGCTTTCGTGTCTGTCCTTGGGAAGCTGCTGCACATCTGTCAATGAACTCAAACAGCATCTCCTTCGTGACTGGATTCTGGATGCTGTTGCATACAGCTGGGAACAAAGAACAAATTCTCAAGTTACTAAACCATTTTGTTGTAGCTGACACTTCAATAATGTTATCCCCTCTTTGCAAAATAAACAACATATTCTGGCTCAAGTATTCAGCCTTAAACACACACTTTGACAAGATGGTTGTGTCAGGAGTCACGAATCTCTGCTTTGCCCTCCAGAGAGCAAAGCAGTGTCATGGGCCTTATGCTCACGGGAATCTCTCTTTCTAAAACTAGCAAAAGGTCTGTGCATGTAAGCCTTCATGGAGCAACTATAAAACCACCAAGAACTGACCTCCTACTGAGGCAAGCAATAGCAACAAAGGCCTTGTTGGCCTTTAAACATGGCTTTAAAACATGCATCAAATCCAAGTAGCTAAAAACAAGATAGGCCTAGTAGCGAAAAACCTCTGAGTTATGGTAACTTATTTTTTGTCACAAGTAAATCCTATAAACACCACAACCCTGCAGTGCACAGTCCTATTTTTTAACCTATATACCTTCACAGGACAGAAAAACTTGACACCAAGCAAGCAGCACGTCTAGCACACCAGACCATATGATGGAGAGGCATCCACGGTGCAGCGCAGTGGCCAAGGCACACACGTACAAGCACCCCTAGAGTGCTGAACGTGACTGCCCAGGTCACGGTTTGTAAGTAATGGCCCATGGGACTTCATGGAACAAATAAAAAGGCTTGCTTCACTTAAAAAAAATTTTTCATACTTCTCCTATGTAACTTTATATTCCCCTAATCAATCCTCGCGAGAGATGGAGAGGGAAAAAATAAGGAGAAAGAAATTCAGTAGGAATCCTACAACTATCTTGGAAGAAAGCACAAAATGATTAGAAGATAATTGATAGCATGTAAGAACAGATGCAATTTCCATGCAAAACAATCTACTGACACTCTAGAGTACTAGACAACATTAAGACTCCTTAAAACGTACTTACAATATAGCATTGTTACGAATAACAATGACTCTCAAAAACATTCCTCTCTTTCCTGCAGAATTCCAGAATCATTCAGAGGATTACTTTATGATTAATAAAACACTTTCCTAGCATTATTTATAATTATCTCATTATTTCTGGTGAAAAGGTGCTTTAAGAGTTGCATTGTATTTGACTTTAGCATCTGGGAAGCATTACGATTACCAGTAGTTTAGGAACAGAATTTGTGCCACAAGGCAGCTTGTATAGATCTGTATCAAATTTTAAGGGCTGCCCTAGTTTAATTACTCAAAAAGCCCTTCTCTTTTTAATTTGAAAGTATCGAAGTCCAAAAGCAAGACACAGACATGTCCTTATTTTGTTGCTATTTCAACAATGGGGAAAAATAAATAGTATTTTTCATCAAGAAAGAGCAAATAGGAGAAAGAAGATCTAGAGAAGGGTACAATGGAAGTCTCAAATAAGAAAGCACAACTTTTGGAAATTTTGAAAAATGGTCAAAAGTGAAAATTTAAAGCCAAAAGAAAACTTTCTGGTTTGAAAATTCGTATGGAAAAATTGAAATATTTCTTACAAAAAAGTTCTTCCTCTAGCATTTAATTTTCTTTTAATTTTAATTTTTAGGAAGTCCATTGTATTTTGGCAGAAAAAAGTCAGGAATAACATAACTGCTCTACAAATGGAGAAAATGAGAGAGAAAAAGGGCAGATACATATGCTCTTCAGAATGAAGGAAAGAAGAATATGCTACTCAGTAAAGAAGAGAACACTAAAAGGGAAACAAACAATTGAAACACTAAGGTGAAAGAGAGAAGAGAAATTCAGGTCATGGTCACATGGTCCTTTACAACAAGACTGCTCAGCAAGTATTTCAGCTACACTGTGTGCAGATCCCCTAAGGTGCCAACAGATTTATTATCTCCTGGCAAAATGACCACATTGTGTTTATTCAAGAAAATCTACTCACTGCTCAGGCAGAAACACAAGTACAAGGTTTCAGAGAAAATCCTACATCATCTCTGCATGCCCTAGGAATTAGCATGGTCTTAAAAGTGACTAAAGTTCACTTTGAAACTAAACAAATTTAAGCATCAACATGACTATTGTTATTCAGCCTTGCACACACTTCTCAAACTTTTATACTTCACTTGAAAGTAAGTATCACTTAATTTACAGTACTTGAGAAAATACTTTTTGATAGATGAACATAAAAGTCTCACAATTCTGCAGGGATATAACCCCATTTTCATTTGTTTTCCCTTTTCATTGTTTTACAACTACTGTTGAAACCTAACATGACATTTTTCTCCTATTAATTTTCTAGCCCATCTGCCAGATAATGGTTTTGGCATTTTAAATAGAGGTGGAATTCCAGTGGATTTTTTGTTCGACAAATGCCACTCTTAGTGTGCCAGTTTGCACTACAGCCCAGCAAGACAACACAACGCTAGGAAACCACGTTAGCTGGTTAACTGCTGTCACAATCCTATCGTAAAAACAAACCTCCTTGGCTCTGACTTAAAAGGCATGCCCCGCCATTTAAAGTTGTCTCTGTGCAAGTGTTTGCAGCTCTACAAAGACTTAGGCACTTGTTTCTGTGTTGTCTGTTAAATACCGAATCAGAGTATTGGTTTAATTGACTTCCTCAAATAACCCTGCAGCCAAAGGATTTGTGCTACATAAAAACTAATGCTGACATAGCATTTGCAAAATGAGGCATTACTATAATAAGTTAGGGAAGCCAGGACTCACACTAGAAATGAGAACACTGAGTGCCTTTCCTCCTTAAACCAGAACGGGGTTAAAACTTTAAAATTTCAGCCTGAGAAACTTTTAAACCAAATTATTCTACTCACCCATGGCAGTGCTGTAGGCATTTGGAAAGCTTTTGTCTATCCTCTGTCTCATGAAGACCCAGCTGTTGTTCTCAAACTTGCACTCTATAATTTTATTGTCATACTGTTTCAGTTCTTTTGTCACCTGTGTAAAAAAAAATTATTTGGGATAAACAGATTTTAATTAATTTTTTTTTCCTTTCTTCTAGGGATAAATAATAGAAGATCAAAAGCTGCCTTGCATTTTTCAACAACATGCCTCCAACCCTACATAGAAAAACTGCACCGACTACATCTCCATTATACATATGCTCAGCTACTCAACATTTTAAAACTACTTTCCGAATCTGCTGTCAATATAAAGCAATTATATTATGCTAAAACATCAGCAGTGCTAATAGAGGGGGAAAAAGTCACTTCTGGCCCAAATGCAAATAGGTTTCCATGGGAATAAACTGCTTCCAGTATAAGTGATACTGCCAGCCTAAGTGCACGAAATGTATTATCCATGTTTCATCAACCTTTTTTGTTGAAGGTCTCACAGCCAAATGTCAGATTTCAATACCAGAAAGAACTTAGGGAAAATCATTCCACTCCTTACATTACTGAGTTTTAATATTTTCTTTCCTTTTTTTTCCTTTCATTTGTCTTTAAAAATTAAGATGGTAACTCCCAAACAATACAGGATTTCAAATGACATATATTCTAAATCCCCTTCAGGCCTCTCTTCATTGATTCATAGATTTGTCAGCAGTCAATATTCTGAGCTATCTGTCTTTCTATTTGTCAACGCTGTGTGGTTTGGAAATGTAGTTTATATGCATTGGACTTCCTAGTTGTTTTGGCTACTTCATCCTATGCATCATAATCTACAATACAATGCAAATTTTTCAAGTAACCATGGTAACCTGAGAACCTTATCTAACGCTTTAACAATTTTACCCATATACTTCACTTTGTTCCAAGGGGCCTCTTCAGCAATACAAAGCTGTATTTAACTGCTGGCTGTGTTTAGTTGCCGCAGTTTACCAATGCAAAGCTGCACAAGGCAATATAATAACACTCTGGATTCAGGATCTTATGCATAAGCACTCTCATAAAAAGGGACAGGTTATTGCAATTCATTAGCATAATTTTTCACCTCTGTTGTCTACTTGCTCCTGAGCGGTGACACGGGAATTTACTACTGTCAGAGGGATGCACATTTGAAAAAGGCCATAACTGTCTCCAGACAGCTTAATAGCACATACAGTGGAAAACCCCATGAACCTCTTTTCCATTAATTCCCAGATAAAATCAAGTAATTAATGAAATAGTCCTGAGCGTGGACCAAGCCCTTCTATATGGCATAGTACTATGTATGTACTATAGAGACATACAGGATTTATCCCTAATTTGATAAGCAGAATCCTAATATTCTTCTCGGTGTTTACTCAGAATACTTGTCTTCACTCCTGGATAGGAAGCACTGGGATTTTACCTGTCAAGTGAACATGGCACTATAAGAAAATTTTGTTAAACTCACAGCTGAGTCCTGTCCCACTGCAGGACTGACAGAGTTTGATTCAGGTTTTCGTGTCACGTGCTATTCCTTCATCAATTCTATCACCTGCAAAGAGCTTTTTTCCTCAAGTCATTTACTCCTTAAGTGAAGTTTATGTCTTTTGTTGATGACCACTTGGATGAAATCAGTCAGTTGCCGAGATCAGCAATCCTTTGCTTTGCAGCACAGCGCTGCACTTCTTCCATCCGTGCTGAAAAGCTATATACAGTCCAGAGGTTTGACTGACACACATTTGTGGATTCATTTATGTTCCATTAGGTGTATGCAGGAAAACACAACATTCTTTTCTAGCACACTATGGGAACATAAACCCTGAAAGAAACTCTTGGCTGTGCAGTGCCTTGGGAAGACATATTATTTTGAAAACAGCTGCTTACTGGAAGTGGGGGCAGCAGGGGGTATGGCCACATGGCTGTTTTTCAGCCAAAGCAGGCAAATGTTAGAAAGATCACCTGCTAGAGAAAGAAATGTATAAAACTGCAGGCAGTGACTTCCACTAACCACCCACCTCATAAGGCTTTCTCACGGCTTATCATTCTTCTGGTGTTCAGATGCTCAGAGTAGCAATAAATTAGATGGCAGCTTTATCTGACTGTGGCAATTAAGCAATATTATTAACTATCGAGAGACTTGCTTGGCCATTCATTAGCAATCTGGAAGACAGATCTTTCCACAAAATATGAACACCTGCCAAAGCATTGACTTAAATGAATTTTCCCTTTAGAAAACTGGTGATCACAGTCTTTAACAATTGCAAGTTGTAGTAATTACTTTACAAAGGAAGAAATATAGCACCTACTTTTCCATGTACTTTGTTAAGTGACCTCAGTCTTGTAAAGGTACTTACTGTAATATTAAAGAACATTTTAGGAACTGCCGGGCATTTGATTAAGACTACAAGTATTCTGAGCAAAACACAGTTCGCAGCATTGAAAACGTTCTTCCCCTATTGCATCCTAGTAGACTTCTGAACAGGTATTGTTTATAGACAGGACTGAGCCAGCCCATAGCGATCCTTGTATCCATAATTCACGCCTTACACCTACCGATCATGCGCATGCTACTCTCTGGTATTTCAACTTCAAAGTGAGACAGGAAAGCCATCAGATTTAACTGTCTTGAAATTCCTTCCCTTTGGGAATTCATTCTGAGCCCCTTAGGGCAGTGTCCTCTTGATTCTGCTTTTGCAGCATGGAGTTCATCCCTTCTTCTCCCCTTAAAATACAGTCCATAGCACTATTTGAACAGTGCACCATCACTTCTCTTCCCGAGAAGTACTTCTCTACACAGTGCTTCACAGAAAGTGAATTAGGAATGATGGTTGTTCTCAGCCAAAATGCTTATCCCCAGTTCTGGTACAGTGCCTATGCTTCTGCCATACTGTTGATAAAATGCCTTGAACCAGCATTCAGCCATTTCAAGATGGAAACTCCCACAAACTAAGGACTCCATGGAGCCTCCCTTTATTAAATATTTACTCCTTAGCCTATTTTCGGACAGCCAGTCAGAATTAGAAGCCCAGAGGATCAGGTCTTGGACACAGGGCTGTCAGAGGTGGTGTGCATCACAGCAGTATCATTGGTCTGGGCAACAACTGTATCCTGGGCAAGGACAAGCACCAAGCTGTGCACTGCTTTCTTTTCAAAAGGAAGGAAATTGTTCCTCAGCAGCAACGTTCACTGTTCCTGCCTGTATTTGATCTAATTATCAGGAGCCAGCCTATTTGCACAACAGAAGTAATTTCAAAAAATACAGATGAGCATCCTCTTGGAAGCTTATTCACTACATTACTGCTAGATTGCAGGATGTGATTGGAAAAAACTGGGCTTGATCCGCATCCCCATTTCAGCAATAGTTCATTATCAAATCAGACTGGATGTAAAACAAGACATTGCCTAAGAATTTCAGATTACATGAAGATGACAGCTATCTTCCTCTCCCTGCTGAGAAAGGCTTCCCACTGCTATCATCGTCTGGGCCATTCACTGGGAAAACCTTCAGTGGGGTAAGCTTATTTCTTTTCCTAAAAATGATGACACTCCAGCTAAGCCTAGGAGATTTCCTAAGCGAAATCTCCCATTTTGCAGTCTCCTTCCACCCCCTATGTTCTGAAAGAAATTCAAAATATATTAAACAAGTAAAATATCTAACCTATCTCAAATTATATCGCCTGGCTGAATAATGGAGTCATTTTGAGATGAGTAACAACACGCAGCCACATTTTATGGTAATTTAGAGTAAAATGTGAAAAAACCCCCAACTAATATATCCAGACAAAAAAAGAGAAGAACCCATTTATATTGAATGTAGTTAGCTCTAGTCCCCTGAACATGCCTGCATCATCTCTGCTGACTACCAGCTACTAGTCTGATAACACTTTTCTGTGTACATCCACAGTGCACCTGATCATTAGACCTGGCCCATCATTCCACTCTCCTTAACCCCACAGGAGAATGAAATTCCTGGGCAAGCTGCTACTTTACATAAGGGGCATTAACAATAAAAATTTAGATTTTAAGGTAATTAAGTTAGTATTTCAGAAAGCACGTCTGCAGTGGACAAGTTTAAACTTTACAAATACATATACCTTCCCCATATCCAAGTTCTTCAGAAAGAAAAATGGAGATAAACTTTTAAATAAACAAAGACTTGGCTGAAAGAAGCCCTGTGTTTCCATACACAGTTTTTTTCCAAAGCTATTGAAACGATTTTAGCTTAGTAAATAATCCCCTTTCAAGAATGTGATGTTTGTAAGCAGAATCTTAAAACATTCTATTTCAAATGCTTTCTATCTTTAAATGCCTTCTTGCTGTGCTTTCTCCTCTATTACCAATCATTTATAGAAAGAAAAATGTTCTTCAATTCACCTATTTCTATTCTTATTCCACATCCCTAGTCATCAGCCTATTTCTAAGACCCCAGAAGATCATAATAGTAGACACAAAAAATGTTAACTTCCATGAGAGAACAAATAAACGAAGGCAGTAGTTGAAATCTTGTGAAATTTAAAAGATCTTTATTTCTAAATACAGAATTCAAAAATAAAGGGAACTATAACACATAGGCAAGATACTTTCTAAATGTAATGGCTTTCTATTTTCTGAGAAAAATCTGCCTTTTCTTTTTATATCTGGCATGTGTAATGAAGGCATTTCTTTTTTATATGCTCAAGTACACAAACTGTTTTGTTTGTTTTCTTTTTTTTTAAAAAAAAACAACTTCCAGTGCCTGGAGGGGAGAAAAGTTTAGAGCTGCTACATAGGGCCCAGAAAATAATTCTTCCTCTCTCTGATATCATAACTATATTTTCTCCATGAAGATACATTCTTACAGCCAAAGCAAACAAACAAGTGAAAGTAGCACATCCCTAAATAATCGTCTGTGTGGTCGTGAGGGAAAAGCCTTTTGGATGCTTCCCAGTCTCCTACTGCAGGAGAACTGAAGTCCAACACTTCCCCTAGTAGGCCACCCTGCAAAAATTAAACCACACTTGTCCTGAAGGTGTTGGGATACATTCAGCCACAAATGAAAAGTGTAGAAAATAAATCCTCTCTAGCAAAACAGCACATCTCAAATCCTGATTTCTGCATTAGTCTCCAATGCTGTGACTGGCCACAACTGCAAAGTACCACAGACTTTATTTCCAGACTTCTCCAGTGATGTGGAATGCCTGAGACAACAGAGAGAATTAAGCTCCCCACTGGTACTACGATTCCGCAGAACTAAGAGCAACATCTGAAGATTAGGGAGATGCAATGACAACACTCAGGGAACAAAAAGAAGAATTACATGGGAATTAGAGGAAACTAAGAGGGGTCAAGACTTCCTGAAGGAACATGATGGAGACAGAAAAAATAAAGAAGCAGCAGTAACAAAATAAACAGCTTCTCAAGATAAAAAGATAAGCCAAACTCAAAGCAAGATCACGCAGTTATGAGAGCCCTCAACACTTACAGGGCATAGGGAAGCACCTAACACAGACCCCGAGTTGTTCATCCAGTGCTTCTTCCTAATTATGGGACAGTTTGTTCAGATGCTTGTAAAGAACTTTTTTCCAAACTCACATGAAGTATCTCTTGACATGTTTTTCACAGTCAAACTTCTCAAAGAAGATAAAAATTTAAGAGAGGGTTATTAAATGCCTGTTTACATCATTAGTGTACACTGAACCACAAATATGAATACTATAGACTGCAAAAAGTTAATCAGTTAATCTGCTTTACATTTTTGTTCAAGCCCAAACAGATTCTCTAATGAAGCTTAACATCTATTTCTTAATATGATTCAAGAGATTATTTTACCAAAACCATAGATTTGTTGCTAAACTAAACACACTGATTGTGTTTCCTTTTAAGCAATGTATTACCCAACAAATGGTTATCAGCTTGGGTAAACACAGTGCAGTTGATATGGTTATTTACCATTAATGAGGCCTTCTAAGTGTAACTACATTGCTTCTTGTGTACATAGGAAATGGAAATGCTCCAATTTTGAGATGTCATTCCTGAAAAGAAACATTTAGAAATATAAAAATTTTAGCATTTTTGTTCATGCCTAATTAAACCACAATGCTAACACCAAGCACTGGAAAATCAGGGGAAAAGCCAACAGAAAAATCACGTTTCAAAATCATGAGAATGAGGCTTTTCTAAATGGTGGATTTTTTTGTTTATTTTTGACTTTCAGCGTCTAACACTCTCAGTTCATGATTTAGCCTTTCTTTTTAACATACAATATTTCCTCAGAGAACCTCTCATTCTTACATGTAGCAATTTAAAATATGGATACTGTTTTCTGATACATAAAATGGGTTGGAGTCCTGGGGTTTTCCTGACAACTGACTGATGGAAACATCAGAAATAAAAAGCTTTCCTCTTATCAGTGATATTACAAATTTAATGACTTTCAGTGCCATCTGGAAATAGATTTCCCAATGTATCCTGGAAGGTCTCCTGTACACCTGACCTTGCAACACCATTTGAACTATCTGTAAGAAACCAGTGTTTCAGCAGCACACTGGTATCTCCAACAAAGCAGGTAACTACTTAGACCGTGATGTGGAAATATACATATGTTTGCACCGATGTTTTGCTCAACAACTGCTCTTCTAGATAATTTTTTTATATATACTTCTTTCACTCAATGGTAGAGCCATTTGCCACAGCAAAACAATAAACTCTGAACACTTTTGGGCATTACAACTCAGGCATCTACATTACTGCAAGAGCAGCTGACCTGCCTGCTAGACATTGTCATCACCTAACTCCTGAGGGAACTTTAAAGCTTTAAAAAATCCTGTTTTCTTTTAATCATCATCAAGAATGGGAAGCAGAGATTTAGGGGTCCATACACATCTTGAACACTTCAATGAAACAGGGTAGTAAATGATTGTCCTCCTAGATCGATATCCCTTGCCCTGGCATCCTAATCATCACAGGTTTCTGTATTAAAGAAAAAAAGATATCTCTGCACATCTCCTGTAAAAACTGAGAAGCGGAAGAATTCTGTGCTGAGGACTTGTGAACTTGGCATACCTTTGCTGTGGTGAGTTCTTAACTAAAGTCTTATTTAAAAAGCGGCTCATGTAATTCTGACCCCCCGCATGCTGATGAAAGGGGAAGAAGCTCTTGGGGGAACTGCAGAAACACCCAGGCAGTAAGAGAGCAGCAACAGAGTTCTCAAAGCAAGTTGTCAGTGTGGCCTTATTGCAGAGAGGATGCATGTTTGGCACAAACAGAGCTTCCCCTGCTTTACAATTCATGAATTTGCAGGTAGAGGTAAAAATAATGTTTGTTTGCAAGCACCACTTTGCAGAGGCCAAAGACAGCCTCCTTGGATTTGGCACATCATAAATAACTGTGCCACTAATAATCCTTGGGCTCAGTACTGAAATTTGAAGGTATTTGTCTAACAGGAAGAGAGACCTAGGATATACAAATTGATCGAAAAAGCTGAAAGCATAATGCAGAAGTGATTTTGTAAGAAAATATTCTATTCACAGCCTAATGTATTTTGAGGACTTGTGAAAAGCTTGTGAAAGCCAGTCTTAACCCTCATTTGTGCTTTATTCAGACTGCTTTTGCAAAAGGGTGCCAGCCCCAGAGAGACTGCATGATGAGACACAAAAGATCCAGGAGACAGGAGTTACACATCACTAGTAAAGAATATACTTTGAGAACACCACTTAGCTCATCCATAAATTATGAATTTCGTAAGGCTTATTATTCTCAGTTTGCAAATGGGGAAGAGAGATGGTTTGTGGTCACACCACAGGGAAAGCATTTACCCCCCATTAGGTTCTCTAAACCCAATCTTAATTACGCCTCAGGTATTTACAGTCATGCTACCAAGAAATCTTGTGACACAGGGCAGCTGAGATCTTGTTAATAATTTATCAGTAGAAACCCAAACAAATCTTCCAAAGACAAAGCAATGCTATCACTATTTTACAAACCTTGGCAACACTATTTCTATACCTCAAAATAAATGAAAGAGAGCCTAGATGATTGTATCAGAATAGGCTGAAAGTTTTTCTGACATTAGCTGCCTTTCACACGTTGGACTTCACCTCGGTAAGGATGGCTTTTCTGACAAATGGTTGTGCTTACCATACACAGATTTTACAGTGTACTTTCTCATATGACTTTTTCATCTGTTCTCTGTACCCAAGTTATTGCTACCGTACGAGTCTAAATTAATCTTGCTTTACCTGTATTTCTTACACCCTACAGGGATTCTGTCACTTGCAGTCACACTGCTGGGGATGGGCTGGAGGGAGACTCCACCGGGCTGGGTTATCAGGAGCTTCCCAGAAGCTGTGTCAACTGAGGAAAAACTATTTTTACAAGTTCAGACGGTATCTGATGGCTATTCATGTAGGATGCAGCTCTACAAACTCTTATCTTGTAAGTTACATTCCTATGAGCAGCTTCAGAAGATCAATTAGCTTGCACTAGTGTTACCAGGATCAGGCCCTAAAACTAATTCTAGTAATTTCTTATCTGGCTTTTGAAATGTTCCTAGAAACCATGGGTTTCTAAGATGTTAAATGACATCAGAATAAACCAAAAGAAATTTAAAGTAGAATCTAAAGTATCAAGTAATTGCAAGTGAGTCTTTTAAACCCTCTTTTACTGTTAGCAAAAAAAAGCAAAAACAGCTTTCAAATTACAGCTGTTAAGAATCATATTCCTTCCTTCCATTTAGATCCCCAACAACCATTTTGATATGCTTAAAGTTTTTTCCCCTGTAAATCAAAATTCACCACTGAGAAAAACTGTGTCAACGCTGTAAGGAAATTTGTTTGCTGTGTTAAATTGAGCTTCAAAAGCATGATTTGAACGTACATTTGTGATCACAAGTAATGCCTCTTCTTATATCCATTCAAAGTGTTTACTTTATTGCAGCTTATTATAAATGTACTGTCTAAAATGCAGCAGCATGACTGTTCAATTTCCAGGCCATAATTTTATGATAATCATATGTAATATATTCATATGTCTACTTCACTGCCTAACAAAGCACAAACTGGTTTGTTAGCAGATCTGCTTCCTCCATGGTTCAAATTTCTTTGCCTTTAGAGTATTACCAAACAACAACATTAAGAAAGACGTAATCAAAATTTTACTTTGTATTTTGCACTATCATGGGCAAACAAAAGAAAATAACATTGGAAGCTGAATTTGGCATACTGACTTTATCAAATACTGGTATCTAAGTGATACGTAAATTATTAAACATGCCATGGAAGCATTATTAGAACGATGGGGGTAGGGAGAAAGATTATAAATTTATAAACGTTTTTAACATCTAGAAATCCTATTAATACTTGAAAACATGGAGATGTACAGAGAGAATGCGCATATAAACTAAGACCAGAACTAGGCAAACTTGCTTTTAATCTCCTGTATTTAACATGTGTTTCAGTTTTTGCCTACAACATATTTACCAAAAAGAGTAAATTTTTTTCTTCATAAATTTCAGAGGCAATTCTTAGTTACTCATAAATCTGATGCTAGAACATAAGGAGATTTACAGGGCTTGTAGGAAACATAATTCTGATGACCCCCAGCTACTTCACTAGACTGAATGGTTTGTTATCAGACAAGTCTCCTATGAACCAAAGGGTTGAGACAGAGAAGAGAGCTCAGTCTTGCTCATCATAGCTTTTATACAGTCTGTGGAATAGTTTTTTTAGAAGAATATCAGATCTTAAAATCACACAAGTGTCTTACAGCAGAATTACATCTTATTTTTAAACAAAATTTTCAGGGTTTGTATTTGCATTATATAATTGTGCTAGTTTTGGCTGGGGTAGAGTTAATTTTCTTCACAGTAGCTACTATGGGACTGTGTTTTGGGTTTGTGCTGACCACAATGATCATGATATAGAGATGTTTTTTGTTATTGCTGAGCAGGGCTCACACAGAACCAAGGCCCTTTCTGCTTTTTGTACTGCCACACTGCTAAGAGGACTGTGGGTGCATGGGAGGTTGAGAGCAGACACGGCCAGGATAGGTGACCCCAACTGACCAAAGGGATATTCCAGACCATATGACATCATGCTCAGTATAGAAAGTCAGGGGAAGCAGGAGGAAGGAGTTCAGAGTGATGGCATTTGTCTTCCCAAGTCACCATTAGATGCGATGGGCCCTGCTGTCCTTGAGATGGCTGAATACCTGTCTGCCCAAGGGAAGCAGTGAATTAATTCCTTGTTTTGCTTTGCTCATGTGCATGGCTTTTGCTTTTCATATTAAAATGTCTTTATCCCAACCCACGAGTTTTCTACCTTTTTCTGTTCTGATTCTCTCACAGATTCTGCTGGAGGGGGAGTGAGCGAGTGGCTGTGTGGGGCTTGGCTGCTGGTTGGCTTAACCCACGGCAATAATAAAGCACGAACTCTGATTTCCCTAATATAGGATGACAACAAAAGACAAACTACAATGATTTTTAAAACCTTGCCATTTTGAGGGGGCATTTTTACTCCTCATTGCTGAGGTGTGACTTCTCAATCCTGCTCACTCAACCTTCATTTTTGTAGCTAATTAGTTTTAATAGGATGAGTTTTAGGTAACTGTTAGAACCACTTGAATGAGGGAGCTGATAAATGCCTTGACGAAACACTGCAATAATACAAAACACAAAGTCAAGATGAACCAAACAACAACAACAATCATCTCAGCAGTGCTATGACATCAAAATAATAAAGTAAAGATGTGTTGGGAAAAAAGCTGCAAAAGTCATGTTAGGGATTTTTCATCCTTCTAAGATTTCAATTAGAAGGAATATAATCTTTTTTTCCTCTTACTGATAATACACCACAAAAAAAAAGATTAATGGCTGCTGACTTAATGCAGACTTTCAAAAATTAGCTTTGATCAAAGCAAGTGCTGTAGTGAAAGTCAACTGCCTTAACCCACTTCTCAGCTGCCTTTATAGCATCGAGCTGGCTTGAACTCCCTCCCCTTTCTTGAATGGTTTCCTTTAAACTTCAAAGCCTAACTGGCTTTGAGGCTTAAGACACAGAAAGCTTTTTTCCTCATTCTTCAAAAGCAATTAAAGACGTCAAGTATAATCTGACCTATAATCTAAAATCTACGCATGCAGGTCTTCTTGATCATTGTCGGGTTATAGAATGGAAGGGGCTCGATAGGGAAGTTAACAGTGGCTCAGAAACAGCAGACAGTTTTACAGTGCCTGCCAGCTGATGAGGTCAGTCGGCTGAAAGAAAGGTAAGCAAGGGCTAATCTATCAATGGCACAAATTTGTCAGTAAATGAGGCTATAAAGGGGTTCTTACTGCTTTACCTTTCATTGCAAGCCCCTCCTTCCTTTCCTTGTTATTAATGAATCCGCAGAGTTATGAAGCCAGATTTCCCAGGACACCACAGTAATGGATGTGGGGTGGAGCAACACAGGCTGCAGTAATCACGAGGCAGAGGAATGGACAGCATTCTTGGACTTGGAAGAGTCACAGCTGGCTTCAGAGGATATAACAGATTTTGCCAGACGTGGTCTGAGAAACCTATAAACTTCTTGGCCTGTTTGGGCAGCAGTGTTTCTAAACAAATCAATAAGGACAGTAGAACAAAAACTTACGTACAATTAGCTAAACAGGATTGCAACTTTCAGTGGCGAGTGCTGATAAGAGGAAATAATGGTTCGATAATTGGTCCTGCCAAAGCCCTGAAAGACAGGAAATCTGGGAAAGCCCATTGCACATGAGCACACTTTTCATGGCTTTGTCCATATATACTTTGTTATTGTATGGCAGATGAAGAACAAAAGAAGCAAGCAACAACATTTAGTCTTCGTTTATATTTCCCAAAATTTACCCACTTAGCCTGCAAAAGCTAAGGAAGTAAAGCCAAGAAAAGTGTCTTGAGCTTTCTAACCATATGACCACTCCATAAAAACCCTTGTCATAAAGCTGTGGCCTGCAAAGACCTTCTGCATGGGCCCATTCTGAAATTTCAAGCTTAATTTGAGCACTCTGCTCAAGTGCTACATTTGTGTTTGAGTCGTGGCCCTTAACAGGTAACAGTAACGGCAACTCTGTAAACCTGTTGCCCAATAATCTCCAAATGCATTCTTATACATTAAACCAACTTCTTTAGCTTGCTTTGGATAAAAGTGCTTTCCATACATAATTCTGCAGTTGAAAAGCCCAAGGTAAAAGAGAGCTCATTTGTCAAGCAAGAGTGCACACAGTGGGGAAATTCATGAACTGAAACAGAAAGCCTTGGTTTGCAGTTTCCTGCTATAACTGCTAGCACTAATTACTAATTACAGATTTTTTTTCCTTTAAGTTCTGAATGAAATATTAACAAGCTAGTAATTAAGTAATTCAGGGTCTGTTTGCTTTAGTGTTTGCATTAGTGTTAACTTCAGTATTGTAAATTCAAAACCTCTGACTCACTGATCTATAAATGTCCTTCTAAATTAATCAGACACATCCTTTGTTTTCCTTGTACCGAAGTTAAAATACTCTGAAACCTCTTTCTGTGCATTAATGGCATCCAAAGTGTAACAGGTGGAAAGAGAATGTAACGATGTAGTAAAATGCAGTAGTTGTACCTTGCATTATTGTCTACAAAACCAAAAACATTCTTGTCTCTAAATCTGAATATTCTTTTGCATATTCCTTTACATTGCTTCTGCTATAGACCAGACTGTTCCCTATGCCCCACACGGGTTTAAAAGAAATGCTATAGCACAAAGTTAATCTGCTCCTCCAGTGATCACCAATCAAGCATGGCTAACCATGACCCACTAACGAAATGAAGCAGAAGCTGGGTTGTTCTTGTCTGCATTATTGTTAAATCACAACTGGGTAGTTACCACACAACACTAATCAGGCATTTTATTTCTCCTGTGGTGCAGCATTAATACACAGGTAACGGGCAGCTCCTCAAGGCAGTGAGGTCCATGGTCAGTATTAACCACCCCTAGAAGAGTGTCTTGAGTCCTTGCAGCTGGATCAAGGGGTTCAACAGCACTGTTTTGCTATATTCCCTCACAGTTGGAGCATTCTCAGGGGCTTGGCTGACCCAGGGAAAGAGAGTCCATGCCTGACTTCTGCAGTTTTAACTGGGACAGTTGTCTCCAGCAGAACCCAGGTCATTACTCCTGTTCCGTACCAATGCTGACTTCTCTACTTCAGGCATGAAAAATAGAAAAAAATCTCACATTGTTGCCTATACAGAATCCAGTACAGCATCTCATGAATCTACCACTGAGAACATACTCAAATATTTTTTATTACAACACATTAAGCTAAAAATCAATAGATTCATTTACCAAAATGGATTTAGTACCCCAGCTAACCAAGGGAAAGTAACATTTTTTTAAAAGAAGTGACATTTCATTATAGCATTCAGTTGTAAAGCCACTGGCAGAAATTTTTCTGTGTATCAATTAAACAGTAACTCACTGAAGTTAGCAACATAAAAAGCAATGTTGCATATTTACAGTTCCCTTCCCAGTAAATGAAAACATCTACTGTTCTCAGCAACACAAATTAAGTGTCTGCACAATGGTCCTAACAATGCTGCCACATCTCTGATCCTTTCAAATATTTCTAAACTATTTTCCCCAAAGATATAACATGCTATTGTCTCTATAATCAACCTTCTTTTCCTTTGGAGAGAAGCAGAAATAACATTTTGAAAACTTCAATTTGTTGAAATATAGTAGCACCATCAAGCTCTACTGTTCTTCACTTTTATTCTCACTTTATGCTAGAAAGATAAAACCGCAGTGGTTTTACTATTGTCAAACAAAAAGTAAATAAATAATGGTTTTGTTGAATATTATATAAAAAGATACTGCATCCCTATTATTCAATTGAGTTTCAATATATATTTCTCTCTCAAGTGTGAAACTTTACGAATACCATAATCATTCTGGAGTACTGCCAAGCAGAGATATATGTGACCTTTGCCATGAGAACTGTGAAACCCGATTTGATAAAGAAATAATTTAAGTATTTCACTGTAAATTATACAAACAGAAAAACAAATTAAGAATGCAACAAGAAATAATCTTACCCAATTTACTGTCCGTGTACAGCTTCGTTTTCTCCCAGGATTACTGCTTTCTTAGGTATCAAGGGCATTCTTTCAACTGTGCCCATGCTATTCATCATTGCCTTGGGTAGGAGATCAGCATCCTTCTGCTTCTACTAGTATGGAATCTCATCTTTTTGCCTACAGGTCAGCCTTTCCTGGGCACCATCTAGTTTAGTTCCACCTTCCTCCTTATTTGCTAACCTTCTGTAAGAGCCATCAACTTTCTCATCAGAGGTCTAATGGAGCCAAAGCTTGTAGGATTTACCCAGCTTTAAAGATTTCATTTGAGGATAGAAATGGTGGAAAAATTAGATATCTGAAAATCAACTACCAGTAGCTGAAGTGACAATTAAGCCACAGTGCTTGTCTCTGGGGAATACTATGCTGGAAATGCTCACTTGCAGTTAAAACAGCTGTACAATAAGAATTTGGTTTTACTCCAGCCTTTAATCTCATAATTAAAAAAATCCAGAGAGAACGGCAAGATGAGTATTTGCACCATTATTTTAGTTATTTAAGATTAAGGAGCTAGTTTCCATATGTAATCCATGGACAAACACTGGCACCTCTAAAAAGCAATTTAAAAGACTCAGTGAGGCAACCATCAGACTCCTTCCTTAGAGGTTCCCAGATTCACCCCTAGATTCAGCTGTCTTCTACCCCCTATACAAGGAGCCTGTGGGGTCTATGGTGGCTGAAATTAGTTCATGTGACTATCCTTCTTTATAGTTATTCCAATGAGACAGGATATTATCCACAACCCCTTTTCCTTTCAAAGCTGATGTCCTGCATAATTATCTCATTTGATATTTCTTCTACCTTCTGTGTTATTGTTTGCAATCCTATTCTTTTTCATTTATCTAAATTTAATCTGCATTTGCCTTTTACTAGCCCTAAGCCAGCACAGTACCTCTCAATACGATAATTTTTGCCATCAACTGTTTTTCTCCTTATCTTATCAGTATCTGACATTTAAAATATTTCATGATATTCACTATGCATTTTATATATATTATAAAGAAAGGTCTCAGAAACAATTTCCTAGTCAAAGAATTTCCCTGTTATACCATCTCTCATCCTTTGCAACTTCAATGTCTTGATTTATTCATGAGTAATTTATTTTAAAGGCATTATCGTCTGCATTTTGCAAAGGTACTACATGTTCAAGCTCATTTATCAAGTTCAACCTCATTTCTTCAGTTCAGATTCAAAATAATTCACCTCTAAAAAGCTTAATAAATTTAGATATACTCTACCTATAAACTGCACAATAACAATTTGCTTTCTTTTCCCCCCTCAAGCCTGATCTTTGCTGGTGTTCTATACTTTAAAACAATAAAAGACTAATAAATGGTTAAAAAAGGTCTAAAATGTCTTTCATTGTCTCTTTTGATTAGAATAAATTTCTAACAGGGTCTGATTTTTATAATTTGATTTAGAATCTATTTTTTGTATCTAATCTTTTTCTTTCACGGTTATCCATTCTACTGCCTTTATTTCACTTGTCTCCGCTACCAACTAAAGCCTCTGATACAGAAGGAAAATATGAAGAATTATTTCAAAAATGAGAACAGACTAATAAAGAACAATTGTGATCACCAACATGACACAAAATTAATAATTTCTGAAGGAAACAATAAAGACATGCAACTTTAAGACACTACTTCCTCTGAGAAGACTATTATGTACAATGAGTTTCCTAAATTGTCTAAAACTCCACGAAGCTTGAGCACACTGCTATACGGTTTGAGTACAGTCTTCTAGTCAAAAGAAAATGCGAATGCAATCACATTTATGGAAACTAAGCATGGGGATGACTACATCAAAAGCAAAAACAGTCCCTGCTGCCACTCAGTCAAGCACAGGAGCTGGCCCCACAAACAGCTGTTGTCATCAAGGTATCCTCAATTACTCAGAACAAATTATGCTCTCTATGTGCAGAGGCACACCCAAACCAGGTTTGACAATGCAGTTATAACACAGGAACAGCTGCAGCACCAAATTACCATGTTCAAGAGCTTAAAATCATCATGGACAAACCATTCTCTCTACCAGATGATTTTTGTAAAACATAAGAAAGCAAAACAAAAGACGGTGCCAGCCCCAAATCACCCACATACAGCAGCCAGAACACTCTCAAACACTGAAGCCTGAGGAAAGAACAATGTGACAAAGAGGATGAGGACAATAGCAAAGCACAACTTGCACTACATCACAAGAAATCTGGCAGTTTTAAAATGACCTGATCAGTTATTCCACTGTGACAAGTATGAAGGCTCAATGCAATGCAGATGAGAAATATCTGCAATATCTATGCTCATTTATTGCTAAGACAAACCTCTCATTCTCAGGATCTCTCAGCAATTTTTAGTTGGTAGTAAGCAATAACTTTATGGTTCAGAGACACAGCTTAAGCCTTTTGTTTTGCTCTCTCTTCAGTATGGAAAATAAACTGTCCATTAATGTGTTATTTTAATGAGACATAATCTGCATGTCCTAATGCTCACATTTATCACAGTATGCTTTCGTACCACTGGGCACAGGAAAGCTACCAAAAGCACAATCTGCTTATCGCTTTGAAAATACAGTTTTCAGTACAACTATGCCTCTCAGAATACTGTCTGTAGGGAGTCAATGGCAAATACTTCAAAAATTACTAGGAAGGTAAGAAAGCAAATTAATTCAAGACGAAGGAATGCTAGGCAAAAAAAGAAAATAATGAAAACCAAAGTCTGATGGCATATATATTAGCTACTGCTGGTTTCAAATCTCATTATTTATCAAATGAAAGGAAATAGGAAACTCCAAATCAACCACCTCTAATGTGATAAAAAATTGCTTTTTGGTTTAATCAATGTAATTATGACAGAAATGCCCCAAACAAAAGAACCAAAGAAGAAAATAGGAATGGTCTCAATGATTAACTCTGGAGGCTTTTCCTAAGAGTCACAGTAGGTCAGTGTTGCTGCTGGAACAGGGGCAGCAGACAGGACTGGAGGGGAAGGGAAGGTGTGAATGTTACATAGCATGACTGTGACTTCCAGCACACATGCGAGTTTAGTTTTGTCAGGTGTCCTGTGCTGTATGCTGTTACCCCTCTTCCCTTACTCATGCACAAGAATTACGACCCATTTCATGCGTTTACAGAGTCTCTTGGCTTGTTTACATCCAACAGCTACCCAAGAGCGGCACTGGCTTTGCTATCATTGCTTTAAAATTAGTTATATGGCTCTGAACAGTCTATAAACCTCTGAAGTTTTAGAGACATTCCTGAGAACACCAGTCTCTCTCAGTTCCAGTTAAACTCACAAATTTTTAGTTTAAGTCAGAGATGCTTTATTGTTAACATATTACCTCACACTCCATTAAAAAATCCATACTGTCATTACAGGAAAACAGCTGAAGAATGACTTCAAAGAAAAAAACCCCATCTTTCTTCTTCTAAATTAATATTTCAGTGAAGAAAACACAGCATGTTCTTTGAAAGAGGACCATAGCATCTCGGGTATATAATGCAATTCTACCCTTTGATGGAAAAAAAAAGATGCATCTTTTCATATTTTTTGTATTATGAGGAAAACAGTCACTTTCAAGGTAAACATTTAACAAGAAAAAAACCAAGATACTAAGAATGGAAGTATTGAAAGCCAAAGCCATAATGCAAGCTGTGGTCACAGCCATAGGAAACGATAAGAAGGAAGAACTGACTGGAATACTCTATATTGGTACTACAGATGGAAATTAAGCTCTGTGCAATCAGTAACAGCAGAAACTCAGAAACATCCAATTGTACAGTTTCCCAATAAACACAATAAATGATGCAGTTTTATATATCCTTATGAACTAGTTAAGTCTCACAGCCGTGACTGCCTGTACTCTAAAATGTCACAAAACCTGAAAAATGAAGGTCAGAAGGGCCACCCAGCCATCACCCATCCAGTCTCCTGCTCTCAGCTGGCTTATCTTCAAGGATGAGTCAGATTGCTCAGGGTCTTTTTCAGTTAAATTCTGAACACCTTCACGGACAGAGATTTTACATTATCTTCAGGCAACCTGCTGCTATGCCCAAATAACCTCACTGTGAAATTTTTTTCCTTACATCCAACTAGAATTTTTCCACCTGTCTTTCCCCAAGCCTCCCTGAAAAGTGTCTGCCTCTCTTTTTTTTCTGCCATTTCACTTTAGGTGATGGAGGACTGCAATTAGTTCCCCCTCTACTCTTCTCTCCTAAACAAACCCAATTTCTTTAAGCTCTCCTCATAGGCCAAATGCTCTACCCTTCATCCTGACCCCCACAGGAATGGTTCCAGCAGGGTGACTTCTCGGGCACCAGGGAGCCCAGAGCAGTGCACGGTTATGCCAGATGACTCTCACGAACGCTTGAGCAGAGAACAGCGACCTTCCTCAGCTTGCTGGCAATGTTCTGGCTACGACAACAACCCAAGGTGTGGTTGGCCTTTACCAGTGCAAGGGCACAGGGCTGGCTTGCATTCAGCTTCTGGCCACTGGGATCTTGGGATGCTTCTCTGTAGAGCTGTTGCACAACCACTTAAGGCTCCAGCTCACTCTGACCCTGACTCACAACCCTGAACTTGCCTCTCCTCAACTTGTCAAGGCTCCTTTGTCAGCACTTGTTTTCCTAAGCTTTTTGAGAAATGAGGTATTATCATACTGACTTTGTATTGCTAGGATGTATTTGGAAGCCCAGGAAATGGAAGGCTTAAAAAGCTTCAATCTGTTCATTTTTACAACACTCATTAAAAGCATTTGAAGTTTTTTTTTTCTTACAAAGTTAATCTAGAGGTAAATAGAAAACCAAAAACCCTCAATAAATTAAGATCTACAATCAATTAGCTATTATTTTAACCTTCCCAGAAGGCTTCATTCACTCTATGCTTAGCAGGAACAAACTTGGATTGATTTTCAAAAAAAATCTACTAGGAGCTGAAATAACAAAAGCTGTCCCCACGAAAAGAAATCATAGTCCAAAATCAAGCACCAATTATTCTATCCTACTGGCAGCAACAGAAAACTACAGAGGTAATCTTCCTAATTCTGTGGACTTCTATGGAACACCCCATTCTTTACAAAGAACAATTTTTAAAACTGAATTCATAGGCATAATCATCACAAAAAGCAACATGGGTGGGGACTAAGCCATCAGAACAGAGAGAATTTATAAACTATAGCTCATTAACATTTTGTTCTTAGGGGCAGCAATTGTGACAGCACACAAAATCACTGCTTCAGTTTTTGCAGTGCTAATGCAGATTTTCTAGCTATTCTCTTTCTGTTTACATTGCCATTTCCAAGGATAGTTTTTTTTTAACTATATTTTTCCCCTTAATATGTCTACATGGAATAAATATGACCACTGTATGCCGGCTTTTACTGTAATGTAAGTGCACATATATACAATATATAACTATTTTATTTATACTATTTATACTGTTGGTATCTAACATTACCAGGCAGGACTGAGGGCCCTAATATTTCAGGGTCTATACAACCACACAGGCAGTCAGGATCCCTTGTACTTACAGAGTTAGCAAGTGCTACTAAGAAAAGCTGCAACAAAGAACGTCAAGATGTAGAGAAATATAAGGAAGAAGTTAAGGGATAAAGAATATGCTTTTTGTCTTTCCTACTTAATTCTTAAAGTAATAGTTCAAAAGTGTCTTATTTTCAAAATGAGCTAAATTTAACAGACATATAACTTAGGAATGAGTAGTGGGTGATTTCTTGCTAGCACCTTACAACATTTTTTAACTTACAGTTTGTTCAGTAAATTCTCTCTAGCACCTCCCTCACCTTCTTTACAAGACACCAACTGTGTGGGTAGGGCAGAACCTCTCAGATTCAGTTACTGCTCTCACAAATTCAGAATTTAGTTATTGAATATGTTCTGATTATTGTTTAGGACACAAAGTCCATGAACTCGAACTAGAAGATTCCAAGATGCCTAAGCCCTCCAGGTTCCATCAGGTTCACATCAAGTCCTAGGCTGCCCTCCTGAAAACCCTCTCACTGCTGAGAATTAATTTTATTTTTAATGGAAAACATTCCTGCTGGAGGCAAACACAGTCCGTAACCCTATGCCAGATAATTTTTCATATACCTCAGAGCATCCTGAAGATAAAAAATAAGATGCTGAATTTGACTCAGTACTTTATGTGGAATCAGTGCAGAAGAAAGGAATGAGTGGAAAAGGACAGGTTCAGGCTCCAGAAGGCATTATTCCACCACTGTATGACTTGTCACAAGAAAACTGTACATTGTAATCTTGTACCAATAAACATCAGGAGCAAAGCTTAGATTCCGACTACATTGAGAAATTTCTTTTGAAATCAGCAACACAAATATAGGTTTCCACAAAAGACAAAAAGAATAAGAAAAAAGAAGAGAGGGATTTCCTTTGTAGCTTCTCAACAGTCCAATACTAGCAATTCCAACGATGCCCAGTACAGCTTCCACAACTAAAAAGAGGATATGAAAATTCTACTGTAACATCCCACAAAACTCTGTAAAACATAAGAGCTACCTACCAATTCTGTTAGAAGACTGTTAACAACAATAAATGTATATAATTAATGGTGATTATCCTAAAGATGCAGTTTGAAGTTCAGAAGAGGTAGAAAATTACACAACTTTATCCTCATTTTGTGCCT
Source organism: Pseudotriccus pelzelni (assembly GCA_035584735.1). Taxonomy (NCBI): domain Eukaryota; kingdom Metazoa; phylum Chordata; class Aves; order Passeriformes; family Tyrannidae; genus Pseudotriccus; species Pseudotriccus pelzelni. Next base: position 79,550,512 of record JAWMRA010000113.1, on the reverse strand, counting down.
TTTAATTTAGAGTGACTGTGTTTAATGAAATGTAGGGAGACAGATTATCTGAGTTTATCTTCTTTCACAATCGTTAAATCATACAATTATCACATTCCTTCTCAACAGTGTCAATGTGTTTGTTTCTAGTGGGAGTTGGATCTAGATCTGTAGCTCTCAAAGTGTTCTTCAGCTTTCAGAATAATTCTGTCTAGCATAACCCATTTATTCTCCTATCATCGCTTTCCCAGCTTAAAATTACCTTCTCCCCTTCTACTTCCCCTCATGGCCTGTGTTAACTCTGCTAATATGAAGACAAAACAATCCTTCTCTGACAGTATCTTGCTAAGCTAACCAAGCAAGTTACCATTATTCGTCTTTGACAGGCCTCTGTTTCACCTGTGGTGTCTCTTCCAGTTCGAAATTATTTGTCTTCACTGTGAACAAGCAGAATCAAACACTTACAAATAAATCTGCATTTCCATTTTCTCAGAAACATCTCACTTCCGAAATTCTAGAGCTATATCTGTTGCCATTTTGAAGCTGAAGACATGATATCCTTATGCCATATTCTATGGCATCTCACATCACATACAATACAATTACAGCACAACTTCACTATGATAAATGAGTTACGATAAATCCTTTCTTGCTGTGGTAGTGAACACAAAATCCTCTGTCAATACATATGAAAGTCCAGTAAACAAAGCATCAAATAATTAAGGCACCAACGTAATCTTAGTGGCTGTCAACAGGCACAAACAGAAAACTTTTACACTTTTTTGCTACAAGACTGTACAGAGCACACGGCTACTGTCACAACAGCAACTGAGCATACTGCAAAAGCTGGACTAATTCTCCTAAATTTGAAGTGGTCTGAAGAGTTGTACCCTAACCAAGGGTATCCTAAGCTTTGGGGTCACTAATTGGTAGTAGAAGTCATTGTCACTGAGGGAAGAAAAACAGGGAAGCTTCAGTCGAGAAATCGGCAGCTTATCCTAGCTTAAAAAATAAGCTCTTGAGAGTAGCAAGATCATCAATTCATTCCTTTTCCCTCTTCTTTCATGAAAAGATTGTTCAGTAAATTGTGGCCAATCACTTCAGTAATCAGCTACAGATGTTTGACACTGCCAAAGGAGTCATGAATGATGATGTCTCGCCTGGTTCTCAGACATCAGTTCAATTCAGCCTGTGTGTGGGGACAAAGGTAAAGCAGCTACGTTGAAGATGTTTCAGCTATTGGGAACATTGCAGTAAAATCTCTGAGGCGCTGAAAAGTTGCCCTGCAGATCTTAAAGGTGGATGAATTTGTATCTGGAGGGTCTACAGGTTTTGATGTGAAATGATCAGAGAAATAATTTTGGGGTGATTGCCTGCTGCAAGGCCTCTTTCTGGCAGAATTCCATAATGCTTTACCATGTTTCAAGTTAACAGTGTATTTGCTGAGGGAAAAATGAGGCAGCTGGGCAAATAATAGCTTAGAACCAAACTTCATTCCCAGAGTGTAGGCGGTAAGAAGAGCTGCCTCAGCAATCAGCAATACTGCTCCCAAGTTTATTAAAATCACAGATAATGGCTACTGAGCTGCAGGTCGGAGTAAAGAGCTTGATTTCTTGCTAGTCCTTGACAGCAAGGCTGCTTTAACTACAGCAGCAAATTCCTCAGAAGCAAACTTAAAACTCAGAATCTCTCCACTGGGCTCCTAGCATAGAAACAAAATACCAAGAACCCACTACTATTTCCAAAATATTCTTTTTCAAGGAAACTGTCCTCATATTCTATTAAATTGAACAATTCTATTTTGAACAAAGTAGTCTTTATTATGAAACTTTTTAATGACTGCTCTTAAAACACTAAAAATAAAATAGTAGTAATTAATCTTTATTTAAATGGTAATGTGTTAAGAGCCCAAAAATGAAACTAGTCATTAGCTTATAGTAAAGACTGCCAGAAGCTTCATTACTGATTAATAATGGAGAACACAGCGTACTGAACAGTTTCCCCCAACCCCAGAAGCAACCAGGAACCGAACCACAAAAACTTACAATCCTAATAAATTGATTAAGCAACATAATTTTCTATACAGATATAATTACTGCATATAGTGTAGCTAAGTTTTCACAGTAATCTACACTGATCAAATCTGTAGTTTAAAAACAATGTGTTACCTATGTTGTGAAGAACTCTTTTGCTGTAAACAGATTAAAAACCCAGTAAAATACCCTTCCATCGGGTGACTATTATGTATGCTGGGACAATGGATTTATTTACTTCTAATAAACAAAAAATTTCTATGATAAAGTTTTTGCTTTAATAGATTCACTGTTAGTAGAAGAATACTAACAATATTTAAGGAAAAGACATTGAAGAAAGATTGCCAGTTAATTCCAGCTGATATCAATACTTTATCTTGCTAATCAAGACTGTCACTGATAGAAACCTTTTTCATTTCATCAAATTTACAGGAGATATTTAAGAAATACAACCACTTAAGATATAAAGTGATGCCAAAGAAAGCTACAAATCATTGAATTGCTCAGAGTTCTTTTAACAAAAGCAGAAGTATATGACAGTAACTACTATTAATACTGCTACTAACATAGTTTAAATGGAAAAAGACACAGAAAGCAAACATTTAAGGTGAAACTGTTCTACAATACCTTTGAATAGGCACTAGAATTAATAACTTAGAATAATTTTATTTAGAAACAAAATTTAATTATTAAGAGCAACTACCCTCTATTAAATAGATTTATTCAATATAATCTTAAAGAATAATCCCCTGGAAATAAAATGATAAGCCATAGAGTCTCAGAAACCAAGTGAATCAGCCATCATTTTGTAAAGCCACTGAACTTACTGAAACTCACTAAATATTATCCCAGAACATGAGCAATGACAGACACAATGCAGACTTCAAAGTTCTATCATGAACTCTGTTCAAAGTAGCAACATACAAAATCCTGCAATAACTTATGAACTGGAACATTATTAGAAAGTTCTAGGCAGATCCCTCTAGCCAGTAAAACACTGTTTATTCCCCATTTCTTCCATCTGCTACCAACTGCAAGATTCAAAAGTCTGAGGAGTGAATGCTTCACATTTCTTTTGTATAATGAAGTACAGAGATCAAACACCTATTAAGCACAACCACCAATACCACTGAAAGCAAGTTGAAGAGGAAAATCAGGTAACTTCAGTTCATCTTACTGGTTCAGCTACGTCTCAGAAACATTATAAATATTAATATATATTAATGAATTATTAATATGAAAATGAAAGACATAGAAAAATCATCCTAGAAGAGACGTTAGTATTTCAAATTCTTTTCCCAGAATTGCCATCTACAGTCTTCATCATCAAAGACACCGGTGCAATTATCTCCAGCACAGTTCTGGAAAATCAAACTTGTTTGCTTTTGGGAAGGGATACTTTGATAAGGAGCTTCTCTTTTGCAGTTTTGTAAATGCACATAAATTGAAACACGAATTTATGAGTACTAGCATGGCAGTTTATATGTTTACTATGAATATTTCAAAGCCCTGGTAACATTCCTACTTGTGCAACTGAAAGTGCACTAAAATGCACTGGAAGTACTGCTGTCTAATAATGGTCCACTTTGAGTAATAAATCTACACTGACAGAGGAGTGTACTGGTTTGGGGCATTCCTTAATGCATACTTTTAGCAAAAAATGCTGTATCTTAATAGAATACATAATACCTGGGATGTTTGCAAATGAACATGAGTGGGTAATTTATATAACGAGAGAGATCAATCCATCACACAGCGTGTAAAAGCATAACTGAACTAAAAGGTTTTAAAGACTCTCCCTTATATATATTCCAAGACAAAATGTGGTTCAGTGGTCTTTTAACTGGTGGAATCATTGGCAAATGTGTATTGAAGACCTGAAGAGCTGCTGGAGGAAGAATGAAAGAAATGTTTTGAAGACCTGAAGAACTGCTGGGGGAAGAATGAAAGAAACCTGTGTGAACAGTTATGAGGACCACTGTATATCTTCAGACTACATAAACTCCTTTTCCAAGCACCAACTTTCAGTGTGAATGATTACTCCCTTTCTTTTTGCTGCTGAAGATCTCTGTGACATTATGACCCCATCACTGTACATCAGTTCCTCCTGCTACCATGCAGACAACATCCTAGAATCTCAACCAATCAGATAGGAGCCTCAATTTCAAAAGCTTTTTGTTTCTGTCTACTATACCATTTCCCAGTTGAAATTAATAACACAAACAACAAGACAGTTTACCACTTCAGCATTGCCTTTAGCAGCAGAGGCAAAGCAAACCAACAGCGTGCAAACATACATTCACTCATATATATGCTTATAGCTCCAAAAATAAAATTTATGTTTTATAGAGTACAGCTCACAGAATTATCTTATTCAAACATTTCAATGTAATCTACAGTAATTAATTACCTACTCAAATTTAGTGTATGTCAGATACTTATCAAGCATTGTACCATATATAAGGCAAGAACTGAGAAAGAACAGAAAACGTTATCGTGCCCATATCTTCAATACTGTGCCATCCTCTACCCTAAAAAAGGCATCAATAGAAATACAGAAGGGTATGTAGAACAAAAAAAAAAGGGGTACTGATTGGAGATACAGAATGGTTGGATACAGAGAGCAATTAAATAGATTTAAGTTTCTGTAGTTTGAAAGATGCAAGACTGAGGTAATGTGGAGGAGAAGATAAAAGCCAGACTTTTTACTAGTTCTCTTTACATAAGGCCTAGGTTAAACCAAAAAGAGTTACTGGGCAAAAGAGTTAAAATAAAATAGTATCTTGTAATAGTATGGCTTTGTATGTTGAAAATTTAGTGGAAAGTCCCTTAGGCACACTCAGAGAGGGAAGTCCAACTGAGTCTACTAAGTAACAGGATGCAGATATAACTTGCAAATTGCAGGAAACTGCATTTGATCCTGCACAGCAGGTGCTGTGCAACTGTCCTGTGAGCAGAAGGGCCTCTCCCTGCCTGCAAGTGATAGGAGGGGCACCACTGCTCACTGCAGGCAGCTGAAAATGAGTGCAGTATTCGCCTTTTCTCTCTCACACCCAACCCAGTAAACTTAAACTCTTCCCAGCCATAGGAAAAGCCTCCCGTTTTACTGCTTCTTATTCTTAGAAGTGGATGGAGCAGGCAGAAATGGGCCTCATTTGGAGCAAGAGAACAGTTAGAGAACTTTCAGGAAGCTTTTAAAGAAGCACTATTCTGAAAAGTTATCACCAAAAGTATACAATCATATTTTGGATGAAACTTCTGGCAATACGTTTCATAAAAGAAATATTTAAATTGTTTGATTATTAGCAAAATTAATAATACCCATGTAGGAACTGGGAAGATGAAAGAAAGGCAAATGGGAAGATGGAAAGCACGCATTTGTTATTTTTAAGTAATTTTAATACAGTACCAAGGTTTAAGTTGTAAAAAGTGTTCGTTAGATACGGTTGGGAGTACTGTTGTTTCGTAACATAATTAGGGATGGTGAAGGAACACATCTGAGTTTCAGAAATTAAGTTTCATTTTGATGTAAAACAAAACCAAGGCTTTTAAAATTCTGAGAGGCACAAGCATATGCACACGATGGAGGGAACAATGCAGCCAAGAGTGCAGAATATGTAGTAATTACAGGTATCATCTGGGAGATGGGAACATTTCAGCATTCTAAAACAGATACCACATTTCCACATCCCAGTGTAATGACTGACATGCTAATGCCTCCCTCTCTTTGTTCTAATAAAATACCCAGGAAACTCATCAGAATTAGTCCATATATTCTTGCAAAACATTTTTGTTTGCAAGTGACATGACAATAATTAATTAGCAACTGGCAATTAGAAACACGAAACCATTATAGTACCACTGAAGGAAAAGAAACAGTAAGTCATAAAAGACAAATGATTTTCCCACAATTGTATGAGTCTTTCATAATAAATCTAATAATACTGGGAAAACAATCTGTGCTTTTTACTGTAGTGTCTTCCCTGTCAAGGATCACTTAAAGAATTACAGGGCTCCAAAAGTGGCTTTGTTTTGAAATGCCTCTGACAAGACAACCTTCTGATAATTAAACCAGAGTCAAAATTAATGAAAAGATGATAGGAAAAACTAAACTTCTTTGACAAGTTAAGTGCACAGATTAAACTAAAAGCAAACCCAGAATACGGTAAACATAACCAAAGTAAAACTATTTCCCATTATTTTTCCTGAAGCCATATTGATACCTTGAAGCCTGAAGTTTACTAAATCATACAGAAGTGAAATAACTGAAATAGCCACCTCCCCCCCAGCTTATTAATCATACCTTAATTTGTGCAAAAGGTCTGTCAAAGTTTCCAACATAAAGAAGACCAACATTCTGGGTGAGTAGCCTAAAAAAATGAAAAAAATCTTTTAAGATATCATTTTACATCCATAAGTTTTTTTCTGCATCTCCAGTAGTTGTTACCAAACCCTAGCAGGGTAACAAGCTTCATCACGACAGCAAGAGCTACCTTTGCAAATCTGATTACAAAACCTGTTTTGAACTACTACAGGAAAGGAAAGATGTGAATTAAAGATGGATGCACACGAGTAATTAACATTTACAGTGCAAGCAGCTCTTCAATAAAATAATTTCACAGGCTTCCTCGTGATGGATGTCACTCAGTAATGTGGAAGAATGGCAGGTATGTGCTTCTTTTATTTATTAGAGACCATTAGAGACAAAGAGACAGCAAAAGAAAAGACTAGTAAACACAGAGTCAGAGAGCAGGCCCAAGAGCTAAAACACATCAGGACATGTAAAAGTATACACAGTAAGACAAAAATGACATCACTACAAGTAGAGAAATAACATAGCATCTCTGCAATATTGTCTAAAGGCTTGCTAAATAAAAAGAGCCCCAGATACAGCTTGTGCCTGCTGTTCTCTTCAGCTCTATAAAGTCACTGCATATACCACCAAGATCCAGAGGGACAGTGGGTAAGTTGACTCAACTGACTATCGATACTTCTGGAAAAGAGTTTGATTTCTGCAGATACCATGCGAGCCAATGCTATCAGTACACAAACTCCAAATTCCAGAGGAGCATTAGGGCACTGCTGCTACGAACAGGTTGACAAGAACATCACTGGCCAGCAAAAAGGGCAGGAGAGCACTGTGCTGTTCCAGCTGGACAGTCACAATTTTCCTCTTGCCCATTGGTCGTTCCCCCCAGACAAAGTCAAAACATTCACATATATAAAATAAGTAAGAAGAGGTGTTGAAGTATCGTCTTCAAAAAACCCTTCCGTAATTAGATATGGTATTTAAAAAATATCTAAGAAAATGGTATCTAAAAAAATTTCCAGGACACTTACAGAAATACCCTAAGGAAGGAAAGAACAGTAAGGATCAAACCAGATCAGTCACAGTACAGACAGGCAAGTGGCTTTCTCCCTTTGCCCATCAGTGTGCTGGACTAAATTGGGAAGACTTATACTGTTTTGCAATGGTTCTGCAGTATACGGAAGTCAGGATAAGCACATTAAGCTTATTTTGAGTCAAAATAAGTAAAATTTATTCAGAACTCAGGTGTCTGGAATTGGAATATCCAGCATATCGATCAAACCTTCTCCTAGGATTACAACAAAAAATAAGAAAATATTAAAGGGTTTTCTAAAAACATTCTGTGTTTCTCCAGTTTACACAGTCCTCTTGAGTTATGAAATCCAAAATTATATCACCAACATGCAAAACCAGTCAATTTTCATATAAGAACTCACAGTTAAATGAGCATCTCAATATGATCATAATTTAATGTCCTCTGGTTTTTTGCCTCTAAATGGTCTGAGCAATTAAAAAATTCCAAATCTCATCACTCGTATAAACTTTTTTACTCAGGGTCTTTCTTATGGGCATAATCTCTGTATTTCAGAGACTGCAGTCACACAGAAGAGTCTGGAGAGGTAAGCAGGATGTGACAAGAGTCACTGCTGAGGCTCGGGATAAGCCAAGCTACTGCAAGTGTGTAGCCCCTTGGCAGCCTCCAGCGGCAGTGTCAAAAAGCCACGTGCCACCGAGGACAGAGGAGAGACAGAGGAGTATGTACCAAACTCCATCTCACCCACAGGAACTCAGCACAACTGACTTTTAAACGACCACTAAGATATACCTCTCAGAAAGTTCAAATTATACATGGCTGGTTTTGGAGTTCTGCTCTACTACAATACCAGGCTGCATTTTTAAATACCTGAAATTAACTTTATACCATAAACTTCAATGTGTCTAAATTGATAGGGATATTCCCTCCTGATGTTCTGAACTAATAACCCTTCGCCTTTAAAGACTTCCCAATGGTAAGCAGGTTTGATTATATGCACTTATACGCCAATCTTGTCTTTTAAAACGTCAGTCTTCTATTTCTTACTTCATTTCACGTTTGAACAATTCTCTTCTTGAAACACCATCAGCACCACTCAGTACCTAACCCTGCGAACAGCTAGGCATCACTTGTGGTTCGTCGAAATCAATACCAGACTACGAAACAGTGGTGAGAGTTTCACAGTAGAATTATCATCTTTGAATTTCACTTCACATAATTACTTTAAAATTTTGAAAAACAATTCTTAAAAATGCAAATGCCTACCGGCACTTCAGCATGTATATTTACTTAAAAATATGTACCACTATACAAAATTGCCTAGCTTATAGATTGCCATGTATTTATTTGTAGTCCCTTCCATTCAATACATTATCAATACAATTCCCATTTTTTCCTTTAAGCAGAAGGAAAGAAATCTCACTCCAAGAAGCAGTAGTTCTTTAAGATGTGCTGTCTATACGTAATATTACACTCCATGCATTCCTGTCCCATGAGCAGACTTCAAGCCCAATGTGCTTACTAGGCCTGTACTGTTATATTTCATGGAAACAGCACAAAACCCCAAAAAGTGTCAGGACAAACCATTTCAGAGTTTTGCCAATATAATATCAAGGTCTTAAAGGCCTTTCCAGTACCAAGCAAATGCTGCCATATAGTTTTCACTAAATTTCCTTAAATTTGGTCTACGTTTTCAAAATCAAAGCTGCAGGAGCCAGGCACTGCTGCTTGTGGGAGAAGTTGACCACAGGAGTGAGCATGGTCAGACAGAGTGTTCCAAAAAGCATGGTGGCCACAGTGATATGAGGGCGGTTAAGGCAAATAAATACAGGACAGGACTGAGAACTTGAGTAAAAGCAATCTTGGAGTAAGGCACTGTGAGATGGCAGGGAATGTGGAACACAATGAGAAAAGTATAAAGGAGTGACAAAGCAGCCCTCTGTGCTGGAAAGCATTGGGTCAGAGATCTGGGCTGGAAAAGAATAGTGGATTAGGGAATGGGAGCAGCAGAAACCAGTTTACCATGGAGTTCATCCTCTCTGAGCACAGCCAACCTTGTCTGGGGGCTGGGACATTCCCAGTACCACTGCCTCCTTCCTATCACCTTTGGCCATGTGAAGTAAGAGTGACCCTTGGCTATGGACTTTATTAGGGCAGCACATTTCAAAAAAGGCCTAATCATCTCCTCTTCTCCTCACACGGTCTGTTCCTAGCAACTCCCATGTCTGTTAAGCTGAAGGTGAATTACCCTTCCACTATCTAACGGTAGGAGGCAACAAGAGAACTGGAGAGGGACTTTTTACAAGGGCAAGGGATAGGACAAGGGGGAATGGCTTTAAACGGAAAGAAGGCAGGTTTAGATTAAATATTAGGGAAAAATTCTTTGTTGTGAGGGTGGTGAGGCACTGAACAGGTTGCCCAGAGAAGCTGTGGATGGCCCATCCCTGAAAGTGTTCAAGGCCAGATTGGATGGTGTTTTGAGCCACCTAGTCTAGTGGAAAGTGTTCCCGCCCATGGCAGGAGGGTTGGAACTAGATGCTCTTTAACGTCCCTTCCAACCCAAACTATTCTGTGATTTCAAGATAATATTGACAAAGATTCAGGCACTGCTCACCAACACACCAATGCTCCAGCCATTAAGCAGTATTTTGAGAAGGCAGAAAGCAGGCATCAAATAGTTCCTCTGTATTTGTTGGGAGGTATATCTTGAGGACACCACTGCAGTTTGCTGTGCACCCAAATGCTCACCCCTTCAAATTCAAAGACTGCCTTTGAGGTCTATTCAGGTTATCAAACAGGGCCACGCAAACTAGAGCTGAAAGCATTAACTTTTGAGCAGTTCATACACAAACTGGTTGTGAGTTTCCCTCTAGGCAACCTGGATCCTAGTGCTGCTGTGCAGATTATGGAAGGAGGTTTCCAGAAAGGAGCATGCAGGGAAATACAGAAGCCGGGTGGAGCCAGGAGCCGCTGCCTCTCACAGGAGCAAGTTACTGCAGATTAGCTGAACGCAGTAACTTGCTCCTGTGCGAGGCAGCAGCTCCTGCGCTTGCTCTGTTGCAAGACCGGCGGCACATCATGCAGGAACACAGACTGATACTTGCAGCATTAGCCAACAGCACAGAGGCCAGATAGGTTTGCAAAGCAGGGAATATGGCAAGAAAAATGCAGTGTGTGCAGTAGAACGGCTGAAAAGAGGTAAGGTAATTGGCACTGGAAAGATGAAGCGTTCCGAAGGAAAACAATGACCAGTGAACAGGCAAATAGGCTTGAGGTGGCTGGTTTCTCCGGAGGAACACTGCCCTGCAACAGGCAGTGGTAGGCACCCAGAGCTTCCAACAGCACTGCTTCAAGTTATTCACTACCCCTATGAAACAGAGCCTGTAACTCCTTCCTTAAATTTCAGCAAGAATGCTCACAAAATCCCAGAACTGATGACAATTTATCATATAATAACTTGCAGTATTTTGGGACACAAGGATTAAGATGCATGGATTACTTTCACTTTACAGTCAGAAGCAGCAAATAACAGCTACAGTGGTGCTGGGAACTGATCTAAGAACTTTATCCTTCATATGCTGTGGACAGATTTGCAGTCTTCAGAGAGGCTGCTGGTGAAAAGATTTCAAGCTGGAGGAGATGTGTCTCAAGAGTGGAATAGCTGTGAAGCAAAAGGGAAAATAAAAGATATCCTGACACTCAGTGGGGCTACTGACCCTTGTGCACAGCTGCATCTTTATTGCCAAGAACAGCTCAGCATATACATTAGTGGCCGATTAAGGCAAAAAAATGGAACACACACCATTTTAAGTATAAATTGGAATCAGGATAAAATTTTAGGAAAATCTCTGTGACCACAGTCACATTCTAAACTCCCACATTTAAAATAGCTTTATGATAGGGATTAATATTAGTTACGGTCTGAATGGTTTTATGTTTCATTTAAGATATACCTGTTGTGTAATAAGCATATACAAATACTTCCACTGATACGCTCTGTATGTGCTTTTAACTGTCTCTAAAAATCACTCCGCATGCATTTGCATTTCAGGCGGAAATGACTGTTAGAAGTCATGAACACAGATGAACAACAGCCCTGAGAACAGAAGCAACACCTTTGTAAGTTCAACGATGGTATCTTCAAACTTTTGAAGTTCTTCATGGATAGCTTTGAAGATAAAGGTAACTTTCATACCTAGTTTTATAAATTCTGTATTCAATTATGCAAAGAAATTATCCCAGTATGTCACTATTGCACATGGTGACACAAGCACAAATAAAGCACTATGACATAGCAGAAAGGACACCAGATTCATGTGATGCAATTGATGTCCTCTTAAGAATGTAATAAATATTCTGCATTTATCCTGTGGTCACTTAAACTGGGAGGGGAAACTGTGCACTGTGCTGCAATATCATAATCCTAGAAAGAGAAGCAGCTTCTTAAGTAGTTTCTTGAACTATCACTTGAATTCCCCTACAGTGACATTCCAATTATATTTTGCTTCTTGCTTATGATAATCATTCCCCATTGGTTTAAAGTTCTAATTATGTATTTTCTAGGAATAAGAAAAGAAGAAAATCAGAAAAGCATAAATAGAGAATGATAAAAAATGATGTTAGGGTCAAAAGAATTAAGTTCTTATATTCAATTTTTTTCAAGATCATTAATTATTTCATTAATTTAATTCACTGACTATTGCAAGATAAGAGGAAGGTAGTGAAAATAATACACTGGCTATTATCAAAGATAAAACTATATAAAAGGATCCAAGAAGTTCCAGCAAAAGGCTAAGAACAGGGCCTATGAATTTAAGCTGACATGCATATACGGTCTGCAAACAACATGTATTTCGTTTTGTTCTAGAAGTACAAAGCGGCAAAGAACTTGACAGTTCACAGAAGCAGTAGTGAACCCTGCACGCAGAATACTGAGAGTGGCAACACAGGGGCTTCCCACGCAAGACTGAAGAGCTGTCTCCTGCTTTCCACACTGCATTTATCAAACCACTTTTTCAGGCTATGAAAATATTCTAACAAAATTCCTTACTCATCAGTCAAGCAAGAAAACTTTTTTCATGGACAAATATAAGCTGTTCTAGTATAATTATCATAGTAAAGAGTAAGTAAATAGACTGCATGTCTGATTTAGGACATACTTCGTCAAATTAGAGCACAAACTGAAAAAAGTTACGAGGAAACTGGAAGAGATATTATACACAGGTGGTTAAATAGTAAAGATGCAAAAAACCCTGGGTTTGAACATGAGGTAAAAAAGATTGGGATTAAAGTGCAAAAAAGACACTGTAAACAGTTTTAACATGCTAAATTCATCTCTGCAATAAACAACTCCACAGAAATGTAAGCAAATACCTTTCATTCCATGAATTCTGAATTTGCAGAATAGTCCATGTCAAGTTAATGGTGATGGCAATTAACATAAAAGTGTATTCTAAGTAACATTCACAGGGAAAAATGAAGTAGCACAAACTACAGATCTGAATTTGACACCCTCCTCCTTCCCACAACAGTACTCCAACAGTGTGTTCCATTAGTCAGATTAATAAGCATGGTGCTTTCAAGAACATGCAACTCAGGCAAAAATACCAACATTATGTGCAAAAATACCAACATTATGTGCTAATTGCCCTTCAAGCTCCCATGTATGATCCTTGAAAGGCTTCAGTAAACTACCTCACTCCCTACAGTAAATCACTATCTGTCATTGACTATTGATAATGGGAATCTAGGAAGCAACTGATCCCTGAAAGACACAGTTCCACTGAATAACGTCACCACAGTTATACACCAAATCAAATAAAAATTACATTTAGAGGGCTTGAAACTGCAAACTAAAATGACCTCATATATATGGTAATGGTCTGCAAGCAATTTTAGACCATCAAAAAGAACAAACTGACCAATATCAAGGTTTACTTTGAGTTAGTAGGGTTTGTGTTATTTTTTGAAAAAGGATTTGGCTGTTATGTTGGTTTTTTTTTTTGGGGGGCGGGAAGTTTGTACACAACCACTTCCCCAGAGACAGGGGGATTTTTCAAGACACATTCTTGCACTTGATAAATAAAATCACAGATGTTTCCAAAATGCACTTCTTTTTGTTTGCTGCCTTTATGTCTAGTGCTGATAATATTTTAATGTTTGTCCAAAGCCTCTGTGGCTTTGTCTTACAGGCAAATCTCATAAAGCAGCATTTTGACTACATTTACATATAACCTATCCACAAAAAATAGAAAGGAAAAGTAAGTAGAAATAAAAAGTACCTATTAAATAATCATGCCCATTCCTCCACCAATGGAATATTACTCCCTGTAGTATAATGAGCAATTTGGCCAGGCTGGCCATAAATTATCTGGAAAATGAGGCTGCTTGACTTTTCCTTTGAGAGATTATTACATAGTTCAAGAGATTTCACTATTAGAATCTATTTCTAATAGAAAACATCAATTTTTCTTTCTGAGTATCATCCCTTTCTCCTCACTGAAATATGGGACAGGAGTTAGGAACTATTCCCAGTTTGCTGAAAGACCTGCCAGACACAGGCTATGCTGTAACTCTGCCCACATTTATCCACGTATCACAAAGCAAAAGCACTCACGCAGCTCTGGACTCACTGGAACATTATAAATACACATTATAATCTAAGACCCCATAGGGTCCTTTCACCTTAGCCATCTTTTAAAATGCAACAGACGCCAACATTATCAGCAAATTCAACTACCAGAATTATGTGAAGAATTGACACCATAATGTGAAGCTTTGTATCTGGAGACTTCAATAAAATAAGAAGTCTCATTACATGTATTTTGAAGTCAAAACAAAGACACTTTCAGCGTCTCAGGAGTTACTTCAGAAAAAAAGATTTCTAACTAATAAGATACAGAAGAAATAACTGAGATAATGACCAAAAAAATCTCAAGCATATCCAAGTAGAAAACTGGTAAAAAATCATTCAGTAGATTCACCTGATCATGTGAAAATACAGGAAGAAAATAAGAAAGAAAGGAAGATTGCTAAAAAGCTAGTGGATTTGTTTGTATCCACTCTAAAAAGAAAGGCATCTAGGCAGGAACACACGGGTTTTTTAGTTACCAAAATGAAATGCCTGAAGAAATAGAGGTACTAAAAGAAAAGCTCTGGGATATACTGATAATTAAAGTGAAATAAAACACCAAACCCTGATGCAACATATACAAGATTTCTGATGTTTCTTAATATGGAGGGTCTGAATTGCTATTAAAAACCAAACCATGTCAATTTTTAACACCCAAAAAGGGTAATTTCTGCAAACTTCTCAGAGTCCTACCCTTCAGCACAGCATTGTTCAGCATGCCTATCTTGGCCACACATGGCAGTGCTACTTAGGAGGTTGCACATCCCCTGCACTCACACTGTGGCTGCATCTGCCTCTCTTTTGATCATTTTAATGAAATAGTGCTTAAAAACTAATGGGGGACAGGATGGGGGCACCACACTGACATAATCGATTCAGACTGCCAAAAGGCTTCTGTTACAGTCTTCTTCCACGGTAATTTATTAAAAAACCCCATAAAACTAGGCAGTAAGTACTTTTATATGGAAGACACTACTTACTGTTATGGATTGAACCCTGATTAAGAGACTGGACAGGCAGAATAAATGGTCAGTTTGCATCTTGGCAAAGGCTAAGTGACTATTCAATATATGTAAGAGACTGTTTAATATATTTATTAGTAATCAGAAAAAGTCATGAACAGAGGAAGTCTGCTGATGAAGCAAGTTATGAAGCAATGGCTGGCAACTTTAGCTAGATTACAAAGTTTATCACTTTGAAAGGAAGCTGATATTGTATTTAGAAACATCCATATAACATCAGCATTACTTTCCTCTGTGGTGAAAGATATGTGCTCTTTTGTGTATGAATAAGGGAAAAGTACACCATTTAATTAAGAAATGCATCATAGTGTGTATGAGCCTGGCAACTAGAACTCTGTAATTTCCTAACATTTAAAGGCTTGACTTCAAAGCTCACTGAACCTTCTTTCCAGGTAAGGTTTTGTCATTCCTCTGTCCTTGGTCTTTCTAATTAAAAAAAAACAACAAACCAAACCAAAACAACAACAAAATCCCCACAAAAATCCAACAACCAAACAAAGAAAAAGAAACCAGAACAAAACACCACAAAACCCCAAACTTCTGTTTGCACAACTATTCTAAACCACCTAGCAGAGCTGGAAATTTAAATATTCAGCAATGTTAACACAGGTTGTTATCACAGAAAAACCATGACAAAGAACTGGCAGGGAAGCTATGATGGGGTGATCTTATCTGGCTGTAATTTCCCCCACTCTGGCCTTTATTTGTCAGCACAGATGCTCCAACAGTTTTCTGGTTTTCCCAGTGCTCTGCACTCTGCACCACTGGTGGGAAGACCTTATGGGTACCTAAGTAAATCAATTGGTACCAGTATCCTTTTGATAATGCAGGGCAAACCAAAGATCGATCAGGTGATCTGCATTTAATTTCTTGAAACAAAAGAACAAGCAGTTATGGAATTATGCCAATTGAGTGAGAATTCAAATCTGATAAATACTTAATCACTAAACATTAATTAGACTGGAGCTCACTGATGCCACCCTGGTGTGCAAAAGAAACAGGGATTGATCACGCATGTGCATAATAATAATACCTAGAAACTAAACATTTCCCCTTAAAATAAAACAGTAGAGAATATAAAATTCACTTGTCTACATGGATCAGAGATATAATCAGTATGAAAATTCCCATATTCTTAGTAAAGATCCTCCACAGGAAGGCATCATGAAAGAGCACCCTTAACCATATGTATGCACACTGCCAGACCACTCCAACCAATTTCATTTTCTTCCTGTTTCTCCACACCACTTTAATCATTTATTCAAAATAAATGCTTTATTAATTAATCATGCACAACCAAAGAAATTATTGAATTACAGTCTACAAACCATTTAGGTAGGGGTTCATGGGGGACTATGCAGATCACAATCCCAAGGTGAAGCCTGTAATGAACAACGAATTGTTTGTCTGGAATTAGGATATGCACCCAGCTGCCACTCGATCCAGACAAAAGTGCCACCAGCAGAATGCATGAACAGCCATCTGCTACAAACAAACCTACCACCCAAAATAAGGTAGGAAGGCTGTCAGAGACGTCAAGAACTCTATTGAATGCTTCACTCTCATTACTGAAACCTGTACGGATGGTGCAAGACTTAACTTCTCTGTTCATTATAAAATTAAATCCCTCAGCACATTCATTACACAAACTTGTAAATGAAATTTCTTTTACAGAAATCCTTCAGTAGTAATAGACATAAAAGTAGTATTCTGCTTCTGAAGTATCAAGAAATGCAGCTGAAGTACTTTCCTGGGTGTGACAAAAGAAAGGACTATCATCTTGTAATACCACCCACCAACTCCGTAATGCCGATTATTGCATCTGTAATCTGGAATGCATTTGCAGGAAAGCTGTCCTTTCTTTCTGGTGTGTCTGCTTAAAAAAAAAAAAAAAAAAAATCTGTATCCTTACCCATAAGGCTCCTTTCTCTATAAGGGAAATCACTGCTTTGCTACCAAGGCGCTCTGCCTCACATCCTCCACTAACCCCTTTCTCCATTTCTCTGTCTTGCCTTTATTTCTGACTCTAATGCTCAGCTGCCCTTTGGTTTTGTTTTGTACAGACTTTTTAAGCTGGCTATCTCACTCCAACAAATTCCTCCCTTCTCCCTTCTTTTTTCTCTGAACTTTATCAACATTTATCCAGATTCCTAAATTTAGAGGGGAAGCATCCTTTTTTTGTCAGAGCCACCAGGAGGGGAGTGGGAATGCACTGGGATGATAGCAGCTTGGACAATGCTAAGAAACGGAAGGCAGACAGGATTAGGAACAGAAAAAACCCCTCTGCGATGCCTCTGCTCCACACACAGCATTTGCTTCACAGCAACAGCTCCCAGGTTAACAACTAATGTTCCAGTTTCTCCTGAGCAGCCGTGATCTCCACGCCAACACAAACCTGAGGCAGCGACTAAAAACACACAGGGCACTAGCCAGGCTCCATCTTCCCGGGCACTTGGAGTATGGTCACATCCAAGTTCACTACTACCCCAAGAAGCCCCAAGCAGCCAGACCCACTTCCCTGTTGAGGGCTGAGGAAAAGGACCGGGAAGCATCACCTCTCCTAAGGATCTGCTTCTACAAGATTTTTCATCCAATATAACCATACTGCAAGCTCCTCATATGCTAATCGGTACTCTTCTTTTCCAATGCCAGCTTTTTGGACTTCATTTAAAATTATTAATCTATTTTGTCACACACTCTAAAAGGTCTAAAAGCTGAAGCGCCTGCATGATGAGCAACTTGCAAAAATGTATCTTTTCTACAAACTGTAGGAAAAAATAATTGAATTGTTCATAAAAATTGCTGTATTATTATTACACATAGAGAGCATCGTTTAATTTACTGTCCTGAAGGATGAATTTTTATTATGTAGGGCACAAATGAAAGAGCAGTTTTGATTAAATGCAAACTGCACAGGACAAAAAAACGAGTTACTTCCAGACCCTGGCTGATAACTACTACTGATTTAACTGGTATCAGTCTGCTGCTGTCTCTTCTTTCACTTCTTTCTGAGAAGATTTATGTAACATAAATTATTAAGTTATTAATTAATAAAGGTACAGTAAAGCAGGGTTTTTCCCATTTTGCAATATGCCTTCAAGACATCATTTTTTACTGCAAGCAATTTTGCATGTTGTCTTGGACTATAATTTACACTGGCCAAAAAAGCCTGCTTGAAAAAAAATAGAAATCAGTGCAACGTGGTTCAGCGTATTTTGATTTTTCAAGTAGAAAATCCTCATGGAGGTTTATAAAATACCTGCTTGGATAATAAGCCTTTTAAAGTAAGCTAAGTGCCATTAATTACAGGTATTACAGAAAAACAATTTCACCTTGTGCATCATAAAACCTGCGAACTTAATTCAGGTCTTATTTAAGGTGGGACAAAGTCTCTAAGAAAAAGCAGTATGTTTCCTTAGACTAAGCGATAGAGCCAGGACAAAACAAGGATTGGAGCAGGCAAGTTAATCTCGAGTATGAAGAAAGACTTGATGCTTCAAAATTTGGCTATATTTTTAATATCTATAAGATAAGCACAACAAAATAACACAAGCTATTGCCTTTTCCTATATACATTTCTTAGCTACATCTTCAGACCATCAAAGAGAAAAACTTATCAATCAGTATACAGGAATGCAATTTCAGCTATTTCATGGAAATTCTATGCATTTTAACCAGGACTTTAATCACTTTGGAGTAGTGATTGATAGCAAAGAAAAAATAATCACCTTTACTGGGAAACCAACCCTCAAGACTCACATGCAAATATGGGTGAGAGAAGTAAAGCAGAATGAATAAAACTTGAGCAGGAAGACAAAATTGAATCTATCTGGGAACAGTAACACAGAAATGAGAAGACATAGAATAGAGAAAAGGGCAAACTGGTAGAGCACATAGTACCGTAACAGATGACAGGAAACCTACATTTTGACATATCCCTCATGTCAAGTTTTATACCAGCTAGGAAACCCAACAGCTGCAGTTGAGTGTCTCGTATCTTCTTTTACAGTCTTGTTTCTTACAAGAAATTTAGGAGTGGTTGAAGTTATTCTGTTTACTCAGTTACTACAGATCTGTGCTCTGGGTCAACCTGTCCCAGCAAAGCCCCTGGAAACAATTCTTTTTGGAGGAATTCAATTTCTTTTGCACATTCCTCTGCTATATTTTACATGCACAGATTAGTGACAATGGGATTACACTGACAGCTTCTGCAATTCTACTTCTTTTTGGTCTAAATATTTAATTTCAAATTCAGAATATTGCTTTAATTTTTCGCATGCGACACCTACACTGGAAGAAGACTTATCCATGATTGATTTAAAATGCACAGAAAAAGAATTAACTCTAGGTTAATTTCATATGCACACACCTTCCTGAAACAGTAGAAAAATATCTATCAGACAACAATTAATACAAATGCTGCAAAACCAAATTTCAATTGTTTCTTCAGAGGGATCCTTTATCTGTTTAAAAATTAAATAGGCCATTCCTTTTTTGAAGCGACTTTCAACACCACCTTGTTATTATGGCAGAGAAAATTTATTATCAAACAGCAAACAGGCATTTCATTCCAGTATAAATCACTTACAGCTAAGACAGAATGTAATTATTGTATTTGACATATGAAAACTAAGAGAAAGGAAAAGTGAATTGTTTTCCTTAGGACCAGAATACAAGAAGAAGTGTTTTTAGACAAGTTAGAGAATTCTTGATCATTATGAACATTTTACGAAGATACCCTGGCTAAACTAATCTGAGGGAGAAAAGAGTGTGCAATCTTCTCCTTGAAAGCTTATGGGTAAGAGAAAATTTCTCAACTCGCAACTTTCTCAAGCTTGCACACATGGCACAAACAGATTTTTTTGCAATTGCCCCAATATCCCAGCCAGTTCTGCAGGTCCAAGCTAGTCTGTTTTCAAGGCAGTTGAAATGACAGTTATTCTCACTATACATTATCCTTTCTCCATTCATAGTTTTTAAGAAAACCCACTTTTCTCTAAGCTTATCAGTGGTCTTGCTTCCACAGAAAACTGGTTGGCATGTACAGAAACTCAGAGTTATGGGGGTCAAGGGTGTTTTTGTTGTTAGTTCTGTTTATGTATATCAATGGCGAGTAGATAGCTGCCATAGCTTTCAATAAATAAATTACAGATTATCTAAAATGAGGGTAGAGGAAGAAGTTATCTAGAATTAGGTTTCCTCCACCCCACTTCTTCCTTCAACTTACCTTTCCCACTGCTAATATCATCCCATAACTTTTGTATTTCTGTCTTTTCAAGTCCCCTTGTTGATTAAACTTAAGGATGAGACTTTGTCGCAAAAACCCAAACAAACATGCCAACTTCTGTGTTGACAGAGTTGCTGTCTTAGAACCTCAGAAACCCATTTCATTTGTTGTAAGTTAAAAAAAAAAAAAATTGATTCTGGAGCTATTACATTAGAGGAGTTAACTTTAAATAACTACTGAATTCTTGCTCTTTTGTTACATGCAACTCGTTTTGCAAAAAATTCATATGAATTCAAACTGAGTGAATCAATGGAGTAATTCAGGTTGAGCAATAGTAGAGATATATTTTCTGCATTAAACAAGAGTAAGTAACAGATTGCACTATTTAAATATTAACTTGGTAAAGAAATGCAAAGGAGAAGCAATTTTGCAAAGTCTACATCTATAGAATCTTTATGTTATGCATTTCTGGATTGTTTAAAAACCTTCCTGTATGAAACTTCCATTTTAAAAGAGTCATCAGTTTCATAACATAGCTTTCAGCAACAAACACAAAAATTTGAACCTAATGCTGTACAAAATCCTTTGGGAAATGAATGATCCTCGGTCTGTGCGGAAAGCAGCAGAACAGACAATGCTGTATAACTTCAATATTAGTTCTTTTCTGCAGTCGTCAGGGTTCATACCTCTTCCTCAGGCTTGTCCAGTAAACCTGTCAACACTGTAAGTTTTTAAGTAATTGGTACAGGCCATGTCATGCTTTTTTTTTAAACTCAAATGAAAGTGTTTTGCAAGTGTGAAACACTGGACACTCCTCTTGCCACAGTCTGGACAAAGGCATGCCTTGACAACAGAGGTTCTATCAAACCACAGAAATTTGCCAGCCAAATAACATCAAAGAATCTTAACTCTATCTCGGAAAAAGGCAGGATATCATCTTCAGAAGACACATGGAAAATTCCTCCATACTGTATGTATCTGAATATTACAAAGAAACAACTGGCATATGAAATATGAAAAAAATTAACTGTGTAATAGCTTCCTCTTATTTTTAATATGAGAGAGAAACTAAGGTAAACAACAGAGAAATTATCCCCATGCAGAAACCATTCATCATATCTTATTATACAGCTGAATAAAAGAGAAAAATGATCAGTTTCGAATATCTCATTTTGGTGACATAATTCAAATAACTGAGGCTTAATACTTCTGCTGTTAAAACCAGCTGTATTTATGACCTATCTTAAGTGGAAGAAAGCATTTGCTTGTTGTACCATTGTCTCTTCTAAAACCAAAACATTATTCCAGTTTATCATGATACTGAATTCATCTTTTGAAACGCAGTTTTCTTAACACATAAGTAATGTGTGAAGATTTTTATCAAAGTGAGTACTGTGCAGAAACCAAGTGCAAACATCCTGCTCAGGATGTTTTTTCTGCTTCTTTTCTTGAGTAAGAGCAGAATGATCAACAGTGAGTCCCGAATCAGAACAGTGTAAAGGTCATTTTAATAACAAATCAACAAGTCAGAAGTGTTATTGATGCATTAGTTGAGAAGAGTTAACCATGTCCATAGCAAATTTCCCCTTGTGGAAGGGACATAACAGTTCAGAGCCTTCATTAAGAGATAACCAATTCACTTGTGAGTGTACCTGTCTTGCTCTACTCCACAAATCCATCAATCTCCTAAAACCGAATATCCACTTTCATGCAGAATTCCATACTCCTAAGTAAAAAGACTAAGGAATTGATAATTTGAGAGCTGATGCTTTAACATTCACCAAAAGACTGAAGTGCTTTTATAAACATCTGTGCAGATGATGTTTTTGATACACAGACTTGAGAGGGAAAAAAATAAAATAATCAAATTCACTATCCAGTTCCACTCTCCTCATTCCAATCTTCTCTATCCTATAATTACAGATATACATTATATTTATTTATAATCCACTGATAAATATTTGCTCACAGTGCAATCTTTTAATACTTTGTGGAAAAAAAAGGCTTTAAGTATGAAAATAGCCAAAGATTATAGCTTAGAAAATATTTAGTTGTCATAAGGGGAAAAAATGCCATCTGCTGGGTACAGCTGAGGACTGTCCTTTTCTTACTAACACACCATGATGCCCTGAGAGTTTTCTCTTCACTTCAGAATTCATTGTTCCCCATCTTGAAAATTGATACAGACACATGCATTGCTTTTAAAATTCTGTAAAAAAAACTTCTTACTGTCACACCTCTCAGAGGTTAGGAGGTCTGACAGTCGATAGGATGACTAGCATAGGAATAAGAACGCTTCTGATCTTTCAAGAACATTAGAATTGTCTCTTAACACCTCCCCCAATACTTCAAAATGCTTTTTTGTCTTCACATACCTAAACTTTGCAGTAAGGCAATTAAAAAATTATTCAGCTTATACATACAAAGCAGAGCAACAGCCTGGCGTTTGCTTCTCTATTAGTCATATCCAACTTTTCTACCATTCATAAGCCACTGATGGAACACTGGTTGGTGGAGTACAGATGCAGAATCAGTTATTTATCTAGTTTAAAACTATGAAACTGAGGCACTGAAAACCACATTAATAAAGCAGTAAAATGCCCCAAAACAGTGGAGAATGTCCAGTTAAGAAATATACTGGTATGAAAAGAGTTAAAAATTAGAAATAGCCAACTCTGATTTAACAAAATGGATAAGCTTATAAATTAAGAAGTACAACAAAAGGTGGATAGGGTTTCCATATGGAAACATGAGGAAGAAAGAGAAGAGTTGTTTTGATTCATAACATACAATGTGGCTGTTATACAATTTTGTTTTTGTTTTTAATTTTACAATATAAAGTAGCAGCTGTCACCTGTGTGTGTATACACACACATAAGCATACAGGTATGTATGTTTATAAATAAAAAGTTCTGATTCATTTCATATGAAGCTGAACCAGCTTACAATCTAGGAAATCAGGGTTTCAAAGTTAAAATAAAGGCTTATTTCTCACACATACAATGATGCTAAAAATTAAGTAGCTGTTGTGAATGTAAATATCTTCTCATGTTTAAGATAAAAGCCTTGAAGCTGATTTCAGAATAGAATTCAGTACAAAACCACGTTTGTGTTTCACACTCACTGTCGTAAGACTGCTTTGTAAAAAGCAAGCGAGCATAAAGAGCATGAAAATAAGGAATTTTGGCCTTTTTAAGATCCTCTAACAGGATGATGTGCTTATATCTGTTTGTTAGATGGAAACAAAACTCTACTGAAAACAATTAAATGCTTTGTACAAATTCCCAGCCAGTGCAGTATGCCCACAAGCTCTACACCTCACACTTACTGTTCTTTTCCCTATTGTTTATGCAAGTGCGAATTACCAAGCCTAAGGTAGATCCTAAGTCACTAAACAGATACCAAAAATCCAATTTATTTCCTCAAAACACAAATTTTCCTTAAAATGCTGATTTCTAAAAACTCATCATATAGGTACATATATATTTTTAAATCAATCATCACAACTTGAATCCCTACAAAACCAGACATACTGAATAATTATCCTGAAAAATAATTAAGTCAGCTTCTTTTCTAATGTCTCTGAAGTTGTAAGATAAGCATGTGTACCAAGAGTTTCTTTTCACTATCAAAGAGGGAAGGTGAAACTGCTGATAATCTCCCAGTATTTTAAAAGCCCACAGTTGCATGCATACCATATTGATAACACTGTCATGGCAGAAATGCAAACCATCTGCATCGAGGTCATTTATTTTGCTGACACATTTTGCTGATTCCTAAGTACTCGTGAATTCAGGGAGACACAAAAAGCTGGGCTCCTAATTCCTAAACCAATTTCAAAACATTCTGATGGTATCAAAGTAAACGGAATGGTACTTCTGGAACCATAGCTGTCATGAATTATTTTTATCTTTAATATATTCATTATTTAGTACTTATATCTGTTCTTTTATGATTTGTGAGTTTGGCATTATCAGAAAATTAAGTAATAAAATGCTCAGAGTAAGATTGATGAAGAGTAAAAACATGTACAGTATCTTTGTCTGTCCAGATTGTTTGCTCTACTCTACCATGGTGATAATTTATTTTCCCTCTTAGTTTGCTTTATTCTTCTTTGAAATGTACCACAGCATACGAGGAAATCATCTGAGCTGGGTTTTTTTTCCCTTAAATGCACGTTCCATAGAACCACAGAATGGTTTGGGTTGGTAGGGACCCTAAGATGATCTAGTTCCAACCTTCCTGCTATGGGCAGGGACACCTTCCACAAGACCAGGTGGATCAAAACCCCATCCAACCTGGCCTTGAACACTTCCAGGGATGGGGCATCCACAGCTTCTCTGGGCAACCTGTGCCAGTGCCTCACCACCCTCACAGTAAAGAGTTTCTTCCTGATATCTAGTCTAAAACTATCCTCTTTCAGTTTAAAGTCACTCCTCCTTGTTCTATCACTACCTGCTCTTGTAAATAATCTTTCCCAACTCTCTCAGTCTGTCTTCACAGGAGAGGTGCTCCAGCCCACTGATCATCTTTGAGGCCTCCTCTGGACTTGTTCCAACAATTGTTCAATTCCAAACACCATGGAAAAATACTTTTTTTTCAGATCTGTAATAATTCTATAATAATGCTCTCTTCCAAAGATGGTTTAAAATGTACTCATCTATAAATTCAAAAAATAGACTATAAAATCTCATTAAGCAACAAACAAAACCAAAACGCAAGCACACACTTCAAAAAACCCCCCAAGCAACTGAATATGAATTCATACTATAAACAATTAACGGAGAAAAAATGTTCTACATTAAAATACCATTCAAGCCATGCTCATAAAATCTAGAAAATATCCCTTGTTTGAAGAAGAGCAAATAGTCACTACACACAAAAATGCAAAAAATGCATTTCAAATAAGCTCACACCAATTTCTAAAATCCATTTAAAGTACCTTGAACAGGATGTTGACAAACACTCTCTAACAAGTCCTGTAATTTAAAAAGCTTATATGTACTGGTGAAAAAGAAAAATATGTTCACAGCTGAGCTTCAGTAAGGCTGAGAGCAGCATATCTACTGTTCAAGCTATCGCAAAAGGAAGAGGAACATTTATCGTCCTTATTTAAACTAGACAGTGCTTAAATTACATATCTGGTAAACCTTTACAGAGCATAACAAAGAACAATATCCAATTCTTGTTTATAAAAATGCATGCTATTTTACTTTGCAACTCAAATATCTTCTCAAAAAAAACAATCCCACAATTTATAAATTACATACATGTAAAGTGAGTATTCTGAAAAATCTCTATTTAAAGTAAGGAAAGCATGAAGAAAGAAAAAAAATATTTTAAAATATGTAGCAGTTAAATGTCTAAGTTTCATATGACTTGTAAAATATTTAACATCTGATCTGAAAATAAGCTTAGAGTAATTCTGATTGGCAATTTGCATGTCATCTGCCTTCGCATGTCATCTGCCTCATGCTCAAGACGGGGTCAGCTTCCAAGTTACATCAGGTTGTTCACAGGCACAACCAGTTGATATCTGAATGCCTCTGAAGATGAAGCCTCCACAACTTCCCAGATTACTACAGTGTTTGGCCTTTCTCACACTATTTCTCCTCTTGTCCTCCTACAATTTGTGTCCTTTGTTTTTCATTTTTGCAACATAAACCTCTGAGCAATGTGGCTTCATCTTCTCTATAAGCTGTCGTTAGGGAGTAGTAAACAGCAGTAAAGTATTATCCAGCCTTCTCTTATTTGGACAGAGGGAACCCAGTCCTCTCTCTCTTTCTCTGTATGTCATGTTCTCCAATCCCCTCACTGTTCTGGAGGCCCTCCACTGTGCTCCAGCGCATCGATGTCTTTATCAAACTGGGAGCCCAAAACAAGATGCGGTACTCCAGATGCAGTCTCACAAATGACAAATAGAGGCAAAGAGTCATCTACTCCACAGTCTTTGCCAACAAGGGCTAACTGTTGCCCTAGTTGCAAAGTTTTGCCTGCCAGTACCTGGAGGTCGAGTTTGCATAAGTAGTCCTTAACTTAAAACTTCCTCGCCCAGTTTCCCAGTACTCTGCCATAAGAAAAGCCTAAAAGCAGACCTTGCCAGTCATGACCAAAGCAAAGGTACCCTCAGCCCTTTTGTATCTTATTCACTCTCTACTGCTGCATCAGAAAGACACCATTTCTTTTAAGTCTTCCTTTCATTACCAAGGTACCCGTAGACATCATCGACTTACCCGCAACTCCACCTGAGTTTCAGCTTTCCTAATTTCTTCCTTCTACACCCAAACATTGTTTTTATGTTCTCCATGGAGGTCTATAACCGTTTACAACTTCCGTACATTTCATTGCTTGGGTGGGTTGACTTAAAAATTCCCCATCTGAGCAAGCTGTATCTGTCTGCCATACCTGCGTGTCTTTCTGCATAGGGAAAAGTATGTCCTTGTACATTTTGAGGAGGCTGTCCTTGAAGATCAATCAGCTGCCCTGGTTCTCTCTGCAATTCAAGGGACCTGTCATGGGATATTACCTCTGTTCCTTGAAAAAGCTGAAGCCAACAATTCTGAAGTCCAGTACAATTTCTCCACTGCCTGCTTCTCTCACTCCCCTCAGATTATACCACCTCACAGTTGTTCAGCTGGGGGTGGCATCAGTCCTCCATTTCCACATTCACAAGTAGCAAGAAACCTAAGCTACATGGCCAAATAGGAATAAAACATCTATCCAAATGTAAATTAGGAGAGAGAAGTACATGGGAGATAAGAAAATTTTAAAGACGTGGCATCTGGGAGCTTTTCTTGATCTCACTTAGAGATAGAACTGGATCTTTAACAAAGTGGATAATCATTATGATAGCTTACACAAGCAACTGGAAAGACTAAGGCAGCAGCTAGTTCAAAAAAAAGGAACAGGGTCTATAAAACACACAAAGCTACATTTACATCCTAATTTGCAAGCATATAGATAATTTTAGGATGATATGAGGCAAAGCTTTTAAAAATCTGGAGAAATGAGTAGCTAGAGTAGAATAATCATCTGACAGATGGAGATTGCCCAAGGCCGCCACTTGAACATATAAAAAGATGAGGCTGAGTTCATTTTTGAAATTCAACGTTAGAAATTCCAAGAGCATCCTTAGTACTAGTAGTGGAAAGTACGACATTATGCTCAGTGTAATAGAGGTCAGATTCAAAGCCTTAGTTTGAAAATAGTTTTTAAAACCTGAAGCTTTACAAAAAGATTTTGAATATCCTCCTACAAGCAATATAGCATAAATATTTACAGCATAGCACCCAGGTAAAATGTTTGTCTACCACTTTCCATCGCAATGCCAATAGTGGCAGTTGCACATGCGTATTTCTACCGTGGTGGTATTTGGATTTTCCCCTCCCTGTGCCACCGCACTGTTCTTTCTAGACATAACATCCTCTTCAATCAGTTTGCACAACCCTGCATTTCTTCAGAACCTGTAAGATCTACTCTGGTAACAGCTGAATACCTAAAGGTAACTGCTAAACAAATTACTCGTTTACTTTCACTTGCAATTCTCACAGTTCCACAAAAAAGTAAGCAACTTCAAAGCACACATGCTTCCTTTAACAACAGTACAGCCATAAACACACACAATATATTCAAACCTACACTCCTCCTGCTGTCATCCCCACACTGCACATCTTTGCCTCTATTTGCAACATCTTGTCCTTATTTGTTCCACTACTGCTGTGCAACATCATCTGCACTCTGCCTCAGGACCCCACTGTACTCAAAAGCAACGCAGCGGCAATACTGACTGTGATCTATGGAAACTAGAGGAATATGGGATTATTATTTTTTCTGCCAGTGTACTATTTGTAAAAGTCCCCTTCCATGACAGATGGCACGTCTAAGAACAAGTTTGTGCTCCTTGATAACCGACGTTCTGCAGACAGGTGAGAATGCACAGAGCTCACAGCCCGAACCAACAATTTCAGAATCTCATAAAAGTGGGAACGGAAAGAGAGGAGAAAGCAACAACGTATGGGCTAAACTATCATGTCAGCTCTGTTGATCTTAGCTGATTCAATTAACTTGCATGATTTTTCAGCCAGTTATCAATTTTTTTTCGAAGCAAAACAGTAAGGAAGACTAGCTCGTAAACAGGATAAGCCAGCCTGTGACAGACAACATAGCTATATGAGAGCAGAACATCACAGTCATTCTGAATTAATTCTGAATTAGTTGCAGCTTTCCTTCAACCCCAGTCCTTTCTAATTTACAAAACAAAAGGACAAAAAGAAAACATCCACTCCCCTGTAGTTGTGATATCTATAGCTTGCTGATTTGTAATTACCAACGTATCCAAGAATTTAAGCCCCCACTTGAATTTACTGTATTTTATCTCCCATTTTTTACTACTTGACAACGTCCAAACTAAACAGAACTTTGCCTAAAACTGTTTGTTTGGGTTTTTTCCCCATGTTGTCTAGTTAACCACAGACACAGTAAAAAAAAGGCAATACAGACTTGCAAATAGTTCATGTCTACTTCAGATTACTAACTTTTCAAAAGAGGAGTACACCTTAGAAGAGTAAAATCCTCGATGCTTTCCAGTACTTCAAGGTACTATATAAAATGCATATTATCCTGCGATTTGAAATGATATCAAATTGACTCGGTTAAGATACTAATTCAAAACCAACAAACCCAAAACTTTGCTTGCAATTTGATTTTAGCATCTCTGATTCAGATAAAATTAAGGAACTTGCACAGGCTAATTAAAAATCTGTAAAAGGAAGTGCGGACATTTAAGAAATTCTGGTTATGGAAGCTACCAGAAATCTGGCACTATGTGACATTTTCAGTTGATATTTGTGACATTTAAATAAGACTCAGAGTTAGTCTGGGGTTGTTTTTTTTTTTAAGAAATATTCTTAGAATCAGACATTTTGAGAAAAAGCATCACTACTATTTAAAAGCAGTGTTCCCTCTAATATAAGTGCGATGTTGCACACAGCAATTAAATATCCTCCACATTCTCTTCTGATATGGTCGCTTAACTTGTAGGTTATTTGGAAATACAGTTAATGTGTTTAAGTCCCTCTTGTTTTATTTTCTGTGAGTATCATAATTTAGGAAAAATATAAGGTACTGTTATATTATCCAAATGGCTTCACTTTGCTTATGTGAGAACATTATACTAGTAAACCTGAAATGAAAAAGAAGCGTCTTACCTGAGACAAATAATGAAGTACTCTCCCGTTTAGCTGCTTTAATCAGTTTCAGTTTGTTACTGGAGAGGTTGTGTGTTTGGTTTTTGGGTTTGGTTTGGTTTTGACTTTTTTTTAACTAAAAGTAACTATTCTGATGTAATGAGAAGAAACTGACAGAGCATAAGTTGAAATTCTTGCAAACACAACATAAAAAGAGTTAATCTAACCATTATCCTGACGCTTGGAAAGGCTGGACTATGATAATACACAGGGGACAATTACCAAGGCTCAGCTGATCAGCTGTAACTCAGTAAGGTGCAATAATGCAATTTCTTTCAAGTATGTGCACTGAACAGGAGTGTCGGTACTGGGTTACTAAGGTTACAGAAACCCTGCCTTTCTTTGGGATGCAGTAGTATCTTTTTTCTTTATGTTTATTCTTTGTTATGAAATCTTCATGTTAATAGGGCTTATTCTAAAAATACTTCACAGATTGTAATCCCAATACTTCTTTTTAATTCAATGGCAAAACTCCCTCCAATATCAATAGTGAAATAACTGAACCCTAGATAAAAACAATTGGTCATTCATCCATAACTGAACTACATCTGGGGTGAAACAGCAGCTATTTTGCAGTTAACATTTCTATTGTTCTAATCTGTGGATGGCAATGCTCAACTGAAAACACAGGGGAATTTATGTAGATGGAAAATAGTCATATTGACTAAAATCTGGCAAACTCCCTAGAGGTAACTCTTGTATTCAGATGAAAAACGCACAAGATTGTTTACAGTTGTTCAGGATCTCAATTACATATGCTAGCTGAAAGACACGTCCAACAGCTGACAGAGCTCTAATCTCATGCTACTGAATAAATAATGCTCCTAATATGCGTTTTTTCCACTGTTTGAGTAAGCAGGTAATGATAAATACAAGGGTTGCATTGTTGGAATTTTGCAGTACAGGTTCAGTCTGTATCACTACTGCCCAGGCTGTAAGCTGTGATAAGATCACACACAATTGTAATACAGGTTTAGCTGTCTGCATTTCAAGTTTCAAAGATGAGCCTGTAAACCAGAACTGAGGAATTGGAAACTACGGACAATCCCTGTTCCCATTATTTCAAGCTGTTAAGTATTTGAGATCAATACTTTAACTTCAGCTCCTCATTTGTCAGTAAGAGAGCAATACAATGGCATGCCTTCTACTTCTGTAAATATTACTTGCTTAACTGTGCCAAAACAACACACAAATTCAGTTACAGTACTTTAGTCACATCTATATTACTCTGCTGTCAAATGCCTGACAAATTTACCATCTGAATAGCAGATCCCAGAGGGTTGTGATCAATAGCACAAGGTCCAGTTGGAGGCCTGTCACTAGTGGTGTCCCCGTGCTTCAGTACTGGGCCCAGTATTGTTCAACTTATTCATCAATGACTTGGACAAAGAGGCAGATGCCTCGTCAGCAAGTCCATTGACAACACCAAGCTAGGAGGGGTGGCTGATACCTCAGAAGTTTGTGCAGGCCTTCAGAAGGGTCGACAGGTTGAAGAGATGGGCAGAGAGGAACTGAATAAAGATCAACAAAGGAAAATGCAGAGTCCTGCACCTGGGGAAAAATATCCCTGAGCATCAGTACAGGCTGGGGACTGACCTGCTGGAAAGCAGCTCTGCAGAGAAGCACCTGAGGGCACTAATGGACAACAAGCTGTACATGAGCCAGCAGTGGCACTGGTGGTCAAGACCAAGGGTATTCTGGAGTGCCTTAGAAAAAGCACTGCCAGCAGATTGACGGAGGTGATCCTGCCCCTCTGCTCAGCCCTGCTGAGGCCTCATCTGGAGTGCTGTGTCCAGCTCTGGATCTCTCAGTACATGAGAGACATGGAATGCCTGGAGTGGTCCAGCGGAGGGCAACAAAAATTATTAAGGGACTGAGGCATCTTTCTTATGAGGAAAGGCTGAGGGAACTGGGCTTGTTCAGCATCAAGAAGAGACTAAGCTGAGAGGGGACCTCATCAATGTCTACATGTATCTCAAGGGAGAGTGTCAAAAGGATGGAGCCAGGCTCTTCTTGGTGGTGCTGAGCAGTTGGACAAGAGGCAATGGGCAGAAACTGATGCACAGCAAGTTCCGCTTGAGCGTGAGGAAGAACTTTACTGTGCAGGTGACTGCACGCAGAGAGGTTGTGGAGTCTCCCTCACTGGAGATATTCAACAACTGTCTGGATGCAATCCTGTGCCATGTGCTCGGGGATGACACTGCTTGACCAGGGAGACTGGACAAGATGACCCACTGTGGTCCCTCCAAACCTTACCCATTCTGTAATGCTGCGACTTCAGATCACTGAAGAAGAAAGCTTTTTTTACCTAAAAACTTGAAACCAGCATCAAGGCTTGCTTTTAATTTTAGTGTGGCAGGAGGAGGCAGGAAGCCTAATTCATGTTAGAATTGCAAGTAGCAAGACATTCAGTTCGTCAAAACAAATTTTTTAAGTTATATCACAAATCACCCATTTTATTATGGTAGCACTCAGAACTCAGGAACTGTGTTTATACAGTCTAAAATTAAAGATGCTTCTTTTAAAACCCTAGTCAACAACTTCAAAATCTGTATAATTCTGATGTTTCTTCAAATGAGTTAACAATTTTACCCAAATTCAAAACTGGAGCAGGCAAACCTGAAGTGTTTCATTCACCGTTTGTGTTTAATTGGGCAGAAGCTACTATTTCATAGGTCATTATTTAAGATAAATATCTCTCTCCCAACAATGGTAAGTTATTATTTTCTACCCTATACTTCATTAACTTTTCTTTTTGTTGGATGAATGCACTTAAGTTACTAGTAGCAGCCAACTGTCGTATGAGATGAAGTAAAACTTCTCTGGAAGAACTGTACTTTATCAAATACCAGATCTCTAAGACTTTTAAGGCACGAGACAGCAGCATAAACACTGACATATTTAAATATCATAATAATTACAGACTAATTCAGACAGTCATTTCCGCAATATGAGCAATGCACTTATTTTCACATAGCTGAAATATGATAGAACTTTTCTAAAACCAAGTGTTTCCACTTCCACAATGGATCAGCCATTTTTTAACAACTTGCTACTAATTGCTACTAACCTTTTAGAAATATTGTTTTGCTGGCTTATGTTTTATAACATTTTCATGTTCCAATCACATAATCAATCATGTAATATATTAAACATAACACAACAGCACTGACAGTTTTGTATTTTAAATCAGTTATAACTAATCAACCAACACTCAATTATTAATGCAAAATAAAAATGTGTTGTGTGTTACTTCTGAATCACAGGCTACTACTGTATATTTCTAAACTCCAGCAGAACTAATAAGAATACTGTAATAAAAATATCTTCCCATCAAATAATGGATAATTTAAAAAATTTTTTAACATAAATCTTTCATATTACATTAGCCTATGACTTAAATAAAAGCCAAACAAGTATGAAATGTTTGTAATGAGCTGATTCCCTGGAGTAAAACTTAAAATATTCCTGTATATTCTCTGAAATAGCTACATTGTTACTGAGGACCTAATATTGCATTTTCAAACAAAAAAATTTGATCAGATGATTTTGACCTCATGAAATGCTGAGACATTATCAGTTGAGTACATTTTGCAGAATAAATCCCATATCCTTAAGGTTCTCTCTATTCACCAAATATATTCATTAACACGACATGCAGATGTCTTAAAGTTAAATGGGTCATTATTAGGACACTGGAATATGCAAGCAATATATGAATTAATTGTTTAATCATATAGACTTGCCAGTGGCACTAAGAAAAAGAAAAGCTAAATGTCAGTATTTCACACTGTCAACTGAAATTGAGTCCCAGATGTTAAAAGACTAAGCAACCTAAATATCAATTAACTTCCTTTTAAACACAGTCTTCTCCAAAGCAAGCTTTAATCTAGTGATTCAATCTTCCCCTTCCCGTCCCTGGGACTAAAGAACAAGGAAATTGCCACTATTTAATATGTGGAGTGTAACCACAGACGAGACCCGTGGGTAACTTCACGTACACACCAGTATGATGTTCAGGAAGTTCCAACTTTATTCATCACTGTGCTTTCTTTTATACAGTTACATTCTCCACATGTATGGTTATTTAACTTGTGATTGGTTACATATATGAAACACAAACTGTTCACACGACTAAAGCTATATTACTATTGGTGGGCTACTATTAGCTAATATATCTTATTTTTCTACATTCTTCTTCTCTTTTATCTAACCGTAACATTCTATTTCTATGCTTCTTCCCAGGTCAACCTAACCTCCCCACAGCAGCTGCTTTCCCTCCCTCCACCAGCTGCTGTTTTTTTCCTGTCTAATTATCAAAGTTCTCAGACCTTGAAGTTTTCCCCTGTCTAATTATCAAAGTTCTCAAACCTTAAAGCTTTCTTCAAATCTTTGTCAACCTATTTCTGTCTCAACCAAAAATCCCTAATCCTAATTCTCCTTCAAACCTGGCCAGGACCATTGTTCTCGAGTCAGCCCCTTGACAAAACATATATGGAGCAACTCCAACAAACCCAGCCTCTGACAGCTGCAGGCAGGCTTGCAGATACAGTAAGCATAAACAGCAATGCTCATTATTAAATAACCCTCCAGTTCCTCCAAACTACAGTTTCTTAACATGATCAAACTTCTGCTTGTAATAAAACCGCCCTCCATTTATTTCTCACAAGACAAAGAATACATTGGAAAGAAGCTGAAGGAGGGAAATCACTTATTACAGATGTGTGAAAAGCAGATTGCAAATAACCAGAATAAAGACCATACTGGGAAAACCCTAAATGCTCTTAACCACTGACATTTAGTTATGCTATCAACTTGAATGCTGCACATCTATGCTCGAGCCACTCTAAATTTCCAGAGTTCTTTTCTACATGGCATTGGTGCAAGCCTGTCTTCAGTTTTCACATTTACTGGAGCCAAAACGTGATATTTTAGGTTCTTCAACCAATGAATTGCTCTCCCCATAGCCTTATATTTATATCACCAGACAGACAAAATACTGAATGGTGGATCAGGATAGGAATATGTTCCCTTTAAGCATTCACTCTGAGAGAATGTCAGGATGGAGCAAAGATTTTCTTTAATTATGATTGTTTTTCTGGGGTGGCAGAATTTTATTATCCAAAAGGAAAGATTAAACAGAGAAAGAATCTGCAGAAATTCTGACCCTGACTGAGATTTTGGTCAGGTTGTGAGAAATAAACGGAGGGTGGTTTTATTACAAGCAGGAGTTTGCTCATGTTAAGAAACTGTGTAGTTTGGAGGAACTGGAGGGTTATTTAATAATGAGCATTGCTGTTTCTGCTTACTGTTTATCTGCAAGCCTACCTACAGCTGTGGGAAGCTGGGCTTGTTGGGGTTGCTCGTTATATATATCTTGTGTAAGGGCTGACTGGAGAACAGTGGGCCTGGCCAGAGCTTGTTACCAAGAGATAACATGACCAAATGACTTAATAAGCTGTTTAACATGGCTAATGAACTGACAAGGGAGGAATGGGAGCCGCCTGAGATACCCAATCAAGCTCAAGAAGACTATGCCACCTTATAAGGAAGAAAAGGAGCGGAGCTCGCCATGGGAGGAGTGAGGGAGTGGTCATGTAAATCAAGAAACCTTAAAAACAACTGGTCCCTCAGATTCTTGGCATGCAAGGGTGGGGTCATACAGCCTGCTGCATCCAGTGCACTGTAAATAAAGTTCTTTTTTTCATTTTATTTGGCCATCTTCAAATTTTATTCAGAGATATTTCTCACAGGGTCACAGCACTATGGAAAAAACCAATAAACTTGAGTAAACTGTCAAGCACAGGCTCTCCAACCTTTATGCTTGAAATTAAATTAATAGTGTACTTTATTTGTTCACAACTCCATGTCTTAGTACAGATTTACCCAAGGATAGGTCCCACTTTTAGACAATTGTTTGTGAAAACTGGACTTGGAAGTTTTGCAGAAAAACTAGAATTCTGGGAACAAGAAATCTAAAGGAATTTTATTTAGCAGTTTGAATATAAAAAGGCACTCAGCCCCTGTTTTCTCTTACTGGGACAACTGCCCAGGAAAACAGCTCAATCAAATTTGGTATTTTGGATTTTGTCTTCAAAAACAAATCTATGGATTTGTACTTACACCCCCTGAACTAAGGGAATAGGGGGTTCATCTCATCTAACTTCAGGTGGCTGGAACCTGGCTGTCTACATGAGAGCTATGTGTCTAAGGCAACAGAGATCAAATTAATACAGTCAGAAGAGCGGAGTGGGTGTTTCAGCTGAAAAAGGGGGTCTACTTTAATTTCATAGGTTTTAAAACTGCTGGTTGAATTTTCCCATTACCACTGTGAAAGATGCTGACAGGCTGGGAGGGGGAGGGTGTGTGTGGCTCACTAGGAACCAGTTTTCCCTGAGGGGTTGGCCAGCAATTAAGCCACACAAAAGCGTGGTTGATGGCCTTCCCATACCAGCTGAATTGCTTGGGGAAAGCCCCATTCCCTGCTTAGTCGAGGCCAGGTTGGGGGGGGGGGTTGATGATGGGCGGGGCGTTTTGGACTTGGGGGG
>JAWMRA010000113.1:79491780-79514385 GCA_035584735.1 Pseudotriccus pelzelni | reverse complement strand
TCAAAGTTCTCAGACCTTGAAGCTTTCTTCAAATCTTTATCAACCTATTTCTGTCTCAACCAAAAATCCCTAATCCTCATTCTCCTTCAGTGGAGTGACTGAACTAGGCAAATAGTATGTAAAACCAATGTAAGATTTTCATGTCTTCTGCCATTACAACTGTTTTTGATTAAGATTTTAATGGCTTTTAAAGATAATGCCACAGAATTTTGGAATGCGCTGCCCAGGGAGGTGGTGAATTCACCATCCCTGGAGGTTTTTAAGATGAGACTGGATGTGGCCATGGTCTAGTAACCATGGTGGTGTGGGATCAAGGGTTAGACCTGATAATCTCAGAGGTCTTTTCCAACCTGGTTGATTCTACGATTCTATGGTTCTATGAATTCATAATGAGCAAAAATGTCAGACTTTGTTTTTCTCTAAGAAAACAAATGCCGCTTGTCACCGTGCACAATTCTGAACTAGAAGAAAGCTTCAATTGTTATTATTTTGCATAAAATCAATGAAAAAGTTATTTTTTATTAGAATTTAAGCTAATAACACCCTGTCTACTCTCAAAAACATATGGGCTAGTGCCAATTCCAAACGTGACTTTTTTTCAGAAATTTTATGGAAGTTAATGTAAGAATGAGGAAATTCACATTATGAGCATCTGCCATTGTTTTCAGTACAACAGTAATTACAACCGTTGCTTGTATTTTGACTGAATATGTTCTAGAGAATATAGAAAGGCTTAGCCCCAGTAAGTGCCAAGAAATATCAGAGGAGAGATTAACTGCTAAGGGACATTCACACGAGTGTTATAAATTTAAAAAGGGAAGAGATTACATACCCCTCTCCACCAATTCTTGTTATCTTTAGACGAAAATCAACAGAGTTCAGGCTGGGTGGCTTCCATTTCAAAATATCATCACATCGACCAGGCTTGTATTTCTGAAGTAAATTAAAATGCAGTTTAATTATGCTTATTGGTTTTCACCGGTTTTAAAAGTAACAATTCAGCCTTTCAGACTATATTAGCTGTCTCTAATGAATTACAATACTTAGTGACTGAAACAATGAATTCCATTACCACGGAGGTAGTTGTGCTTCACCACTTTATTTGTGGCTGCCTTTTAAAACTGCTTAGCACTGTAGCTGTGCCACTGAATACAATAAAAAGCTGAGAATAAAAATAAAAATTAGCATACTTCATTATCTCTCTCTGCCCAGCGGAAAATTTCAAAAAAAGAAAATAAGACAGCACAGAAAGAAATGAAAACACTGGCAGGACATACAGAAATGATACATTTAAAATAATCTCAGCATTTTTTAACAACTTTATGAGTGGTATTTTTGTTATCCATGCTATTGGCTGATGCAGCATGAAAAGCCAGCAGCCACCATACTGCCACCTATCAGAAAGGCACATCACATGACAGAATGAGAAATTTTACTTCTTTGATATTTATTCATCTACAGTGAGAAAATACATCTAATTTTACATGAAAAATAAAACCAGCCATGACTACTGACTGTCTTTTGGAAACAGAGCAATCATTAGTATCACATTGCATCCAGGCTATGTTAGGTATTCTCAAAATACAAAATTTACTAATGACAAACCTAATAGTTCTAGATTTAATATGACAAAAACACATAAAGAGTTTTCTGTTTTCTGATGTAAGAATGTAAAGTTATTCTTCCCAAAATAAATGCTGCATATCTTACCATTTCTTGTTGAAAGGGCAGCGTGCGACTTTTGCTAGACACAAGTAAAGGCAAGCTTCACATAACTGACACGCAAATCAGCTCTAAACATTTTTAGCCACAGTTCTGTTACACATGGCAAAAATAACCCACTAACAGCTTCTTCTGGAATTTGAATGTGGCTGTCTAGAGTGCATTATCTTTTCATTTGTAATTATCAACCTTAGATCCTTTGAGAGCAAAGGCTTCAGGCGTTCAGTTCTGGTTCCCATTCAGGGCAATATAAACCCATTTCAAACACCAATATTGGAGTCACCTGCCCAACTTACTATTCTAATCAGAAAACCAGTAAGATACAGTGTGATAAAGTTATGAAAGTTTCTTTCTTTTTCTTTCATTCCTTCTTTTCTTTCTTCTCTTCCCAACCAATCTTCCCTCTGTATGTTTCCTGTGTTAAGTTACCTGTACACCTTTCCAAAACGGATTTAGAAAGGTAATTTTTAAGCAATGTACAAAAACCAGAAAATCTTTCAGCAATAAAGAAATATTACTTTCGTTGCTACCATACTGCTGTTCCCTCCCTCTTTTCTTTGGATCTTTTCCATTCACCTGAAATATCTTAAAATTCCAATGATCTAATCTTCAGATTTTTATAGTAATGAAACTTATCTTGCTCTTTAGTTCTTGCCTCTACATTCCCAAACTAAAACTCTGCTATCATGCAGCATGGAGTTCAAAATATTCAAGGACTCATGGCATACATACCAACTGATATTAAATAGATAAATCAGAATAGAAAAAATATGATGCTTGGTAAAGCAATTAAGCTTTTATCATCATAATTTTTATATATATAATGTTTCACATACAGTTTATGCACTTAAATATATTTTGAAGTATTTGCTTCCAATTTTACAGAAAGGCAGATGGCACTGAAAGTTCTTTTAGCTAACTGTTCATGCCATTTTCTTGTACTTATGCCTGATATAGAGAGAATATGAAGTTAAACCCTACATAAATTTTATTAATGAAATATGTCCCAGGAATAACAGGACAGAATACAATGTTTGCAAAAACATTATTTGTTGCTTTCTCTCATCTGCAGTTTTTAATTTGGCCAAAGACAATTACTACTACTAATTATTTGTTAAGTAGTTCAACAAAGAAATATGGGGAACAATCCCATTTGTGATAAATTTCTCCATATATATTGAAAATTTAATTTATGAAACAACTCCCACAGCAGCTATGAAGAAAGACAGAGCAGAGCTGAGTAGATGAATTTGTCGAAACAGTATGATTTTGCTGTATGGAACAAAAGATTCATCTTAACAGTTGCTCTTTGGTCTTCTAGAATGACTGAGGACTTCAACCAAATCATATGTCAATCATACACAAACACTAAAATCTTGTATTAAGCCTCTGCGTTGCATGGCTTCTAATTTATTGACTTTACTGTGAGGGTTCTGACACACTGGAGCAGTTTGCCCAGAGTAGCTGTGGATGCCCCATCCCTGGAAACATTTAAGGCCAGACTGGACGGAATCTGAGCAACCTGATCTAGTGGGAGGTGTCCCTGCTGATACCTTAAGAGTTTTTGATTTTTTTTTTAATTTTTGTAGACTTTGGAAGTAGTTATGTAGTGAAGACAGATTTTAATGTAGCTGTACTTTGCCACATGCCGTAGCCTAATGTTTACACATACCCAAGCCAGCTGCCCTATTTCATATCAATTCCTCTAGCGTGTTTTTGAGATGGAACAGTGGGAAAAGCATCCTGAGGCCTCTACCAGGAGATATCACACAGGCACAGTGACCTTCAAGCCCGGAACTTGGAGGAACTCCAAAGACTGCACGTGAGGCAAATAAGATGGAGATGAGGAAGTCCCAAACGCCCCCAGACTCAATCCCCAAAGGGGTGTGTCAGAGGCAGAATGGGGCAGAACCAGGGGATGGACAAATTGGGACTGGGTGGACATCATTATAAAATCATAGAACCTGTGTCCGCAGGCACGCACGGCAGTCTGTATTCCTGGGGCTTGGAGGCTCATTAAAGCTTCTGCTCTCCTTACCTCATCTCCTGTATTAAACTGGCTCCGAATCTTTTTCTCCGCGGTCTTCTAGGCAACACTGCCCATGGCAGGAGAGCTGAACTAGATGATCTTTAAGGTCCCTTCCAACTCAAACCATTCAATGATTTTATGACTTGCAATAATCTTCCAACTAAGATTACTGGAGTGTTTACAATTATTGATTTATTAATACATACTCAAGTAATTTCCTTTTAAGCAGTAGGCCATACTTTAGTTATTAAGACTAGTCCCAGCCTAAACTGTCTTTAGAAAAAAATCTCAGCTGGATTACTACATGACTCCAAACTATTCTTTTACATAACATTCCTTTAAAGCAAAGATAAAGAGGTAATAGTATTCAAGACAAGAAATTTTCTCTTTTGTACAAAAATATCACTCTCAATCAAAAACTACCCCATATTTTGTGTCCAAAAGATAAATTTGAACTGTTTTTGCATTCATGAGTATTAAATATTTCCATAAACAGAAGCCTTACTTTCTGAAGGAAGAGATAACAGGATTAAACACACCCCATCTTGGAAACTAAAGGTCAAGATTTCCTGTCAATATGAGAAAAATCAAAGGCCTTTAAGAGACTACCAAACGTTTCTTTCCAGATAGCAGACTGTCCTATTCATATTTGCTTCTGCCTGGACCATATACCCTGAAAACGCTCGACACCCCTTTAGAAAATTAATTCTTATCGAAACAAACAGAATGAACCAACCTCTATGAGTCACAGCACTGAAGTTCTGAGGAAGAGCTACTTCTGATCCACATAACAACCTTACCTACTAGAGCTCTGGTGTCCTGACTCGGACAACAGCCAACAGCATGTGCTCAGAAGATGAAAAGCAGGGCAATTATATATGATATTTTCTACTACTATTCTCTGAGAAACTATCCATTTTCAAGCTCAGAGACTCCCTGATGTGGATGTGATTCAAATGTGATT
This sequence comes from Pseudotriccus pelzelni, assembly GCA_035584735.1. NCBI lineage: Eukaryota > Metazoa > Chordata > Aves > Passeriformes > Tyrannidae > Pseudotriccus > Pseudotriccus pelzelni. The sequence goes on along the minus strand of JAWMRA010000113.1, from coordinate 79,509,670 downwards.
CCTACGTGTTTAGTGATTTTCAGTTTCTCTGCATGAGCTTGTACAGCTCCTCAGTTAAGACCTTCACCAACATGGCACAATGTTTCACACACAGCCCGACTACACTGCAGGAAAAAAACAACACCTTTTGTTTATTTTGAACCTTTTTTTGTTGGCTTCAAAGACTTGAACTCCATAGGGCTCATAGTAAGAGAGATGCTGAACAATCAAACCCCATTGTTTCCATGCTACTCATAGTTTCACATGCGTCTCTATGCACGGAAATACATTCAGTTTAGAAGCTATAATTTTAAATATGCAGTTACAACATTTTCCTCCACTTACTTTACATTTATCTACACAGAAGTTTACGCACCGTTTTATCACTCAGCCCCTCAGTTTTGTAAGAGATTACTACAATTCTCCACATTTAGCACCAGCTGATCCATCAAGAAAACACCACTTTACAATTCATCCAATTTTCAAACTTGCTTATGTGCAGTACTGGTGACTCCCTTCCCTGGTGAGGACTGAACAGTACTCCCATCCCTTCACTCCTATCAACTAGATATCTGTGCAAGAACCTTTTAAGTCTCACATCTGCTTTAGTTTCTCCAATAGTGTTTTATTAGAAATTTTGACAAGAGGCTTTCTGGAAGTCTTAAGTAGGAAAACCATATGATCCTTACTCAAATGAGTTTTGAAGCCTTTGTTGGAAAGGCATAACATTCGTTTCAATAATTTATGTAATTTTCAGCAACTATATCATGTTCACTCAGGTATCAACTACTATATTCCTTATTGTTGTTTCTACTCCTTTTTCCAGTCCAGATACCAAGCTTTACAGAACTTATTTCTTCCCCATTCTTTCATGACACTTGACCCCCCCATAACTTTTTTTTAAAATGGTATTGTATTTTCTATCCTGATGTGCTTAGGCAACAATGTATATTTTTCAAACAGGATCTACTATCCGATTTTTTCAAACTGTTTCCTAGACTGACAAGTTACACCCTCCTAAAAGCCAGTAAGACACCAACTTCACAACAGATAGGGACAACTATTCCAAAATCACTAGTGAAAAGCAATGTTTTGACAGGATATATCTCCCTGCCTGTAATTACACTGCTAGATCCACAGTTTTGACTCAAGTTTAATTATAAATTTAATTGGCTGGCTTGCTTGAAGGGCAGTGGGGGAGGATTTGCTCTTTAAGATGGAGATCTTTTCTTTACCTCTAAAACCAGCACAGTGTGAAACATGCCTCAGCTAAACATTTTGTTCTATCAACAAATAAATTGAGGAAAGATAATCTGTACCCCACTTCAAGTTAGTCAAAAAGATCTTACTTCGAAAGCAATGGCAATAAATATACTCTTTCGACTATTACATTTAATTTCGACCATTATCAAACAACAGCCTTCTCACTTCACAACTATTTGTTACTACTGAACACCTGGCAAAGGTAACAGGTAATTTACAGGTATCTTTCAGAAACAGTTACAAAGGCTTAGACAAGCAATTAAGATTTCAAAACTCATATTAAGAACAAGCTATACGGCTCCCCCCTGCCCCTCCCCAGCTTCTGTTACCAAGAAAGACAGAAACTCACAGAAGTCTAACTTAAAATCAGAATTCATCCAAAGCATTAATAATCCCTGAGAAAAAGATTAGTTTTTGTAAAAGGTGAACCCATACACACAATACAGCAGTAATAAGTTATTGAGTTTGACTGCTAAGTGCTAAATCAATTTCTTTAAACATGAGCTGAAGCCAAACAAGAATTCTGCTTGTTAAGTATGTGAAAACTTCACCTTAGATGAATCATTGCATACTGCAGACCTGTTCTGCCTGAAGTTATTCTTTATTTTAATTCCAAACCAAAATGTGAAGCAATCTGTTTGAGATCAAACTACACCCTAGCATTTTAAATATAGCATTCATAGCAATGATATCCTCAACACCACCTCCTGACAAATATGTATGTACATGACTACTTCTAAAACATGTCAGATCCCCTATCATCTCAAATACAAAGTTCATGTTTCAATCTGAAACCTTTCAACCTAGTCTAAACACAAAAATTAGAACTCCACACCAAAAAAAAAAGGTACACCGATAAATCAGAAACTACCTCAAATAGCTTCAAAGAATTGGACTAGGTGACCTTCCGAAGACCCTACCAACCTAAATTGTTCCACAAAACTGTATCTCTCTTCGGTTGTTTGTTCTTTTAGCAGCCATGCTGGGCGTTAAATTACACCAGCATTTTAGTTGGCCAAAGTAATACACTCTCAGCACAAATCCCCCAGTTGTACCTACTTAGTACACGTTAGTTGCAATAGCCAGGCAGCCCTTGGTGCATGCAAATTGGATTCCTTTAATGTAAAAGCAAACTTGAAGTTTCACCTGGGAACACCCCTAATACACTTCACACCAAAGTACAGACTCTGGAGGCCAAGGCAAAGGCTGTGCTACCTTACAGCTACACAGCACAGACAAACCTAAGTTGTGAAGATATCCTGCGCCATCCTGAAATGCTGCTTCAAAGAAATAAGGGTATCAGGGCTTTCAGTTATGAACCCTGAGCTCTCCAATTTTTACAGCTTCGCTAGTCATTCGCCATCCACCTAACTTTTCATTTATCTTTGTATTATTATTAGTAGTATTATAAATACCCTACCTTCTGTGGCCATTGCAGCCTGGCAGAACCTCAGGCCCTTTCTCTTTTCTTCATTCTTTTCTTACTCACAACCTTCCATTCCAGTCAGCGCTTCTCCCAACAGCAGTGACAGACCACCTCCTCTCCTAAGAAGACTGATCTTGGCCCATTAGGATTTGTCAGCCTGTGCTACTGGACCAACAGTTACCCCAACAGCAGAATAACTGACAAAATCAAGAGGTTACCAACCTCAGGGGGCTGCAGTGTAGAACAGCACTATCAATCAACATCACCTTCACCAAGAGGATGAAGACCAGGGACGACAGACGTAGCATGGTGAATGTACCCCTATTATGGAGACCTTGAACTTAAGGCAAGAGCATAATGATGACCCTAAAACACAGGTGCACATCCAACACCCTGAGATGCAGAATCACCACTGAAGATAGCTCAACAGAAAGCCCATCCTCTGGCATCACTCTTAGGCTGCTAAATCCTGCTGATTCCTAACCTCCAGCTCAACTCCATAGGCTCAAGTGGGCCCACTCCACTCAGGGTTTTTTTGTTAGACCCTTGTTAGAACCATTTCAGCATTTCAAGGCGAAGTGATGAATTGCTGTTCATATTGAACCTCAATCCCCTCCTCTTTCCCAAAGTACTAAGTCTAGTTCCACTCATCTTTCACAGCTGCCCATAGTGGCAGAAATGCTCTTCTCCTCTCCCTTCAGATCAAGAGAAAGACTGGACCTCAGAGCCACAACTTCTGTTATCCGAACTTTTGCTGTCACATTTCTTATTTGTTGCAGATAGTCTCACACACGGGTTTTGGTTTTGCCTAATCTTTCAGCATTTGCATTCAATGGGTGGCTCTGAAGAAAGCTGAAAGCCTGGGCAATAGAGATGTTAGCGGCCCATTAAGAGGATAAAATTTCACTCCAAATAGCTTCTTCCACATGGGAGAGACATTTCTGCTTCTTATTTTGTAGGAGGAAGAGTGGCATTGGTTTCTGGGACTGCATTCTGGGCAGACAGTCTGGACTGTGGGGTGGTGCTGAGTCACCATGAAGACACCCACCTGGAAGATTGAGTAACTTCAGCCTAAGTCTAGACACAACAAATGATTTCTCCTAGGGACTGAAAAGGAAGAGGTGGTGGGATGATCAAGAGAGAGAAGTTCGTGCCTCATCAAGAGGAAGAGAAGGTTCCTTTGACAAGGGTGGATACCTTACTATCCCTACAAAGCCTAACCAGCCAGCTCTACCTCCCTAACCCCTAATAAATACAATCCTCCAGAAATGCAAGCAGCTGCTAACTCAGGCCACCTCACATTTCCCTTCCTCCACACCTACCCTCACTCCTTCCAAAGGATAGGAAGACAGCAAACAATGCAGCTCTTTCTTTTCTCCTCAACGGCACAATGTCGCTACTGGTCAGCTATAATTTACCCTCAGTAAACTGGTCAGACGTAGCCCTGCAAAGTATCCCAAGGGCTGCGAAGCTGGCAGGCTGCACCTGCACACTAATTCAGAAAGGAGGCTGAAAAAAAGGGCACAGAAAGCTCAGGGAAGATTTGTTTGCACAGCCCAAGAGGTATGGAAGGCTGAGTAGCTTTGAGGGGTGAGGGCAAAGCAGGTGGGAGGGGATGAGAACAAAGACAACTACTGGGAATCTACCTGAGTTCTTTTAAATCGTTAAATGTAGTTTGCCACGTTGCAAATGACATTACCATCTAACCACCGGGAAAATGCAACAAGCTGCAGTTAAGTATACCTGAACAGGAAATCTACACATTAAATACAAAACTTTATACCTCTAATAATGTAAGATTCAAATAACACATTTTAACACCAAGAAAAAACTTCTGTCATTACATCAATGATATTCTCATATTTAGTTAGACTTACCAGGAAGAAGACATTAAAAGCACTTTCTAAACATTCTAAAATGCTTCAGGTTCACAAACAATAAGAACTACTTGAGCTGTTGTAAAATTCACCCATATTCATTATCAATATTATTCTGTATTTTAATTAAATGGTTTGCAAGGAATTTTATTCAACATGATGCTTAAGTTTTCACTTGAAAGCAAAAAGCTGACTATAGCAAACTTATAACAACAACAAATCCGCTTCTCTTTCCCACTCCAGTGTTAAATGTTTTCTCTGAAGAGCTCTATTTAATTCTGAGGCCTCTTAATCCATAGAGCAGCTGCTGGCCTGCTCAACCTAATAGTTTGCATTCAGCTGGGTAAACATAAAGACAGAATAATTACCCAAAATGTGTTTTTATTTTCTTGCATTACAGACCTTGGACAATTTTAAAGAACCAAAAGGATCGATTAAAATCAATTATCTCAAGCTAGACTTTATAAAGAGATGAGCCGAAAACACAGAAGTTGCTAATATTGTTGACAGATTATGTGAATAAGTCACAACAATGGATCAAGAAACCGCAAGATCAAAGACAACCATTGACTTCAATTGTATATTCATAGATTTTTAAGACTGGAAACTACTACTGGGCTCACTGAGTCAGCTCTGTTGCATATAGGATATAGGACAGAGAAACTTGAACAAACAATAATGTTTATACCAAGCTTATACCTCTTATCCAAACTACAATGATGTTTCTATCAAGTTTGTAAATCCTATTAGAAACCAGCACCCCTTTATGAAAGATATCAAGTGATGAAGAAATCACAACATATATCTAGGAATTTTAACACAGCCATTTATTATACTTGTGCTTAAAAATGCTGCATGCTTATTTCTACACTGAGTCTTGTTAATGCCTTACTTTAGACTGAAGCCTGGGTCTCCATGTAATTACTTTCTTTTTTTGAGACAAAATAAGTATATCTTAGTCTTACTGCATGGCTAATTTTCCAGTTGGCTGACGTACACATCCTCATAGTGTAATTGCACAAAAGCCTTTAGAAGAGTAGCAAAAGAACTGAACCTACTCTTCCAATATTCTTTTCGCTGCTTACATATACAGCAGTACACAAAAATAACGTGCATTTGTAGTTTGTGTCCTTTTGCATTGCACTGAAATGTGTTGATAACATTATCAACGTTAAATAATTCTTTTCATATCCATGACTTTAACTGGGACTTAATACACTTGCTCTTAGATATATTACCCACATCTAGCTGTATTCAAGCATCACTTGAACATCATAAGATTAAATGATTCAGGTGAGCCTACATAACTGATTCTTTTGGGAAAATAGGTAAGTTTACTGAAAAAGTTCAAAATATTAACATGACCATAAACACATATGCAAAATCCCAACCCTACCATTAAAACCCTTCACAGCAACATACTTCTTTAACTGTCACAAAAAAGAAAACAAAAAGAAAACCCCAGACACAAGACACTAAAACCTACTTGAGGAAATAAGCACTTACACTGTGATCCCTCAAACATTCTGCCTTCTGTCACTCCTAGCATCCCTTCTCAGTTCCAACTCCTTCTGTTCCTCAGAGCACCCATACAAACAACTTACATTCTCCCCATATTTCCCATGGACCATCACTGCAATAACCTCTGTTCTTCTCCACCTATTCTAATTTTTTTGTCTGGTAAAAAGCTAAGCAAAAGGTAACATGGCACCAGAAGTCTCTTGGTCATTGATAGGTAAATGTGATTAATGCTTGTTCTTGCTGTATAGTGAGCAGGACACTGAGAACTGGAAGAAAGAGATATACCAGTCTGATCACAGCCCCACAACACTCCCTGGCTGAAGAGCAGAAAGTCCAGATTTTCTTACTGAAGTTTGAGGCAAACAGATTCTTTGAGAAGACTGCTTTGAGAGTATTGGGCTCATCCCTAACTCACATCCCTGCAGGTGAAGGCAAACTGTGTTGTACACCATGGCATTTATGGTGTTTGGTGGTGATCGCCAGTGAAGCAGCTTCAGAAATTATCCATCATACCCACACAAAAAACTACTTTGCATGTTGATCTAGGGCACAAAGGAGATTAATGTCCAACAGTAAAAGCCTCCAGGTTCAAACAACAAGGTGTCTGACTGCAAGGCTGATACACAGAAAAAGTGACTAAGTAATGTATTGATCTAAAGTGGACAATGGAAATAAACATCTGGATAACAATACTGACTAAGACCAAATATCAGAGAGTAACAGAGAAATAGAATTGCTTATTCTTGCATTAAACCATTATATTTAGTTTTCTTATTTAAAATACTTCATAGCTGGCCAAACTGGCTATCTGTTACACACCAAAATCTTTACAGATGTCAATATTTGCCAAATACATTCCACATCCAACAAGAGGCAGGAAGAAAACTCTTAGAAAGTCTCTTGCTGAGATCTGAACATGTGAAGGGACCCTGGACATCCCACAGACACTGGCCACACTAGTTTTCCCCTGGCTCCACTCTTTAAGTAGCTAGAAATAATCATCATTGTATTTATCACATCACCGTTGTCTCATCTTTCCCTTGTGCTGTATCTCCTTCCTAGAACAACCATTGTACTGCTTACAAAGTACCACTTGGCTGTCCATTGTGCACATCTAAAGACTCTGAACCAGGTTCACAAACAGCTGAATTACAGATTAAAAAACCAGCTTCATTAAAATAGAGTTCTACACCATAATTCTGCAGCTTAGAAAATACTGTTTACCCTCACAAGAACTAATGGGATTAATGTAAGTAACCATGATTGTTAAGGAAAAGAACTTCTCAAATTGTTTCCAATTAGAAATGTATCTGCAACTGCTCCCCAGAGAAAGTCTTTTTCCTACAAATAGCTTGAAGAAATTCAGACATATTAACAAAATGTTTGATACCTCTGAACCCGGTTGAGACAACTTAGATTTCTAGAATGCCTTTTATTAAAAAAAAAACAAAAACATTTTTTCACTGCATAGGAAAAAATTAATTCATATGCAGGGCTTTCAAGCCTACAAATGTGTTACACAGATGCTACTGAACTGATATGCTCCTTATGTCTGAAGATTGAGAAACATACTTTGGTGCTTAAAATGTGCACTTAGGAGCAGCACAAATTATTACAAAGAGTAAAAAAAAAATAGATGCTAAAGCTGAGGTATGAACTATTGGTTAAGCAAGTTTGAAGGGTCTGAAGAATTCAGAGGCATCTAAGAAATTTCTATGAATGAATGCAATAGATGAAACTTTGACAAATGCAGGTCAGCAAGGTCCAGCTGAGAAAAGGTGCTTTAATAAAATCACTTCAGTGGCACTTAGTGTCTCAAAGATTATCAGGGTTCCTTTGTTGTTCAGAAAAACAAATCAAATCTACCATGTACTGATTTTTTTCTTGTAGATGTTGGACACAATTCCCATATAAAGTCTGAAAATTTTAAAACAGGTTTTTTAAATATGAGTCAACTGTCCCTGTATTTATAAAGAAAGGCAGGTAGATGTGATTTTAAGTACCCCTAAGAGTGCTCAGGCCAAGAGAAACTCCTGGATAAATACTGGACTTCCAAACACCTGTCAGTTGTGAAAAGCATTTTCATGGCTGAGAGAAAACAGAAGAATATAAACATTGAATGGAAAATATACAAGAACACAAAATGGTGCAAACTTTGTACACAATCCAAATGCTTTCCAACTTCATGCAAGCAGTTTACATGTGTTGTATTCAAGCCCTTCACCCAGCACAACCTGTGCCTAACTACGGAGAGACGGCCGTGATGCCCTGACTAAAAGATGACAACAAACAAAAGCAAATTCCTTCCCTTCAAAAAAACTCTTTTAACTAAAGAAATTAATAACAGCTACTTTTAATGCTTGGTGTTCTAAATTACTGATTCAAACCACCTGAGCAATCAAAGATCTGCAGTCCTCACTAAACATCAGCTTTTTGCCAGGTTTAGTGATTTGATCAGAATAGAGACACATTGACGTTCAATAAATATTTGATCAGCTTGAAAATAAAGTTGTTAATGAATTCCAAATGTTACACAGTGAAATGCTGTCACATCATTGAAAGCAAATTTGTAGACAGTAACTTTAGAGGCTCAAAGAGATGGGGAAAACAGGTCCCTCGGTTAAGTTCAAATCCTTCAGTGTCCACAGTTAAGTCAAAAGGATGACAGAGCCAACGCCAGGTAACACAGCTTTAAATAACTCATTACTTGACAGTGAAGTCACCACACTGCTTTAATTCTATGTAGTCAAACAAGTTTGTGTCAATTCTTTCATTCCTCCACTTTAAAAATCAAATTAAAGAAAAATTAATGTGTTTTAAGGCACAATCACATCAGTGTATTCCAGAAACTTTTCCTTTAGAGAGTTAAAGAACTAAGTAGGAATGACACTTTTTAATACGTTAGGTTAGCCAAAAGCAGCTGTTTTTATTGTGAAAATGTTATACCACAATTTGTCTTTTATGAAAATGTGACTTGAAGCTATATGAAGGAGAAAGAAAATTATTATAATCGAAATTACTTCTGAAATATTAAGCTTAACTGTCATAGCAGACTGAGAAGCAAAACATGCTTCTAATATGCACCAATTTAAATAGTGTTAGATTATGTTTTATACTAAGGATTTCAACAGTTGAATGCAAATCAGGTTTGGAAGGTTAACCTGTATACAGAAATTAATCTGTTAATATGCTAAGAGAAAACTGCTTTTTCCAAAAGTGCCTCTGAACTTCAAGTTAATGCAATGTTTATACTGGACTTCTTTTGTAATTATTGGGCTAAACGTCTTCTCCTCTTACACTTTAATTTAGCTTTATACCTCCAGCTTCGTTAAACATCTTGTTTCACAGCTATACTAATAGCTTTTCTCAATATTCCATTAAGCAAGGAGAAAAATATGAGGACCTTTTATTCATAACTAACATAATTTACATATTAATCCTATTAATATTTGATAAATGAAGTTCAGATTACAGCCAAAACCCCATGTTTATAGCTATCAGAATGTAGCAGCCACAAAATCACTCACCGGTTTTTCCTCCTCTACCCCCCTGCACACTACTGTAGGCAGCAGAAGCCTATTCTTGGGCCCTTCTGTTTGTACTTGTCCTTTCACTCAATATTATGATATGGAACTAGAAACTTCACCACTTGGCTCTGAAGCAAAACCTCAAACTGTTGGCTAATATGTATATTATCCGAAACGGACTAACTAGAGTCTGCCTTCGATTCTAAACTCTACTTTTAGCAAACTGAAGTAACTGCAGAAAAGCTACATATTCCTACCTTAGTGACAAATAACCCTTGTAACAACAGAGCTATAGCACCCACGGACAAAGGAACTGGTGATTGTCCATGGTTGCTACTTGAGATATTAGATTTATATTGGTACTGATTATTTTGGAATTTTCTTATTTACCATCACTATCTACTATTTATAACCTCATTTAGTATGTGCTGTGTAATTTTTCTGAAAAATTAACACAATAATAGAAACAATCAAGATAATTCTGTTGCTGTATTTCACTCTCTTTATTTCACTTTGTATCTCATTAACTTGAACAGAGATGGCCTCAGCATGTACCAACAGTGTAAGCTGTCACCAGGAACTATTGTATTTACTCCTCCAGATGAAATTTTCTTTCAAAATAAACTTCACAACAACTCATAAACAGCCTTAAGTAGAAACTAATCTAATGGAAAAGCTCATACCTATAACATTTTTCCTCAGCGCTACATTGTTAATTTCCACATGTCAAGAAACACAGATAAACAAACCCAGAGGTAAGATCTAAATAGCTTCAACCAACTGTCCAGAAAGACTGATGAGAGTTAGGATGAATTAGAGTTTCACCCTGATCTCCAAAAGGGCCTCAAAAATATGGACTGAAATCAATCTTCCTTCTTTTCCCTCCACCTTTTTGCCCAAAACAATCACTTCTTCTTGTGTGATGGGGAAACCTTTCTTTTCTTGAAGTATTCAACGCAATCTTTGCTAGAAAAGTTAGCCTGGCACTAAGTCCAAAAGTTATGTTTACCAATGCAGACTGTGGTGAAATGCAGTCTAACTTCGGCAAAACAGCAACATGGGTGCTTCCAGGTGCTTAATAAAGCATCTCTCCAAAAAGCACCTGTTTCCCACATGGCAAATGGAGACACATTTGAAGCTCTGCATGTATTTATAAAGCTAATTTAGGAGGACAGGACTCCCTATCACTTGCTCTGCTTCACTTAATATATGTACTACTTGGGCACTTCCAATACGAGTTCCCTTACAAGATTATACACTGCTCTCTATGTTTTGAGGTTCAGACACTCTTCTTGAAGCAATTATATGACTACGTATTTGAAAAATTCAAACATTCCTTAAATGAGAACATTTGAGGTCATTAATGCTGCTTCTTTCTGCTACTCTTTCAGACTTCTCTAGGTATTAATATATCTAATAGAAATGCAATGTTTGCAATGACAAGTCACAGTGTGGAATGGGAAAGGCAGAAGCAATTTTAATTCTGGTTTTTTTATTAGATTATTTGTACTGTTTTCAGTCAGCACCAATTCAAATTTAGAAAACAGAATAGAAAAACCTTTGGACAACTGTATTGCTAGATACCATGATAATGTTCAGATGATGCTTTCTGTGTGTACAAACAATAACCTTTTAAAAACTATTCTACAACTGATAACATTTCAAATTTTAAATTTTAATATTCTTTTTCCATTCTACGTTTAACATGACACTATCCAAATACATATCCAGGGTGCTGTTTCAGACATCAGTTCTTAATTCACAGCTACAGAAGTTGCTGACAAAGGCTGAAGGGATGAGTCTGAAGTAAACTGCTGGGACAACGAAGACAATAACAGAAGCACTCCTGGTCTGCTCCTTTACTATTTTTTTGTTTGTTTGTTTGTTTGTTTTTCTTTTAGTCTCCTAAAGCAATGCTTATTATTCTTCTCTTCCTCCAGTGACACAACAAATCTTTGAAAGACTCTTAGGGATATAATCTTCCTTCTAATCTTCCTTTCACACTTCCACTGTGAAAACAGCCTTGGCTGCATGAAGCCAGTGATGTTGGAGAAAACATTAATTTTCAATGCATAAAGTGCTAAGTGTAGTTTCTTCATTGCATGACTTGTTTCATGAGCCTTGCTGTTTATGTCTCTTTACATGTGTTGTACATATTAGCAAAACCTTCTCTCATTTCTCAAACCTGAGGGCACCAATTTCTCTTCACCTTTTGTCCTTTCATTTTTACTCTCTCTTTCCCAACTTGAATTTAAGTGTAGTGATCAATTTACACCAGAGAGAGAAGGAAGTCAGTCTCTCAGAGGACTTATTTCTTTGTGGGTAGTTAGTTTGTGATCAAAGGCTCCTAGAAATCCCACAAAAGTTGGGTTGGATCAGCAGGAAGTATTCAGTGCCTGAAGTCTGACAGCAGAAGCATCCCTGGTGTAACAAAAGAACCTCCATGAACTGAGCAGCAGTGCTCTTGGCTGACTCACTACGATAATCCAATTTGGAAATTGGGTAATTTATCAGTATTAGAGATCAAATTTGCAGAAGCTACAACCTGTAAATTTAAGGCTTCATTATAACATTGGTTTTGTTAACATTTTTCATAAACTATGATGATAATCAGTATACCAGGAATTTCATTTCAGCAAATAACCTCAGAGCCCAGCACGATTAATGGAAACTACCAACCCTGAACAGAAAGATGTAAAAATATATTCCAAAATTCTTCTTGATAAATGCCAATCTTGAAAAAAAGAATGAAGCCTTACATCAAAAGGCAATCAGTAGGCCAGACCTTTAAGCTAACCTAAACATAAGAGGAAATGTACAAGTACTAACTAAGAAATTGCAGCATGCTGATCGCAGACATAGTCTAATTTCTCTTTATAATTCCAGAGCTAAAAAGCCCCTAGAGCTGAACAGATATGCATGAAAAATGATGCACAGAATTGCCAGCAGGATTTTTTTCTACATGTTGCCAAACGTATGTTACACAAAATTGTCGTTAAGGGCTAGCTTATTACATTTTACAGGGCTACAAATCTCCTTGAATTAAATATTCATGAGTCTTGCTTGGAATACTGAATCCTGGGATATTTTTTAAGAAACAGAAACTAGTCTTTTCAACTACATATTGTAATATATAAATTATAAAATTATGATTTTTAATCATATTAAGTTCATTATTAGCTATGGACATTAAAATAGCAAATCACATATTTTACATTTGTAGTTTCACAAGAAAATATTTATACGATGTTAGAATAAGTTCAACCAGTAGAACTCATCATGTGCTTCATCGTGCTTTTACTTTGTAAGTAGGAAGCTGATGTGCTTGGAGATGAAAAGCAAAGTGGGGGAAAAACGTATATTGAAAAAAGATCAGTACGTATTTTCTCTTTCAAGTCTGCTACAAGACTAATACAACTTAAAAACTGCATTTTCAGGACAGTAATTTTGATAATGAACAGGGGAAAATCCTCCTCTAAGAAGAAAAAACACAGCGTTCCAAAGGAGAAACTGAAAGGATCCTGCCCACTCTTCGTAAGAAATTAATCCTTGTAGTTCTCACTTAGGAACAAGGAAGTCAGTGGCTCTGGATAAGAACAGATTAAGTTGAATAGGGTAGCTATTTGCTGAGCACTGTAAGCAAAGAGAAAAGAAATGCAGGTTGTATTTTAAAAACATTACTCAAAAAACTCCAGTTACTGTGAAATTAGCTGTTAGCCTTCTTAGGAAGCACATTCTCTGATTAAAAGCAGTTGTTCTGATATTGGTTGTTAAAACTGCCTTGTAACCAATTTGAAAACAGAACCAAACAACAGCTTCTGCCTCATCAAATTTTTTTTTTTATCCCTTCTACAGAGCATGACCACACACACGCTGATCAGACATGCAACACGAGATCTCTGCTGCTGGAAGGGAGCTTTCATTCTGTTACTGGCAGAAGGGTTACAGACAGACTTATTTCTCCTTTCCCTTTTCTTAAATGTTTCTTCTTTAATTATACCAAATGTTAAAATGCTAATGTAGCTATGCTTTGAGCAGGAAAGCAGCTGAAGGGCCAGAGAATTAGGGGAGAGGGTAAGAGACAATTACCATTTACAAAAACAAATGTCATCAGGCTTAGCTGCAGTTTAACAGTTTAACATTTTAACAAGGGGGAACAGAAAGAATGGTTAAGCACAGCTTTTCCATAAACAAGTATAGAATTTATTTAAAAAACAGAATTATACTTCATAGAAAAGAGAACTGCAACTCATGAGGCCAATTCACCAGCATCTATCAAGTGAATTGAAATGTCTGATGTGCAGTCACTGGAAAATTCTGGAAGAAAAAAGCAGACAAACCTGAGCCAATGCAGGAGAAGCTTCTTTCAAATCTGATATCCCTCTAAAAGGTTTTACAACTTATTTAGTTTCTCATGCATCCTTTTTGCTAATGTCATAAAATGACAACAGACAGTTCTTTAACCTATAGAACATAAAACTTTGTGTCTCTGTCACAACTGGGAATGACATAGGGAAAAAATAACATCATTGGTTCAAGCAAGAATCTGTGATGATGTTCGAAAAATAGCTTACAAATCTCTTCCCACCTCCAAGATATAGGGAGTCTATCATTTCCACATGCTAATAAAATGCAGAGATAATAATAGGCATGCTAGTATGAACTCTAAGCTAATAAACTAGATTACTGTCAAGCTCCATCCTACTTGTAATACAACTGCAATAGAATCCTTCAAAAATTTTCTTACAGCTGAGTGAGAGGAGAGGCACAAACATGGCAGAAAAGTGAACAAATCCACCAGTCACTGATCCAGTTGGTACTCCAAAAAAAGAACTACACCTCACTTGACACCAAAAACAGTAAGTACCATGCTCATTCTATGAGCCATCTTTTAAAAACCTTTTCTATTGTATCCTCAGCAGAAAGAGAACATGATTTTTATAAACCAAAATCATTCAATTGGCTATTTGTTGAAATAAATAATTGTAAAGTGGGGACAAAGAACATGACCCTTAGAGTTAGCAGATGGGAAGTCAGCGGTACTAGTTTTGGCAGAAAGATCTAGAAATTCAGTTCAAGTGGAAACTAAAGACATCTTGGCTAAAATAAAGCTGTAACAACAATTATACGGGAAGTTGAGGTGAAGCACAATTCCTCATTTACCAAAATACTAAAATAGGTGGACCAAAGTTTTAGTTGCATTAAATAGACAACACTTAGGTTATTAGGCTTCTGAGAATATTTTCCCCTCCGTTGCACATGTGAATTTGTGCTTTCAAAATGTGTGAAATTGGTAAAAGCTCTGAAAAAGTGGGTTTCAAAAGAGGTATCAGCTCAGGTCCTGACAACCATTTATAACTGTTGCAAACACATTACAGAATAATATGCTCCGAGAAGGTATCACAAAGAATCCGAACTTTTAGACTCCCACTTGCAACTGCGGGTAAAAAAGACCATTAAAAGTACAAACCCACTCTAGGATACGAAAACCTAATTAGAGCATAAGAGTGGTGTACAAAGGGAACAACAGTCAGCTGTTCATTAGGAACAGAAGGAAAGCAATTTTGTCTTAGGGGTGGCATAAGAATACTGAATGGTGTTTAACTCGCTGCATCTCTCCTCTCCAGCACCCTTTGTACAGGAGAGAATAGGTCACACAGTGGTGTTCAGCAACCACCACTGTTCCCCAACTCCTTCTATTCCAGCACCTGGGGATCATACCCACCTGTATTTAAGTAAGCACAATCTTGCAGAAGAGAACTGTGACCATATGTGTCCACAGTCAGAAATGCAGGACTGCAGTCAAAAGCTGCCTGCAGCTGACCATGACATTGCCCTAACAGTTACTAAAGAAACTCCCCTTCATGAATAGCTACCAAGACTTTCATGTCTCAAAAGCACTTCTTTCATCCTAAGAAAAATTAGCTTTTGCAATTTACCCCTAGGCCAATAACTGATTCTTAAACAGTGTGCTTCGTCGTGACTTGATTTAAAATTTTATTGCTATTCAAAATTCCACTCCAGTACAAGGCAGTTCTCAAAGTAGAAAACCATTAGCTATACAGCTAAACATAATCTTTTTCTAAAACCAGCAAAATTCTACTTTACTTCTTTGATAGCTGTAGGCTTTTTAAAGCAACCAAAACGTATACAAACAGACCAGTATATATGCAATTAACATCAGTATCTATTCTAGTAAATATCTATTCTATTAAAAAAATACTATTAAAAAAAATGCCTTCTTCCCCCTACACTTTTTTCCTGACCAGTCACCATTAATATTCCTAAGAAATTAATTCATATATGTTTGCAGTGAGACACTGCAGAGTTTCAGAAGTAATGGGATAACATCAACCAAATTTGACAGAGGACAGAACCCTACTTCTTTTAAAGGCCTAGCAAAATATGCATGCAAATGTCATGGAAACAGAAGCTCTCTCCATAGTAACATCATCTGTGGTACTGTAGCTAACCACTTTAATTTCTACATGCTCCAAGGAAGGTATTAGCTTAAATCCAGTTTTCATTTAGTATTTGTTCCATAACATTCCACATATCTAGCAGCTGTAAAGATTTATTAAAGACATTAATAGTTCACAAGCATGCAGTATCAAAGCCAAAGTCAAACATAAGTATAAGGGCAAACTAATTAACTGTGACAAAGCAAGTCTGACTAATACGGTCTTTTGAAAAAAAAAAAGCCAAGAGACTGATGGCACCATAAAGAATAATTATATTAGAGCTAGTTCCCATTATACTCTCTGACTTCACGCAACAACTGTCAGATGTGCAAGAGCATCTTGCATGAAACGCATTGAAGGAGCTACAGAATAAAAAGACACATTTCATAATTGCACCGAAGCAACCCTTGTTACCTGCAGCTATACAGAACTTTAAAATTTTTATCAACCAACTCAGCAACCAAAATTCTCAAAACCAGCTGAACAAAGACCCTTACAAGCATTGTAGCTGCTCTGCATGCAGATGGACCAACATAGTGCATGGCAATCAGAGCCATAGGAATGATTTTCAATGAACAATTAATTTGACAAATTAGGTCCTGTTTGTGAACTACCTGTATGCAGTTCATGATTCTGAGGAAAAAAAACAACATCCTGATTTATTCTACAGCAATGGCTGCTAGCCTATTTTATGATCTGATGACCAATGGTAGGTTTCACTTCCCTGACAAGGCATCCGTGCCATCCAGAGACTGAAAAGGGTCAGTAGTGCAAATATACAAAAATACATTACCTGTTACATTTCTGCAAGCAAAGTACCAGGTCTTGCATAAACAAGTACAGCAAGCATAGAAAATATATCTTATCCTGCATGTCTTTTAAAATGTTAACAATCAAGCACAAAATTACCTGGTTGTTCTTGTTCATATGCAAATTATAAAAAGTTGGACTCGTTGTTTACTGGTTCCAATATTTTAATGAAATGTAAAGTTTAAACCAAATCTGTAACAGTGAAGAAAGCATCATGACTGTATTACTTAAGCTGCCTGAAAATAAAAAAAAAAACACTTTACCAATATCCCTTACCTGAAAAATTACATAGAAAATCTTCAGGTTTGTTTTTACACCTAATCAAATAGAAGGGAGAGGTGTATTTCCTATAGTCTTCATACATGGAAATAGTAGTGTGCTCTATATTTTAAAGACTAATGCTGATTCTACTCAAAAAATCAAACATATTCTTCCCAAAAGCATGTTAATCTGAAGCTCTGAAACAAAAAAGCATTGAAGGTTTCAGAAATACAATATAGCTGATACAGTACACTATATAAATGTATATTTGTCTAACAGAAAAATCTGTATTACTTAAAACTGACATTTTAAAAAAATATTCTGTAAATAACAAACAAAGCAATAACACTTCTGCCTACTTTCTTTGCCTACTGGCCTTTGAGCAGGCTGGGGGCAGGGGGAACCACCCCCAAAAGCCAAATCTGATTTTGCTTTGCTTGACTTTAGCTGATACTAAAACAGCTGCAAAGACTATGCTGGCTAAAAACTAGCAAATACTGACCTCTGCCATTCTAATCTCCAACTAAACTTACATTTTTCCTCACCATCATATGCATCACACATCTTGCAGAACAGATTTAGATAGAAAACTAGAACTTTACATTTTACACATGAAGGCAAAAGGAACAACAAAAGGTTTTGTTAACCACAGAATCACAGAATCATAAAATTAACTGGGTTGGAAGAAACCTCCAAGATCATCAAGTCCAACCCTTGATCCAACCCCACTGTGATTACTAGATCATGGCACTCAGTGCCACATCC
>JAWMRA010000113.1:79465575-79491680 GCA_035584735.1 Pseudotriccus pelzelni | reverse complement strand
CCACAGCCTTCCCCTCATCCACCAGGCGGGTCACCTGATCATAAAAGGAGATCAGGTTGGTCAGACAGGACCTGCCCTTCCTAAACCCGTGCTGGCTGGGTCTGATCCCTTGTCCATCCTGTAGATGCTGTGTGATTGCACTAAGGATAATCTGCTCCATAACCATGCAAATTTTTTTTCCACCTTTTTTGAGCTCATCATATGAACTCTGGATCCTGTGATAAACTTACATTTGTTAAACAGCTAAGTGTTTCCAAAACTATTTAGAATTATCTTTCATTCCTCTATGGTTCCTTTTCCTCATTACCAGCAGAACAAGCCATATTTTCCCTTAACAATGACAAAATCAATTCACTGTCTGACAAGTCCCAAAGACACATTTTAATTGCTCTCATAAGTTAAAAGTTCTCTCTAGAGAATCTTGTGTTGCATAAAACACATTTCATTACAGTGGTTGAATGAATATACAGATACTGGATTTCTTGGGATTTCTAATGATCACTGCTTGGAAACAAACAACCTATTGCTTGTCAGTTCAAAATTGTCAAAACTTTCTGATAGGAGGTAACAAGTGTACTAACTGTTTCTTTAATGAACAATTCAAAACTTACAGAACATCTGCAAGTGGAAATCTGGGATATTTCCAGCTAAGATTCCTAATCATTTTCCCCTTCTGGAATGAACCAGTAGACATATCGCATTTGTACATTCCTCTATTTCACGGACAGCTTCTAGAGTAACATGGAGAAAATGTGAGTTTCATTTCAGAAACACAAATAGCAGCCTTAAAAAAAAATTAGCTTTTGCCTTAAGAATATCTGCACTAATTACATAAGAAATTTTCATCAGGTTTCTGATCTCTGACTTCTACAGTTATGACACAAAGTCCATCACCGTCCTTCTACCTATACTTAGTACAGAGTACTAACTTGTATAGTACAATCACATCCAAATTATTCAGCATGCACATCAGTGGAAGACAATGAAGTTTTCTTAAAAGAAATTTATCGTTTTCATATCAAGCTCAAGACCTGAATTGTTAATGGACTTGGTTCTCTATCTTGGGAATGTCAAAGGCTAGGAGAACTAACGAATGGAACAGGGAGTACAATCACACTAAAACTAAAGTTACTGTCAGTCAAAATGAGACTCAATTATCACAGCTGTGTTCTGTTGTGCCTCTTCAGTACAGAACACTATTCCGCAGGCACCTCTGAGCCTTGCAAACCCACGACACAGAGCTACTGTTTTGCACAGGACCGTGTGTATGAATACTTGAATATGTGCTGTCACCAAATATACAGTTACCTTTAAAGGTTCATCTAATAATACATGCTACCTAACAGAAATACTTTTATCATTAAAAAATTCAGTTAACTTTTTGCTATATTTATCATGCATTTTCAATTTCACTGATTTTACAAACAGTGACCCAGTACACATTTCAAATTATGAATAACAGAACAATGTAGAGTAAAACATTCTGCTTTTTAAAGAAAGTGTCTTTAACTGTTTTGTCCATCCAGATACCACAATACAAGTGCTGATACACCCCTGAAAGCCACCTTGCTTTCTCACATCTTAGGTTCATGTGTCATTTTCCTGAAATGCTTGGCTACTGCTTACTTGGTACTGCTACTACCAAAAAATCAGGATGAAGATCCAGCAAATATTCTGCCTTATCCAGATACCACTATTTTTGTTTTACTACTGCACTCCTGGCCAATAAAAAATACAAACACTGTATGAAGGATCTTCATGGAAACTTAAGAGGTCTGTTGGCTGTTGTGTTCTGGCACGTACAGAAGACAGTACTGGGAGAAAATAATCACAACAACATAGTTCTTCCAGATATTTTGCTGAATCTTTTCAGTTTGATAGAAAGAGCATAAAGGAATCATATGAGGCACTCTTGTTTATGGATATCTATGCTGGGATCTGAAGAAAAGAGAGTGTTGACAAAATATCTACCACTACATTGTCCGGTTTCCAGGTCACTCCTGATCTAATAACTTCTCAATCCTGGAAACATTACTGTAAAATTCAGGATGAGTTGAAACACTGCCATGAAGACAAGCGGCCACTTCATTAGCCTATGTTAAGCATCAAGAGATGAATCAACTGCTCAGATGATTCAGTAAAGAGTTCTCACGGATTTAAAGCAGAACCTCTCCTAGATTTCCCTATCTGGCCATAAAAGAGATTGGTTTTTCAAAACCAATGCACAACACATATAAATCTATACAGTTTGTGGAACAGGGACTTACCCTTCCAAAAGCAGGTATGTTTTGCAAAAGCTGAATGATTGTGTTGGTATTCTCCCCCAAAATCACATTTACAGTATATATTCCTAACACTTATCTACTTATTTTAGTTAGAAAGTATGTGCAATCTGACATAATTAGGCGCACAATAGCAAGTGCACTCAAATTCCCTGACATCCAGCTTTGAAATGAAGAAGCTATGCAAAAATCATATTTGAAAGCCTTTATGAATGATAATTCTACATCTTTAATTTCCCAACATTCAGAACAGTAGCACCGAGAAAAAGCCTTTTTTTTATTTCTCCTTAACAACACATGCACAGACACCACCATATTAATGTCAGCTGACAATCCTGAGGATGACTAGTACACATAATGTAAAAAAGATCTTTCCTAATACCACTGGCAGGCAGAATGATTAAACCGCACAACAGAAGTTCAAGAACCTATTTAAATGGGGCCCATAAACGCAACCTGAGAAATCAGAGGATGTCAGGCAGTATAGCTCATTAGCAAACAAATGAGATAACATACCAATTAAAACTAACACTCTCTTTAGGTAATCAGACTCAAGGCAGTGACATCTATTCAGGCAGACACAAAAAAGAAGTCAGATTAAACAGTTTTGGCAAATAGCAAATACCTTTGCGTCTCAATTTAATGTACTAGAGGACCAAGAGCAAGAAAGTCAATCAAGAAAAACTTTTGCTACACCTCAACCTTGCTATATTCAGAGCTAAAAATTACTCATAAAGGCAGGGGGAAGAAGGAGGGGAGCTCTTTTTTTTTGGCCACTTTTTTTTCAACTATGGACGTAGGAGTTTACGCCTGTAAGCAATGTTCAGATTTCCTAAGGTGAGAATTATCTCAGGTTCCTGGAAAGTGGAAATCATAAAAATCTACTGTGTTCAAAAATCACGGTACTTGTATCTAGAATCTCAATAATTTAATTAAATGAGCTGTAATTAAGTTATTAGACCTTACTGGTGTTTAAGTTAGCATTTCTGCTAATGTTTCTTAATTTTCTTTTTTCTGTTTGGAAAAAATACTAGAAATCAAATCACCTCAAGACAGCAAAGACGTGACTTGGTATAAAAATTTTACTTGTATAGTCACAGAAAATCTCTCAAAGAAATACTCTGTATTGCTAATAAATTTGAGTATATTCATAAAGCAGATAATAGAATGGTATATTTGAGACAGGGCTAGCTATTTAAGAGATAAATTGCAAGCAACATTGCCATGGAAATTGAATGTAACAACTATTCATAGGCAAAAAAGAGTTGCAAAGCTCAGTGGCATTTCAGGAGACTGACAGCAAGTTCTCTGTTAAAGGAAAACCTACAACTGCACAAAAAGACATGACAACACACAACAAAGCACACTGACATGACAACAGCATACCCTGACTAGTAACAGATTTAGTAACGAACATTCCTCTTACAGAAGAAATCACATGTAGCAAAGAGATATTCCAAAGATACATAAGAGGTTTTAGTAGTGTGGATCAGCACAAAGACTGATGAAAATTTTTCTCTCCAGATTCTCCTTCCTTCTGCTGCAAACTCTAGAGAAAAACAAAATCTTAGCATCTGTTAACAAATTCTATTTGTATTCCCCGGTACGCAGTGACAGGACATGTGGGAACAGCTCAGAGCTGAGCCAGGGGAGGTTTAGACTGGACATCAAGAAGCATTTCTTTATGGTGCATTTCTTTACTTCAAAAGGCTTCCTAAAGAGGTGGTTAATGCCCCAAAGCTGTGAGTGTTTCAGAGGCTTTTGTACAATGCCCTTAACAGCATGCTTTAACTTTTGGTCAGCCTTGAAGTGCTCAGACAGTTGGGACTAGTTGATCCTTGTAGGTCCCAACTGCAACAATCTATTCCATTCTATTGTATTCCATTGCCTCCAAATCTCATGTGAATCAACGCAAAATTAGAAAGCTAAATCCAGAAACTTATATATTTGTTAGAAGCGAAAATCTATGTTATTACATGATTCTTCCTAAGCCTTTATATATCAGCTTTAGTATTGAGACCATATCTTAGACTATCTAAAGCTATTACTTGCTATTGCAATAGAAATATGTAACAATGATTGATGCCCCATCACTGGTAAACAAGATGCCCGAGTTTCAGAAACAAGCCAGCAACTGGCTTGGCCTATGTTTAAAAATTCACAGACCATTTGATAAAACATACTGCGGAAGAAAAGGCTTATCAATTCTATAGGATTATTTAGGAAAAACTGGCACTGCTTAATGAAAGAAATAATGGAGATACTTTATTTAGTGGCATCTATTGGAGATATTTCATTCAGTGTTAACTTCAGTGACTTTGGGAGAACTTTTACAGTGACAAAAAATAACACAGCCTATTATACAATGGGAATAGCACAAATAATTAACAGGCAATCAAGCATTTCAGATCACCACTAAGTCTGCCAAGGGGAGGGAAGGAAGATACATTAACAACTCATGCAATGTTAGTCAGTTATAAAAACCTGTCCATTATTCTTTCATTTTAAATGCTAAGCTTTATATTAGTATTCAGTATGGAAAGTTATGTGTTAAATAACTCAGCAATTATTTAAAATAACATTTATCCTAGAAGAACAGAGCTTAGCAGCTGCCCTTCATCCTTCCCTGTAAAAATTCCAAATCCACACAACTGGACTTAATTCCACATCCATAATAAAAGCACAGAGAAGTATCAAACAGAAATCAGACTGAGACAATGCAAAAACATCACAGAGCTCAGTAGACAAAAACAGAACAGAAGATAATAAATTGTGATACAAGCTTTCCACAGATGTTCAAAATCTGTCCTTAGGCCTTTCTAACTGATGGCCAGCAAGCCTTCTTTTAGTTGGCTAGAGTAAGAAAATAATTCCTACACGCTTTTAGGGAAAAGCAACGGTTTAAGCCAGAAAGAAAGCTGGTTATTAAGAGATTACTAGCATAAAAAATAGACAATCTGAGATGTTTAGCTAAGGTATGATTTACAAGGCACACAATAAAATTAATTTCACTGATGAGTGAGTATAGGTCAGAAAGCCAATTCTGCCATCAGAGGAGGCCATTTCAAAGATTGTCATTAAAAACATACAGGCTGGCAAACTGAAGTGTTCTAAATCAAATGTAAGAAGTTTGCTGTTCTGAAGTAACCTTTCAAAAAAAAGGACTGGAAGTTTCCAGTCTTTACGCAAGCACTCAGAATCTGTGAATAAGGCATTTGGACTTTACCTTCAAACTAATTCACTCATTGTCTGGGGCACGATCCCAGAGTGAAGCTTCCTGCTGGTCTGTTTCACTCCTAATTAGCACTCAGCTTTGGTCTCTGCTCTGCCAACCTGGTACAGGTACAGGGATCAGAAATCTGATCAGATTGAATGGAGCTGACTTAGGCATATGAGAATTATAGTGGTAGCATCTTAAATGGGTAGAAAATGATGCAGGGAAAAGAAGTGTTAGGGAGATGCAACATAAAAGGTAAATCAAAAGGAATGTGGGAAACAGGCTGCTGGATAAAGAGAATGCATGAAAAGGAAAAGAGGAAAGGAAAAGACTACAAAGGGAAGAAGAGAAATAATAGTAAGAAAGCATTTGGGAGTTGTTAGGAGTCTGGTAGGAGATGCATAAGAAGCACACATCACATTAAATTACCTACAAAGCATTCTTAAATCATAAACAAGGCAAAAATCTCCATCACTTCCAATAAACATTCTCTTCTCATGATCTGTGAAAGCTTTCAGACTGAAAAGGGAGGAAGGGGGAAGAAGGAGGCCTCAGTAATTGCCTTGCTACTGTCACTGTGAAATTATACACTTGTATACCCCAGGCAATAACCAGTTTAAGGAACTTGAGTAACTGGTTAATTAGCTAGGAATAATACTGCTCAGTTAGCATGACCTTGCAAAATAAACTAACCTACATAGGCACAGAACAATCTCCTTACTTATCATTGCTTCTACCATCACCAGTCACAGAGCAAAACAATTTCTGCTTCAGTATAAGAACCTTGCTATTCATAATATGAGTTCAGAGGGAAAGACTAACAGAACAAAATAAACCCTCTAATATCCAACTGAAACCTTAGATGCAGTAATAGAACTTTTTCACAAATCCCTTTTTATTAAAACATGCCAATTTGTCAAAGTTG
This sequence comes from Pseudotriccus pelzelni, assembly GCA_035584735.1. NCBI lineage: Eukaryota > Metazoa > Chordata > Aves > Passeriformes > Tyrannidae > Pseudotriccus > Pseudotriccus pelzelni. The sequence continues at coordinate 79,485,256 of JAWMRA010000113.1, read as the reverse complement.
AACTAGTACAGAGGCACTTGATGCCAAATCTCTTCAAACCAAAGAGAAAAGTGAGAAAAACCCAGAGCTCTTAGAGGCTAAAAGCATAATTCCTATTCACAGATCATTTGAGGTATTTTTATTTTTATTACAAATCAAAATTAAATCAAACTTAAAATCAATAAAGTATTTTTTCTCCATCCATGCTGACTCCCAGTACAAGTGCTGCCTATAGCTAGTGGGGAATATATCCATATACTCAGGTCTAGATACCTTTGCATAAGAGCACAGACCAAGGGGAACATCTCTGAGTAAATAGAGTAGGTGGGGAGAGGAAACACAGAAAAGACTTTCAAACAGACTAAACTAATTAATAAGCTCAGTATTTTTATATTAAATAGCTACATTCTGCATTTTGTTTCAACTATTTAAAGTACGGACAGTGTGGGTATTTTTTTTTAAATTTCCGTCTGTAAATGGTGACATTCCACTCATCTTCCTCTACTGCCACTTTATCGTTCTTTGTGATTTTGCTCCGATTCCTGTCTATTTTTGTGTTCTCCTCCTCAAAACACACATGAGACTTTAGGAGCTCTCAAAAGCCATTCTTAAAGTTCCCTGATCTTCTAAAATGCAGCATAATTTCTGGGTTTTTTTTTCTATAAGATCAATTATGTCAATAAAAATGGTTGTTAAGAACTGTTTGCTTCTGCATTTGCCATGGTCTCTTCACTTGAGACAAGCTGGTTTCTACCTCAATCAACAAAAAGGGGTTGTTGTTTTCTCTGTGAAAAGTAATACATCATGCATTCAACTACAACAAAAATTATTTCAGTTAGTATTCTCAAGGCGTCATTTATGCACTGTTATACTGTTGTCTATTAATTTATTCCCTCTGTACCACATAAAATAAAAAAGCAGTATCAGCTATCTCTATCAGCTTCATTCTTTTCATACTTATTTCCCAATTAATAGGTCTTCAGTAATATCTTTCGCTCTAAACATGTTATTTCTACTTTTTGAGCTACAAAAGTCATCACACTGAGAAAACTGCACATTGCTGCATCCAGGAAAATCACTTTAATAATAGATGAAACAAACTCACATTCCATAAACCGAGAAATACTAAATTTTGAACATTAAATTAGACTAAACAAATACATTAAAGATGAAAAACCTTTATAAGCATCTTTCATACAGAAAATTAGGTTTTAGTTGGGTTATAAATTTTTCAGTATGTTCCATCAGAAAACACAAGTTCTAGAAGCACAAAGCATATCATATATTGATTTCCTGTAACAACAGCAAAGAGACACATTCTTCAGAAAGTCCATCTCAACTAGAAAAGGCAATTTCAAATTCATCTGTAGTAACTCTGCATGGCTTAACCTCTAATATTCAGGAAAGTGCTTCTGAGAAGCCTTTACAATTGCTTTAGATTTTAAAAATATCATCAGGACTTCTTATGAAAGTATAAACTGTCTTTACCCTAGTAGTTTTGCTTTAAATTTGAAATAGCTATATAATAATAATAAAAAAATATATATGTGGCCTAATTGCTCCATTGGTTTGTGAATAATCAGCTGATATAGAACTTGAAATACAGAAGTAAATCTTATTTCCAGACTGGAGTGTCATCATTCCTTGCTAAGATCTACAATATAGGAAGTAGACCAGGAAAACTGTTTTAACTGGAAAACTAAATACATGTATTTTCCACAAATAATTGTAAGGATAGAAATATCTGCCAAACTTGAAATAACCAAAAACAATTCCTTATTTGATTCAGTAGACACGCTGGAGGGAAGGGATGCCACATCGAAGTTCAATCAGACCGAGTGCAAGGTCCTGCACCTGGGTCAGGGAAATCCCAAGCAAAGTATAAGCTGGGTGGAGAAAGACCTGGGGGTGTTTGTGGATGAAAAGTTCAACGTTAGCCGGCAATGTGAGCCTGCATCCCAGAAAGCCAAACACATCCTGGGCTGCATCACAAGAAGCATGGCCAGCAAATCGAGGGAAATCATTCTGCCCCTCTACTCTGCTTTCAGAGATCCCACTTGGAGTGCTGTGTCCAGGTCTGGGGCCCCAACAAAAAAGGACATGGACCTGTTGGAACAAGTCCAGAGGACGGCCACTGAGATGATCAGAGGGCTGGAGCACCTGTCCTATGAAGACAGGCTTAGGGAGTAGGGGATGTTCAACCTAGAGAAAAGAAGGCTCCTGGGAAACCTTACAGCAGCCCCACAATACCTAAAGGGGCCTACAGGAAAATGGAGAGGAACTTTTGACATGGCCCTGTAGTGATAGGACAAGGGGGAATGGCTTCAAACTGAGAGAGGGCAGTTTTAGATTAGATATCAGAAAGAAATTTTTTACTATAAGGATGGTGAGGTTCTGGAACAGGTTGCCCAGAGAAGCCGTGGATGCCCATTCCTGCAAGTGTTCAAGGCCAGGCTGAATGGAGCTCTGAGCAACCTGGTCTAGCAGAAGGCGTCCCTGTGTCCTCCTGGCAGGGGACTGGAACTAGGTTATCTCCATGGTACCTTCCAACCCAAACCATCCAATGATTTACAAGCTAAGAAAAAAAGTCAAGATGGATGATGTTACAGTCACAATCTCTGCCAATAAACAACACACACTGCAGTGTATGCCCTGTATCAGACTCAACAGGACCAGTAACAGGATGAATAAGGCCATGCTACTGACTTCCGTTAAAGCCACCTGTGCAGCTTGAGAACCATTTACCTCTTTTTTTTCTCTTTGTCTGCAGTTCTTCTGCTGACTTCTCCCCAGCTCACTCATATACCTTTATACTGGCAGACACAGCTCAAGAATTTATCACGTTTTAATGGCGACACCATAAATCACAAATTTTAATGAAATTTTTATGTGTGAACATCCTTGAGAAAGCAAAATAATATGACAGCTCAAATCAATGGTTGAAAAATTCATGGAACTCATGAAGTCATACAAAAATCTGCCTTATTTAGCAGCACATCATACATAGTATATACCCTAAAAAAACATGAGCTGATTCCTGAAAACTACCACCATGGGTTAATAAGAAGTCACACATACTACAAATGAGATAGAAACCAGTTAAATTTTAGTACTTTGAGGAACTGGAAAAGTCAGAAACAACACTGCAAGGTGATCCTGATCAAAACTAATATTAGGGAGTAGATGGGAGCATTAGTGGAGAGGGAGAGTGAGAATTTCATCTATGAATGAAGGGAAAAAAATCCATTTTTATGCTACTTACTCCTGTAGGCTGAAATATCAGTCCATCCACTTCATGGCTAACTTCTCTGGCAAAATTTCCTTCCAGGAGCTGTAGAACAAAAAGCAAAGAAATATTTTTTCCATAGAGAAATATTTCATTTGTGATGACTGCACATCAAGGCAGATTATACCCTTCTACTGCAATTATTTGCTAGTAAACTCTACCCAAACTAAAGCATGGGAAATGTCTGTGTCAAAAAAGCAGCAGTTTTTACAAGTTTTTACAACAAAAAGATGTAAGAAACATCTTTACAAAGAATAGGCAAGGCTAAAACAAGTTCAATTCAAGGAAAATACCACTGTCCAAAAAGAAATACTTAGAAACCGAGATGATTCTATACACTAAAAGATGAAGAAATATCAATTCTAATACAAGACACTGAAGTAATTTGTGGGCAAATTAAAAAGTCCATTTGCCACTTTAACACACAAGTAACACTTACTGTAGATTGACATTATCTACTGAAAAATATTTCAGGGCATCATTCATGTTTGACAGACTTCCTAACTAGGGCATAACCCAGTAAGACAGCTACACAACTGTAAAACAACTCTGAATTAATTTGAATCTTGAATATTCTGATTTACACTTTCAAAGACTGAATTCCATACGGAGGTGAATACATCCATCAAGATGCGTTTACCAGAGAAAAAATATTTAATTAAACAAACTACTGAAACCAGCTAGTCAACAGATAGGAGAATTAATTATATACTTCCATAACAAATTATGACCTGCCTAAGGAAAACCAAATAACCCAGAAGAATTACAACTGACAAGTAACCGCAAAAATTAGCTGAATTACCAAAATACCTCTTTATTAATTTCAATTTATATTTTACTGTAGAGACAAAGAATCTGTCCCGAAGTTGTAGGTGCTTTTAGTAATATTTGAAAAAGCTCTGACGTATAAGTAACCATATGGTGATAAAACATAGCAAATACATAACTCAGTAAATCACAGTCAATTTTAAAAGCATCATTTTGGCCTGGTCTGCTAATTTTGTACTGTTTCCTCTCTAGAGTAAAATTTAAACTCAATGACCCACTGACCAAATTATGACTAAATTATTCAAATTAAGTCAGTAAAGAGCAAAAGTATGAAAGGAGTTGAGAATTAACATTTGTATCCTACTATGGCTGTACAACTAAAAGTAATGCACTTATATGTTTTATGGATCAAAAGCCAATGCCCAAATATTTCAAACAATAGTAATTTAACATATTTCACTAAAACCTGTAACTGCTTGCACAGAACAACGGATCATTTTGCTATTTAAAAAATTATTTTCTTATGCAGTCATTAGCATATTTGTGCCTATAACTCCAACAACAAATAAAGCTCTTACTATTCAACATTTAGATACAACTTAATTGAAAAAACACACTACAAGAGCACTCTCAAGTGATAAAATACTGTAAGAATATTTGATTCTGAGTAAGAAATCACCCAATGAAACATTAGAGAAAGCCTCTACTTGAAACTTGGAAGTCGTAGCTCACATTTACCTGTTGTTATTTTGAAATTTACAGCTGAGACACACAGTATATTGAATCTGCCACCAGATGTCTGCATAAAATAACAATTAAATGATCCAAATTCTTTCATAAATTCATTGTAGTCTTTGCTTCCCCTAAGCAATGAATGCATTGGAAGAATACTTCAGCAAATGTAAAAAAGTTTAAAAAATCTGTTTGGTTTTTTTTATTTTAAATTTCTACGCAAGCTAAGTTTCTGTAGATCACTTGCAAGGTGACTACACAGTTCCAAAACTGACTGGCCAGTGAGAAATCTGTAATAAGAATATGCTTCAAACTCACAAAAACTATTTCATCAAATTTGAGTACCAAAACACCTCTCTCTGAATAATGATAACAATATTTAAAAATTAAAACACAAACTTCGAATTAGCTGAGACTATACTTCTTATAAATTTCTAGCTAGCTCATTAAAAGTCCCTACCCAAAGTGGCAAAAAGAAACCAATCACCTCCGTTTCTGCTAATTTGAAGTTATCAAGGGAACTATAACTTGAGGACACAGTTACTTTGGTGTTGGAGCTTACACAACTGAAGTATGATTTCCTTCCCAAAATAAAACTGAAGAGTATAGAAACAGTATTTTATTTTGGAGCACATGGAAAAGCATAAAGTTATTATTGTGCCCTGTTTGGCCTGTAACTCTCTCCATTCTGGTCCACATGTAGTTTTAGAAAACTACATTAAAGCACTAATACAATTTGATAAATGGAGAAGAAAATATAAATTCAAAATTTATCATTGTAGAAATACATTCCAATATTCCTTTTCATTCACTACTTCACCTGAATTACAAAATGCAAGGGAATCCATCTCATCAAGCTGCCACAGTTTCAGTGGTTTCAGACTAGAAAATATGCTCAATTTGGAGGTCCACACTGCTGTCACTCAGACAGCTCTTCCAAAGTGTCAATTAGATATCAAAGAAAAACGGATTTTAAAACCAGAACAAGCCTCAACAGGTAACTACACTTCTCTGTATTTCCAGTTAGTCTGCTTTCATTCTCAGTTATGCTACTTTCATTTTCATTAGCACAATTACATGTATAATACCCTAGAAAGGAATTTTGACTAGAAAAGATTTGCAATTTGGGGGAGGGAAGGAAGGGATGGAAATCTTCTCTAACCTTCCCATACAAATTTTCTTGAGTATTAAACTACCGGGAGCTTGTATGTGAACAGTAGAATACATGGGCATTGAATATTGCATAAAGTTTGGAATACCAGGAAAATGAGCAGAAAAGGAATATTTGACATATATTTTTGACACTAAAAAATAGGGGGCTTTGTTGGTTTATGAACTTACAACGCATATATCGTGGTTCATCTTTTAAAAAATGTTGTTCAATGTTCCACATGTTAAAATTTCTAATTAACTTCAACAGAACACTCTTTTTTTAATCGGTGCCATGATAAATGGCACACCTGCTTGACTGGGATGAGTGCCAGGGATCAGACCAAGTGCAATGCATCTCAATGACATTTTATAAAAGATGGGTAAATGATGCATGTGAACCAGTTCTTCTGGCATCCAATTCCTTCTAGCTTCGTGGCATCTATTTCCACTTGTGACCCCCTTTGTTCACTTCTTGCAGTTTCCTGCCTCTCCGTGAACACTGCAACAAGCCATATACTCGGACTACAGTTTATTATTTAAAACTTTTTACTTTTCAACAAAAACTAAAAATCACTGCAACATCTAATAACATTCCTCTAAGCAAAAGAAATGTATAATTGCATGGACTGAGTAGAGCTGTGTGACGAGTAACAGGATTTCCAAAGCATAATAATGACTCTGCAAAGTCATATTGACTTTCTACAAAATAATTTGGCTACAGGCCCTGCACGCGATGATTATCAATCTCCTGTGTCACAATATGCAAATATTGCTATCCATTTTGTCCATATTCTGATTCAAAACTGACATGGCTTGTTAGCCTCGTGAAATACTTGAGGGTACAGAAAAAAGTTCCCTTTGAATGCTATAATACAAGACAAACATATGTCCATTTTCCATGCTTTTTCAATTTCAGAACTGCTATATGCTTCATTCAGTTTCAAGTCAAGCCAGAGCAGCTCTGCCTGCACCAGTCCTCATGCAGTTTTCCAGAGCCATCCTCAAATTACTGATCATCTCAACCTGTTCACTCTATGGAGAAAGCTGTGAAAGAGAACATAGTTCACTCAAAAGTACTAATTACAAATAAACTGCAAATCAAATTGTCAGTTAGCCAGGATGTAAAACACCTTCAGTCATGAGTGTACTGTCACTCCTAACTTCCGAGAGCCAACATCTTCACCGACTTAGGTTTTAGCCTGGCTTAAAGGACGGACTTCACCATCAGCTACAAAGTAATTCTCACACCCTGGCAACTGTTGAGTTTTATAAACATGAGGTCATAGGTCCTTGTAGACACTACAGATTCTTATTATACTTTCTTATTACACAGCCTTCAGAAAAAGATTCACAAGTTCACCTTTTTAAAAAAGAAACAATTATTGTCTCTTTCCTTACACTTCTCTAAAAGAGATGGACTATTCTGCTTTTAAAATAGGATATCACTTTTTTTTTATTTTTACATGAATGTTTCATCTTGTTTGACGGTTTCTGTATTTTTTATTTTTACATGACAATCTCAATAGCCCTGTCTCATCTCAGTATACCCTCTTCCATGAGCTCTTAATTATCCAAGTTCAATGTAAAAATTATTTCCTTTAAAACTGGTTGCTGATGTATTTGACATCCCAGAAAAAGTTTTACATTCAAAGTGAGAGGTAAGGCGGCTTTCAAATCTACAGTGGTTTAAAAACAGTCAGTAAGAGAAACCTGAATTTAACATGTCTGCTACCAAGAGAAGTATTTTAATCGTACTCCTGCTAATTGACAAGATAGAATTTATCTCTACTGTTACACATGGAAGTGTTTGAAGAAAGGATCTACGAATCACAAATCCAGCTGAAGACCTGTTTTTCTATTGGGTAACTCCCCTGGATTTGAGTTTTAGGGGGAAAAAAAAAAAACCACCAAAATCCAAAAAACTAAACACAGAAAAACTAAACCCCTTTTGAACAAAACTATTTTTCTTAAAAATCAGAATTGAAATATAGATCCCCTGTTATGGTAGAAGAAAACTATTTTGAAAATAACCTACAACATAAATCTTCATAAATCCTGTTTTTGAATTACATCAGAAATCCTACAAAATGATTTCTATGTTAAGGTGAGTTAAAATAATATAAAAATAGTCTGCCTCAGATTCCTCCCAACTATCGTGTTTTCCCCCCAAAAAATCAAACTGTATCAGGCAATGATGGAGCCATCATCCAAACTACTAACATTCTAAACTCCAGCTTTCACACACTACATTTTGAAAAGGAGGCCTCCTGGAAAAGAATTAAGCGTGCTGTCGGTGGGATATAAGCTTCTGTTCAGAATATAAACAAGCTGCTTTGCAACGCTTGAAAATATTATCAAATGCAGCTTAATGTCAGGTCAGAGAGGCTGGTCCTCTAAGCCATGGCTGTGGTCTCTGCTCCTTCCTTCTCACCGGAATCTTTCCAGTTTCCCCTGCCTTGTCTTTTCTGGTTTGTTTTGTTTCTAAAAGCAGAGTAGGTACCAAGAACTGAACAGCTGCTTTCAGTCTCAAAACAAAAAATACCACGTGAGTAACTACATAAGCAGGGGAAAAGGTTTCATATATTACTTAAAAATAAAACTCAAAATCTCAAACTTTCCACAAACAAAAGTTGGGTAGTTCACATTTTAAGAGAAACAAAGCCCAAATCTAAGTGTTAAGAGAAGTTTTGATTTTGGTTCATTGACTGACATTACTACAAATATAACGTAAAACTTTCAATACAGTCCTTAGTGAGCGTGGGGGATTCATAGTTTTTGGAATTAAAGGGAGCAAATACCTTCTGAAAAAGGTGGGTGGGGAACCAACAAACACACTTCAAACTGAATCCACACAGTTTTACCTTTTTCATACTCAGGATACTGATCAACTTACCCAGCACTGCATTACAAGTAAAACAGCTGACCTAAACAAATCTAACGTAAGTTAACAGTTTGGGGGCAGATGGGGAATGATCAAAGACATACCTCCGGCAGTTCCACTGCTTGCTTCCCTCCCTGCTCCAAATCAGACATAGCCTGGATCACCAGTTCAGACTAACTTTCCGACAGCTATGAGGATGAAACCCTCTCTCCTCATGCATATTTGAGTTCCTCTTCAGGTGATATGTTCAAGTGACAACTAATTTTTCTGGAAAACTGTGCAATCTCAAATTACACCATGCTGTGATGGGAAAACCACAATCTTCATTAAGCTGTCCAATGAAGTACTGCATGTATAATTAAAAAATTAATGCCTATTTCTCAGTAGTTCTTTTCATCCCTCAATCTTTTTCCCTTGTTCCTCTATTTAGACACTGATCACAATATCTTTTTGAGGATTTTTTAGTAAAAGGAACAAGCTTCACATTTCAAACATTTCACAAGCAGATGTGACTATTCAAATATTTCAACAATGTTTCACCAAAACTCACAGATATAATTTTTTAATCAATTGAAACCATCTCATCTAGAATAGACAGAATATTCCAGAAGAGCCACAGCAGCAAGAAAAATATGCACTCCCTGTTTTCCTCCACGGGAGTCTCCTTTCAAGGAGATCTGTGGATACATGAGCACTTTTCAAAGTATTTCACCAGCCAATGGCTCATTACAACTGGCTGCTTCACTCAAAGAGGCTCCTTCCAAGTAACTGTGAAGGTCCTGAAATCACAGCCCATGGTCTCAAAAGTGTTACAACACTAAGTCATACAAGTAAAGATTTCTGCTTCAACATTAATATTTACTTCCCTAACAAAACCATGAGCAATCTATCTCTCATTTATACAATGTTTTCCTCCAAATCATATATCAAAATGGTGAAGAGTAGATTTTTAATAATTTAACATGACACAGTTTCCTTTGCATTAGTCTCATTTCCTAATCAAAATATGATATGCTACATTAGGTCAAATAAATGAGGTAAAAATTTATCTTTACAGCAGGGTAAAGTCCACTTCTATAATGCATCCTCCATTATTCATTGTATTTGGCTATATTTATCTTAAAAGATATTGCATTTTTGTTTACTGGGAAACCAGCACCAAAAGCCAAGAAAGGAAATGCATCATGGTAACAGAGTACAGTCACAAAACCACAGCTTATACCAAATGTTGTTAAGCTAATATGCTAAAAAAAATCATGAAGTTATAAAATATTTCCTGACCCATGCTAATGGTCTAAAATATGCATAAAGGAAAAGCAGGATCAAAAACTGTAGAAAATAAATTAAAAACTGAGCTCCCTACCAAGTAATCACTAAAAGAAGTGTCCTATGCTAATTAGAAACCAACACATGTTGAAGAATAACTGCTACGTTTTCAGTAAACAAGTGAAATTATCTACTCTGCCCTAACTGCAAAAGGAACATAAAGTATAAAATTCTCACTTGCTTATTACTTAAAAAGAAATTTCATTCTCTTGGGCTGTAAAACTGGATGAAAATCCTTCAGAAAAATTTATGCTCAAAGCTCAAATCCTAGCTTTCAAACAGGCATCCACTCAAGATGCTAATTCAAGATAAAAACAGAAAAAAGCTGCAAACTGTATGAATAAGTACATTTTGAAAGCACTTGATGTCAACCAATAACTCAGTACTAAACAAGATGAGAAAAAAGTAAACTTGAAAGGTTCACCTGTTTAACAAAATCCCAACTGTTTTAAACTGTGTAATCTGTGGCAACAGCTGAATCATACCATGATGAAAAACACACCAAATGACTGTATAAAGACATGAGAATTTTTTTCAGTTGATAAAATCAAAAAATACCTACTTTTAGTAAAATACTATTTTATGGAAAGCCTTTCAGTTTGTTAATTTACTAGAAGTTCTGAAATCAATCATACTGCAAGACTAAAAATAACCTCTTTGCCAAGTTAACCATACAGAACATATTGACTCAAAATACATTAAAAACACCTAATTATTGCAATGGATTTGTTCCCTATAAGAATGAAAGCAGATAATGGCAGCAATGTGAAACTGATGTTCACTAATATGATCAAGAGACTAATTATTATCAATGAATCATTTGTAGCATTCAAAACTTGATTAATGTCAGGTCAAGTTTAATATGTGATAGGTTTTATTAGTAATGCTTGGCTATCCCACAGCTTGTCAGTGCTACATGAGTGCCATCTGTTAGGTGTAGGAATAGCCAACAGCCACAACAAAAACACAGTGGCTACAACTGGTCACTGAAATACGATTTAAGAATTCCATAAGGGAGCTACCCTAATAATTTTAAGCACACTAAACCAGAATCCAGCACAAAAGACCTGCTAAGGATGGGAAATTTGTAGCCCAAAAAAGCAAGCATTCAAGGTGTGTTTCTCTCATTTTAAAGCTTGACCAAAGGCATGTTAAGTAATACTGAATTTAGCTTCACAGACTGACCAGTTTCTAGTAACAAAAATTTTTTTGCAAGAGGAATATGCATAGCTTCCCCTCTACAGTCCTTCATCAATCTTTAGCAAGCATTCCTCTACTAAGTACACTACTTTATCCTCTAGAGCATCACTCATGGTATTCAAATACATATGGTCCTAAACAGCTCACGTAGTAAAACACTGTTAGAAGACACTGAACATGAAATTCATATTCCACAAAAAAATTTTTACTGACAGTTTTTTAATTTGTCCTAACTACAGATCATGGCAAGAAGAAACCCTTCCACAGTAGGCTCACTTGTTAGTATTTCCCAGCACTTTGCGGGTGGCCAGCTTTACCAGGGGTCACCCCTCCCAAGTACAGCCCTTTGCAGCAGGCCAAGAATTCACCTGGACACTTCCACTGAACCTCCACGAGCTCTGCATTAGTAACAGTGTGAGCAACAAGGCTGAAATAACATGAAGTGGCAACAGACAGGTGCATGCACAGAGAGGAAGGAAGGTGACCTAGTTCTACCTGGGTTTGCTCCGGCAACTATGTACTCTCCTCTAGTCTACAACTAGCTAGAAACTCAGCAGGAGCATTGAAACAAACATTTATTTACCTCATAGCTACAAGAGCCCTCTCAGATGTATTATAAACATGTTCTCATTTGATGGCCCTCCTGCACTCTAAGTGGATGAAGTTGAAAGGCTGCAGATTCAGCTACCACCAGCATCTGCGGTCTGTACTTCAGCTCCAAGTGTTCTGTTTCCTTGCTAAGAGTGTGACCTGCAGGGCTCCCAGGCTCCTTGGTGTCTTGATGTAAAAGCCAAACATTCTGAAGACTTGATGCTAGGAGGCCACAGACCAAAAATAACATCATAATTCAAAGAAACAGAACTACTGTAGAGTGCCTTCCTCAACCATTTGCCCACTTAATTTCACAGCTGGCAACTGACAAGGAATCAGACTACAAATGACTGGTCATTAGCATTCTAATAAAGACACAACTCCTCATTATCTTTTAGAAGAGCAATTCTGCAGAAAATTCTTTACTGGAGTTTATATATTCTTTCCAGAATAGGATGGCCACAGAAATTCCAGTTTATACAGATGTGATAGGGAATGAGCAACACCTTCAAGCACAAAAGCCAAAGAGATTCATCCCTTCTGTCTGCAACTTGCTTTGTTGTCATTATTGATGCACCTCTGAAAAAAACAAGTTACTCCAACACATTGGACTTCTAGAGCTTTCCTAGTCTCTACTAGAACTGCTGCCAGTTTCACAAGGGAGTGTTATAGTCTGCTTCCTTCATAGAGACCTTAAGAGAAGTCATATATGCCATTTTCTTAAAGCTGCTTCTTAAATCTTCTCTACTACCCCTCTAAAAGATTCAAAGAAAAGCTGCTGCCAGATATATGTCTAGCTGGAAGACACTGTAGTCTGTGTTAGGATGCAACCTCCAATGTTAAGGTCTAAGAACCACACTAGCTTGCTCTTATTATCCACCCACACGGGAAAAAATGTCATTGTGATGACAACAGAACAACAGAAAAATACACTGTGAGAGTGGCAGAGAAACAAGTTAGATGGTTTTAATCTTTTTTTAATATCTTTTTAGTTTTGCGGCTAATTCATTAACTGCACTCTTTAAGTATGGAACAACACTAGCTTCATGCCATCTCTTTTAATTATTTGGACAGAAACATCTTAGAAAAATGTAGAGCACACTGAGTAAGAGCCCCACTGAGCTATCACCCATGTGCTGGTTCTGAGTGAGTAACTCCAAAGGTCAGGTACCTAAAATATTCAAAACAATACCCAAGAATAACACACGCACTGTGTGTGTTAATGCTTAATTTGACAGCACATCTGTATTCCTGAATTCAAAATAAGCATAAGGCATTTCTCACTGTCAATCTCTTCTCAAAAACACAATTGAGAAACTGACATCAATTAACTACAATGTTTTCAAATGCTTCTTTCAAATGAGAGAAATAGGCTTCTTCAAGAAACTTTAATTGACTTTTGTGATAGCTTCAAAATAAGAGAGACATGGATTCCTCAAAGCTGTGTGGTACTGCCCGTGCCAAACAGCAGTATTTCATATTTATTTTACCTGATGAAGAAACAGAACCACATATTTCATAGCTTGGCCATTTTCTGTGCTCTTGACAGTTCTCTATTTAAACCTGCAAGGTGCCTTCATTTTTTTTTTCTTTTAGAGATCGGGATTTTGCCCGCATCACTTTCCCATGCTCTCCTACCTGGCAGAACACACCTGTCTGAGATTACAGTCCTGCTGGAGCTGAAGGAGATTTAAAAGGTTCCATTAGCAAATTCTTTGACCTAGTTACAAATTATCTGCAATCTATGACATTCCTGAATGGATGGAAGACACTCAATAAAATCTATTACATGTTGTCTTCAGCTGAGCAAGGTTCTAACACTGCTGTTTACAAGCTCCCTGAAGTGCTGGGTTAAACCAAATAGTACATTCAATAGTTCTGATGCCAAAGGAAAAAATTATACTGAGTTGAGTGCAATGGGACCAAGTAAATTTTAATTTGTTCTCTAATGATCTTGCAATGTTAAAAACTTGATAGGGTTTATCTGTTACCCAGCCCCTGCGTCAACTGTTACAACATAATCTGGTCTCTGGTTGTCAAGAACATGAACAGGTCTGTTCTATTTAAATCAGACAATTAAGGATTTTTTTAAAGCATTTCTACTAAGACCTATTAACAAAGACAAACCTGTATATACCATAATTCAATTAGATGTAAAACAAATATTCACGAATACAGGCTTCATACATTTACTGTTAAAATGCCTGATTCAAAGTGGGCTAATATACTGCACTGGGAACTGATGATTTTAACACAAAAATTAAGGTTTAAGATTATATTCTGGATGTTTAAAAGTATCTGATTTTTCTGCTGTGCAATGGCACTTGAGGGCTTTATTTGCTACAAAGCTGAAATTAAAACTGCAAGGCCACAAGAGTAAAATGCTGAGATTTTCTTTTTTTTCTTGATTTTAAGGATAAAATCTGTATTGGAAGGTTTTTTCCAAAATTGGGCATATCACAAGAAAAGGAAGAGCTAGCAGCAACATCCTATAATCTTGCATTATAATAAATTTCTTAAATGTCACCCTCATCTTCACAATTTTCTTTGTGCTTTTATTCATTTTATCCAAATTAAGCGCATGTCTCTTCCATGTCATTCCAATAGGAGAAGGCTGATGGCTTCCCTGCAGAGCTGCATTGCCAGGAGGCAGTTTGGAAAGTGACAGGCTGTGAAGTGGCACAACGGACAATATTAAGCAGTTGCCCCTCAATTAATGAGTGGAGTGACCCACTTAGTCACCACAGCTGAGTCCTCTAACTAATTCAGAAGATATCAAATATACCAATTCAATTGCCCATACTGGGATACCAACTGGCAATTAGGTCCAAATAGATTTGCATTTCCCTGGTTTGGTAATACACCAGAAAACTGAAAGTAGAAATCACTGTTAAAGATACTATTAAAGGTATATAGTATTTCCAGTGCACAAAACACTGGAGAGGTTCAAAGCTAAACTGAATACGTACTGTCCTGACGCTTAAACGTACAACATGCACCAAGTGTAACACTTCATCCATATGCCTTTATTTTTCGACTCGTTTCTTTATTTTCTTTCCCATACTATAGTTGGGCAATCCATAAATTAATTATATATTCCACATCTGAATTATTTCTACATTAATTTAATTTGTACCAGTAGCAATATCTAACATGGGTCATAAGTTATGAAAATAATCTTTCATGGAAATCTTTGAGACTGTTTGTTTTAACTTCAGTAGATCACTTTGTGAAAAATGTGAAATGTAACTTATGTGTGAAAAATCTCTTAAACCAACCAAAAGCAAAAACTTTTTTCTTTTCCTAACTGATATGATACTGTGCAGAAATATTATACTTTACCTTCCACACCACAAATAATAATAATCAAAAGCAAGTAGCCTAATCCTCTTTTGCTTACACTAGGAAATGAACACACATTCTTGTGTGTGAATGGGTCTCCTTAAAGTGACTCCACCAAAGCAAGGAAGCTGAAAAGTTTGCCATAGCTGAGTCAGTATTTTCCCTAGCATGAGGGAAAACCTTTTGGTGTAAACCAAATCTGAGCAAGTAGCACCCCACCAGCTCTGGCCTACAAAGTCTGTGCTACCCTCATCCTCCAGTTGACAGCAATTATATTTACTAAACAGTATCCAGTCACTGCAGTGCAGCAGCTGATTGCATGAAACAGCTCCAGTTCAAGCACTGAATTTCAAGAGGCAGTAACTTACATTCAGCTCAAGAACCACAGTTTGGTCATCTATTTCGTATTACAATTTTAAAAGCTTCCACTTGGGCTAATTGGCTGTACTTACCTTTACAATTCGTGTGCTAAAACCATTTTGAACAACGTACAAGACAGCTGCCAAGTGAAGATTTCAAATTCTAGTATAAGCATAAGGTAACATTTTCCAGCTTCTTATTCACTGTTTATTTACCAGGTTCCTCAGGTCAACAATTATTTGCATTTATGGGAAGAAAAGCACTCCAAAAGAAGAAGATTTAAGTGAAGATAACCATCAGCACAAAAAAAATCTAAGGTAATAAGGCAATTTTAGGTAATAGTGCTTTTACACTATTTAATTTCCATTCTTGGGGAGATGGAGCAGGACAAAGTGAGGAAGAAATTTAAGAAATAAAAAAAAAAATTTAAAAAACCATGAACAAAATGGTAGAGTGGAAGTGGGTTAGAAGATAATTAAAAGGCAATGCGATGATAAATAGGCCAAAAACCTGGAACAGAACAGATGGAATGAGGACTATGGTGTAGGCCAGACACCAAGGAGTGATTGCCAGCTCTAGGTCAGGAAACGCAGGATTGAAAGGTGAGCCAATTAAGCTACTCCTTAAGGCACAGAAAATAAAAACAAAAATAAAAACAAAAACAGAGGAAACAAGTCTTTCTGGCATTAAAACCCCTCCAGATGGTAACATTCCCTCTCCACTGAGATGAGGAATTCAAGATCTCCAATAAACACAGTATTTGACACTTTTGCTTCTGCCACTGAATTCTTCTGTCTTCTCTCCCATGACAGCAAAGCTTCTCCACATTGTTGTCTGTAGGAAACTTGGAGACACCAGACAGGGCTCTGTGATCACTTCCAGTCAGTTTTGGGTTAGGAGCTCTTTCAGCAGACATGGATGAGCTCTGTCTGCATATTCTGCCTTTAACTGGGCTTCACTTTTTCAGGGCATGCAAGTACCAGCTTACAGCTGTCTTAGCTGCCTGCAAAATACTTCACATCAGCATCAGCAAGGCATGTATTTAGAGAATCTCCTGCACCAGCAGAGGTTCACAGCCACTTAAATATTCAAAGCAAACCACCTCAACAGGTGTTACACCTTAGTTGGTATAACTAACTTCTAAACGTTACATCTCTCTTAACTGCAACAAAAGCAGTTTCAAGAAGTAAAACTAAAAATCTAAATGTCAGATAAACCAGAAGAACAAAATAAGTCATCTGTCAGTTCACAGATTTGACTGAAAACTTTTAAGATCTCAGACCATTTAATCTTCTAGCAGAGATTACTCACCTTCTTTCTAATCCCTCTAGGACAAGCTGTCATTTTAAAACTAGATAATAGTCTAACAACTGACAAGGCATTGACACCCAGAGTGCTAACATTTGAAAAGCATTGTTCATTTGACCTGTATCATTGTTTAACCTTTAGCCTTATTGTTCCATTCAGAGTGATGGACACAATTCTCCACGGGACCACAGACTGCACTGAAAGGAACTTTTATCCTATCCCTGCTAGACAGCATTTTCATTAGACAATGGGCTTTAGTGATGACATCCAGACTGAGACTGTCCACACAAAATAGCCTTGCAAAAGAACTGTGGGTTGGTTTAAGCAATGAAAGCCAAGAGTTGAATCATTTCCAAGAATTTAATTATTTTCATGCACCTGTACTTCCTGTTCAATACAACGAAGATAACGTCCTTGTTGAAAATCCTAAAATATTCATATAAATAAAAGGCTAAGGCTCTAAGGCTAAGAGCATGAAGCATTTAAAGCACTAACCTCACTGGTCTTTAACACTTTAGCATCAAGGAAACCTAAAGTTCAGTTTCTTCCACTGACTGCTGCTATCCTTATACAATGGGTGGGAGACCTGGCAGATTTGACCATGTCATCTCCGTGAATTCTGATGCGAACCAATGAATGAAAAGAAAGCAAGATATGCAACAAAAGTGACCAGTTATACAAGTGCAATGACAAACACCAAAAATTCATCTTTGCCCAAAAATGTTTTTCTAAAAGAACTTAGAAGTTACATTAAGAGACAAAATAGCTCATAGAATACACATGGCTAACAGTAAAAGAGTAATCTGTGTTTATTAGATTATAGAGGAAAAATAAGAGTTATACTGCTTTCTTCATCAACACTGAATTCAACAAGGCAACACTTTTAGACATTCTGAGACCACACAACCCAGCTGTCCCCCAGTGACAGCCCCTTTCTTCTCTTCCTCTTACCACCAAAACCCAGTCTTACAAAAAATAAAAAATCCATCAAAACATCTTAAAATAATGTGCAAGGCAATATTATAAAGATATAGCCCTTATTTCCAAAATCTAGTACCAACAACAAATGTCAAGGCACAACTCTAAATGCTGCCATGCTTTGTAACTGCACTTTAAAAATGCATTTCATTTCACAGTAAATTGATTTTCAGATTAGAAAAAAAAAAATCAGTCAGTACACTCACTCTGATATTAAAGTCCCAAATCCATAACTCTAAGAACAATTTCATTATTGGACATATTATATAACACAGTACAAAGTTTACTGCTGTTTCAAGTAATTACTTTCACTTTTTCACCGAAAAATAACTAAACCTATGTGGATGACATTCGTTTTTCCTGGTATAATTAAAAGTTTTAGCTACTTAGTCTGCTATTAAATATTGGGCTGAGGCTCCTTGCCTTTTGAGTAATCTTCTTACAGTCCACACAAGCTAATATACATGTACTGATACATTATTGTTAATAAAAAGAATGGCATGGAATGTCTTAACTCGGGTCATAGAAAGGAATGATGAAGGGTGCCTGTGAAGAAATAGGCCTACAATATTTATTTTTGTGAGGTTCAAACTGCATCCTGGGAATGTATTTCAAAAATTGAAGCTTCTCAAAACAAAAATGTTATTATGTACACTTCATTCTTTTCTTGACCCTAAGCAAAACCCAGCTACACTTCAAAAAAACTGAAACTCTAAAAAACATACTCCAAATACTTTGATGAAACACATTCTAACCAGTGGAATGGGGCTTCCACTTTTTCAGTCTTGACTATGCTGGTGCAATCAGAGATCCATCTTATTGGTAGGCAAAGACTGCTATCTCCATTGATCTTTGAAAACAACAAGCCTTGGGGGTCACCTGAATGAAATGAATGACTCTCAATGAAACACACTGAGAAGAAGGTAGGGAAGAAACCCACACTTAAAAAAAACCTCACAGCTTCTCTGAGACCACTCAAGGGTGTAAATCTTTAGGGATCTTGTCACAGTTTAACCCCAGCCAGCAACTAAGCACCACAAAGCTGCTTGTTCTAGTCAAGGATGGAAGGATCCTGTTAGATCCTTTCCACTGTTCTTGGAAAAATGGCTAATTAATCATAAGGAAAAGAACTACCTAAGCAGGTCCCACTTGGCACTCCTTTAGCATTCATTCAGTGGCCCCCAACTCTAAAGAGAGACTGGTGAATACATTGAGTCAATCTGAATATGAGCAGACAGAGGATAGAAGGTCTTCCTGCAGACCTTGCTGTGCTGTACCCAGACCTGGTAAACCCTGTCACGACATTCATCATTGATACAAAAGAAAGTCATCTTGCTCTTCCAGCTGTACTAACAAGGTATTCATCACTATATTTGTTGCTATAGTTGCAGAGATGACTGAATAAAAACAGGATAAAGATCCTTTGGACAAAGCAACACTATTTTTAAATAGTCCTTATTCAGAATAGGGCAATGCTTCAAAACAATAGTCTATTCTGACCATATATAATGAAAAATTCACAAAGTTATGATGAAATATGATTACCTTAAGGAAGTGTTACAGGAACCACACTTGTCAAGTTCACAGAAGTAATGCAATTAAAAGGGTATTTTTGAGGTAAATAAGAGCAACAATAATTCTTAGTCTAAATATTATCCTTTTTATTATTCTTTTGAGAATATGATAATCATGATGATCATGCTCAAAATGATAATCATGCTTCACGAGGGCCAGCGCGGCCAAGTCAGATATGGCAATGCACTTTCTGAGCCCTTTCC
>JAWMRA010000113.1:79401597-79460889 GCA_035584735.1 Pseudotriccus pelzelni | reverse complement strand
ACCTTACAGGACCTGGGTAACCCCAGCCTTATCCCAGGAGGGAGGTAGGCCCAGCCCTGAGGTCGACACACAAGAGAAAAATAGATAGAGAGAGAAACAGTTCCAGCTGCAACAAGACGGAGTTGCTGTCCCAGAGATAATAGAAAAGAACTTGCAAGGTGCTGCAGAGCTGCTTAGAAAACATGAAGCTTTAAAAGTGGAAAATATCTCCTTCTCCTCCTGGACTGATACAAAGGGGGGAGGAATGTTTCTGTAAATACATAATGCTTTGCTTAATTAGAACTGTTGTAGATGTAGTTGTTTAGGTTTTATATTTGCTAGTATTAAATCCTAATATTATTTTCTCCCCAATCAGATCTCTTTGTCTGCATAAAACCTTCTCTCGCCTTAGAACAATTTGTGGGGGGTGTGATAAAATTGTCCCTAGGCAAACCCATGACAGCATCCTGTACAAAGCCTGCAACAGACAACATGGGTGAAATGTCTCCTAATCTCTGTTCACCTGATCCGTGCTTGTGAAGAAGAAAGCTTACCTGGCTGTTAACCATTGCCTTCAGCATTGCTTTCCTTTCAAACATGAAGGTGTTGTTAGCAAAGAGCCATTCAAATGAATGGAAAATTAGAGTATGGAAAAATCCCAGGTGCAGAAGAGTGGCTTTCTCTTTACTCATTTGCCACAGAATACAGCTGGATGATCTACAGATTTTTAAGTGCCACAGACAAAATGCTAGAGAATTAATCAATCTTTCCTTCCTTTCTTTCTCCCCCCATGTAAGCATACGTGAGTACTCATCGGTACAGTGACTGAGCTTATCCTGGTTTGCACATCTAATTAAAACACTGAAAACACATCTTGACCCCTGTAACAACTGACCGAAAAACTCATTGAAGAATTCTTTCCTGGGAAATGTGTATACATATTTTTTATTACTTCAAAGTACACCATAATTCTCTGGGTACATTTCAGCAAGATCTAGTGCACATGCTCTCTTTCCTACAGAAGCTTTTCCACTCAGCTGTAATTTATTAGTAGGACTGAAAGAGTAAAATTAACTAATTAGTAGTTCATACATTTGAGCTTCCAATAAACAGTAAAGTTATTTAGAAAGCTTTTTTACAATGACTCACTCAGAAATGCTTTTGTCCAGTGATTTAAATTTATTTCAATCCCTTTAACTGTTAAATTAAAAGCTGAGATGACTTCATATGCACCATAAACCAGCTGAATCACTTTCTTTTCCTTTAAATAATCCTTTTACTTTTTTCATCTGCTTGGAACTAATTATTTCCTGCAGTTCTGTCAATCATATATTTCTATTTCAAAGGTTGTTAAGCAGAAGGGTATATTACAACTAGGTTCCATCACATAAAGGTCAGAGCTAGGTTGACATAAGACTGTACGAGACAAGAAAACACAGACAATGCTGCCGAGCAACTTCTTCATCAGCCTAGGAAACTAAGAAGTCAAGGAGTAGTTAATTCTCACAAAAGCACAGGACATTAACAATAGGAAAATTAGCATAGCATTGAATTTAAGTGAAGGACATACTGAATAAAAGCAATATTGGAGGAGGGCAGCTTTTTCTTTGTTATTAGACAATTGCCATAATTTTGAAAAATGTTGCTAATATACAATGCATTTATCCCAGACATACCCAAAACCATGAAGTGATAAAATTCTAGCTTTTAGCAAATAAGTAGGAGGGTAACATAGGCTGCAATAAGTAACTCAGATCTTGACAAAAACAGAAAGAGATTATTTAGTGTAGAAAGCACACATTTAAAAGTTGTTAAAACCTAAGACATTGATGCATGTATAATCTAAACCCAGGCATTAAATAACAGCATGTTTTTAGGCAATATAGATGTTTTATTAATTTAAACATTCAGATGTTTGAGATTTTATTTCAGTATGTAAGTTTTTACTCGTTTGAGAAGAATGAGGGTCACCACTGCTCAAGTGCATAGTTACTGGAGTACATTCCATGACAAATCCAGTTCCGGACATTTTTAACCTAAAACAAGTTTTTTTAGCAAAGTGTAAAACAAAATTAACAAACAGCATCTGTCTCCTAACTATGCTAGAAAGTTACACTTATCTTTCACTGCAAATTAAATGTATCTTAAAGCAAAATATCACTTAGACAAGACTTAAGAGTCACCTGTTGAATCAACACCTCTTCCTCGAGCAGCTGAGTTCTTTTCACCTATTCAAGCTTCGTGCATTGCACTAAGGTCACAGCATGGAGTGGGCTTGCAATAATAGATGTGGCACTTTAAAATATGGTTTTGATTTTAAACACAATCCTCCACACAACTTCAAAACATAAAATGAGATTCCTATTGAACTTTGAAATCCATCCAGGACTCAACATTTCTAAATTTAAACTCATGTTACTTGAAATTAACTTCTTAATGGAACTCATACATAATGTCACATAAGAACCTAGTGTACCACGAAAAGAAATACATGTTTAAAATCATTAAAATCAGGGTCTGCAGCTTATTTAATATCCACTGTCTTGAGCGGATGGCAGACAGGAGATTAAAAGGAAACAAACCACAAACAAATAGTCCATCATGAAGAAAAACACACCCACACACCAAAACCACAGTTCCTATAACAATGTTCCAAATGAGTGCTGAGAGACTGAATTTGGACAAGTGTCAGAATGCCCTCCACCCAGTTCGCAGACACCTTAACGTTCAAGTCACAACCTCATGCTACCTCTGGTGAGTAACTCAGATTGCAGGTCACTACACACAGGAAGATGACAGCAATTGCTGAGACAGAGGTACAACAATAAGATGATTTCTGCTGCACACCCTGCCTCTCTCTCTGCAAGGAGAAAGGAGGATCTTCTATTACCCCCAGGTTTAAGTTTCCCTTCCCCATCTCTGTGGCTGACCTGGTGGCTACAGGTCGGCAAATTCCATGAGCATTACATTGAAAGTCCTTTATCTAAATGGATGCAGACAACATGCTGTGTAGGCGCCAATTCCACAAAAGTACTCTCTCTTTGATTTTGGTATTTATCTGGCTTTTTCCCAATGCAGCTTTATTAAGAAGAAAAATAATGCCTGGGCCTCTATATACAGCTGATGGTCTGGGATAAACTGAGAATATTTATTCTTTTCCTCAATGAGATATGGTTGAAGCCTACCTACCAGCAAAGCACGCTCCATTTGCTTCTCCAGAGCAGTACCTGAGACATGAATAATTCAGAACACACACATATATACGTTCCACACACGTCTTCACTCATTGAGCCATAGCGGAACATATGTCACAACTGTCTTAGCTTTAATGATCTTGAGAGAAGAATAAGGGATAAGCTCAGCCTGATATTCTACCCTGTGTTTAACATTATTATTGACAATTCCAGGCACCCACAGCTGACATCTGCATTTCCAATGAAAACCCATTATTAGTTCTCCCATCTTCTGAAGACCATGCAGGCTAATATTTTGCATTTTACATTAATGATCTGGCACTTACTTTTTCTGACCGTGGTTTTATTGATGCTTGCTTTTTTTACATGCAGTCTTATGTAAAAACAATCTGAAGCTGCTGGTTGAATTTTCAAATAAGATTATTACTACATTCAATCATCTAAAAGGTTTTTTTCATTTCCTATGAATCTTTCTTTCTAAAGCAGGATTAAAAGTAAAGTATTAGAGAAATGAAATATTTTATAGAATTATGATCCTTACGTTTTTCATTTCTAAAAGGCAAAAGGCGCAACAATACAATTTAATAAATTTAAATACAATTTAAAAATACATTTTAAATTTGTGGGGTTTTCTAATTTTTATCACTCAAATATTCAAAACCAATATGCAAGATATTCCGCAGTCTCAAAATGGTTTCTAAAATTTATCTTGGCATCAGTGAGGTACAGGATGTGAAATATTGTTTCAATTGTAACAATACAACCAAAGTGCAGCAGGAACATAATTACTATTTTTATGCTGATAGTCTATAAAATGGAATATCACTTTAATTTACCAAAGAACCAAAATTGTTTGGAGAATCAGATCTATTAAAAAGATTGCTTAAGACATATATTAAATTACTGGTATTTTCTTAAAAAAAAAAAATCACTGAATATAAATTCAAAAATGTACAAATCAACAAAGGAAGGAAGTTTGTAGACAATGGCTAACATCAAGGTGCAACAGAACACACAAATACAGCTCCACAGGGGTTTTTCATTAGCAAACATAACTTGAATGAAACAGCAGGACTATCGAAGCTGTGAGTAAAGAGATAAGACCAAAACAGAAAAAGTAGATTGTAATACAAACATTTCTCCCTTCCTTACTCTTCTTGGATCGCTCAAAATTTAAAACAAATTTAAGAAAAAAAACCATGAAACTGTAATTTCAAGTGGATGATAAGTTTGCATCACTAGTGTAAAGGTAACATATACAAAGCAGAATATTTACTATCAGTTGAAGTGACTAAATCATGATTCTCACCACTAACACTGGGCAATACAAAGGCAGACTTATGGAAACAGGCATCTAGCATAGATGAACCATAAGTCCCGTCTTTTGATTACGAAGCCTCAGTTGGGCACCGAAAGCTTAGTAGCTGCTATTTTGGGAGCACAGACATCTCAGCCTAATTCATTGTTTGACTGCATGTACAGTGACTTCATTTAGAAATCTTTCTGAGCCCTCAAAACCAGAACTCAATAAGGGAATTTTACTGCAACATAAACGACTGGAAGCAAAAGGAATTCTGTTCTAGCTAGACCAGTTGCCTCCCCCTCAGGTAATCCAAGGAGTAGATGAACTTCCCATTTCAATGACAGAAGTAAAAGTCATAGTTCTAATAACCCATAACTATAAAATAGATGTGTCATCATCACCATCGGGTATTTACACACAAAAATATTGCATATGGGAATATAAATTTTCATTATTCATTTTGCACTGAATTTAGGCTACCCACAAAGTCAAACACAGGATTTTACTGTTTCTGTTTTTTCCAATTGTTCTTCCCAGTGCTTTTGTTGCATGTAGTATGGAGGCATTTTTAACCTTAATTGCAACAGATGATCGAGTCGCTATTTTCTCTATCTGTTTCTACTCGCCTCACACTGCCTTCCTTTCTACCAGCCACTCACAGTGACTCTTCATAGGAATAGATATTATGGGTTTTCACATGGCTGTCTTCATGACAAAGAATTATCACTCCAGTGAATTAAAGAACCGTGGGAAAATTCCTTCATCTTAAAGACATTATTCAACGCATTTCATACTTGAAAAGATTCTGGCACTGATGTTTTTAGAATATAAATCACTTCATGGTATTTAAAATAAGACTGTCTAGTACAGTAAGTATGAAGGCTCCTAAAAACTAGAAAAGAGAACAAAAAAAGAGTAGTAACAATCGGCATTTATTCACAAATACTATCTTAGAAAAGGAACTACCTACATTTCCTAAAATGTGATAGAATTAAAAATTAAGTATCAGCTTGTAATAGATCTTATACTCCTAAAGACTTGCAAATATCCATCACTTCAATACACAACCTTCCTTTAAGATATCTAGTTCATTGTGTGCATGGTTAGCTTATGAATAAGAAATACTGATTAATATAATACTCATTTCAAAAGAAAAGTAGTCTTTTTCTTCATATTTCTTTTAAATAAGAGAAATATTCTAAAAAGTATGAAAACACAGCCTTCAAATTCTCTCCCAGATCATAACAGTCTGTCAGGCTATTCAAACGTATTAGAATCATAGAATGGTTCGCATTGGAAGAAATCTTAAAGATCATCTAGTTCCAACCGCCCTGTCATGGGCAGGGACACCTCCCCCTAGACCAGGTTGCTCCAAGCCCCATCCAGCCTGGCCTTGAACATTTCCAGAGATGGGGCATCCACAGCTTCTCTGGGCAAGCTGTTCCAGTGCCTCACCACCCTTACAGAGAAGAATCTTTTCCTAGTATCTCATCTCAACCTACTCTCTTTTAGTTTAAAGCCATTCCCCCTTGCTCTGTCTCTACAGGCCCTTGTGGTAAGTCCCTCTCCAGCTCTCCTGGAAGGTGCTATAAGATCTCCCCAAAGCCTTTTCTTCTCCAGACCGAATAATCCCAATTCAGCATGGAAAAGAAAATACTAGAGAGGTCCTGCTTTCACCTTCATAAAACCTATCTTGAACTATATAGTTATTTTATATTTAGTACATCATTTGTATTAACTTTGACTATTTTTTTCTCTAGTTTTTTTACCCTAGAAACAGGAAGAAGATGGGAAGGTAAAAGACAGGAAGAAAGCTGAAAAAAATTAAATATTATGGCTACATTAATTGCAGAAAAGGAGTAATTAAAACTAAGTTAGGAAAATAAGACATGACAACATTTGAACACACTCTCACTGCTTCCAAACGATACTCTATTTTGCTCATAGCTTTTTATGTTTTGAATTATACTTGACAAGAAAGTTAGACTTGTTAGACTGTGTTAGACTTCATTCCCACTACATAGAAGACTGGACATGATAATGCAACTGCAAAACCTGTCCCACTGCAAAGTTTTTCACACTTTCCACTTCAGCTGTGATTGCTGCCACATTTTTGAGAGATCTGTATATTTGCTTGAGACAGAAGCTGGGTTTAATTCCACTTGGCAGTTCCTATAGGAATGACTTTTACACTGCAAGATGAGGGAGACAGTTTTTCTATTTAATCATAAGCAGTTCCTAGAATAACAACAAGATAAAAAGATACTACAAATAAAAGTGAGAGGCTTTTAAGGCTAAAAACATGAAAGGCAAAAAAATGTTTAGCAAAGACACTGAGAAAAGTTCTTTAAGGAGACCATCTAAGAACAAAGAATTTGTTTGTGGACTTTATTCTCCAAATTGTGTTTAAGGTTTGAAATATCTCAGAGCTGTTTTCATTTACAATGCAACATAAACTTTCAGGTCTGACTTTGGATTTTTTTGGAGCATGTTTCATGGTTTCCTGAAAAAGTATCACATCAGAGTAAGCAAGTAAAACACACAGAACTCAAACATCTGAAAAATATAAAGGATCTAATAGCATGGCAGCTTCTAAAGTTACTCTTGGAGAACTGCTTGTCCTGTATCTCTCCCAGAAGCAACACTTTATGTCTCTTCCTCTGACAATTGTACTAGTGATAATCTGCCATTCAAAAAGGTTTTAATGAGAGTAACACATTTGGAGAATGAAACAAGACATGACAAAATTTAATACATTCCCTTTGCTTTTATATAATATTCTATTACACATTATTTTGGAAAATGTGGAGAACAAACCACCTTCACTGTGATCTACAGTGCCCCCTGGGTTGAGAAAAGCAGATCAGAGATGTACGGGAAAGGAAGAAATCTGACAAGCAAGTAAAACACTCCCGCTTCAAACTAATTACAACTAAACAATGCTCCCCAACAACAAGCAGCTTATTAGACAAAAAATACAAAATTAAGAACGTGAAAACAGCAAAGACATCCTGTTCAGCATATACTAATTACCACTCTTCAGCAATAATTTACTTTATGCCTCCATCATAGCAAAGGAGACATTTTTTAATAAGAGATGCAAAAATGCATAGAAATGCTATTTTTCAGTTGCTGTGCACTTAACACAAGGAGGAACAGTGAAGAAAACACAAGTTAATGCTCTGAGTTTACAGAAGAGGTATGAAGATTTGCAAACTGTGCTGCTCAGACATTCGAGTCAGGTTTTCAGTGACGGACAAAAGATGATCAACTGAGACTCTGAAAAGACAACTAGCTAAGATGTATTTCTGCCACAGACCCCAAAGCATTACTGCCTTACCGTGTTCACTCTCCATCCTACAGGCCCACCATTTGTTGCTCTTCCTATACTGCAATGCTACCCTTTCAGGATTGCAGAATACTGAAACACATTACCTGGCCAAGCTGCTGTTGCTCTCAACAAACAGCACCACAAAAAACAGAGGAGGAAGCGAAAGAAAACTTAATGCACCTCTCCCAGGGTGACCAGAAAGCAAAGTAAGACACAACTGAGCGGACGCTCATTTCATTTACCTGACACCCCTGAGCCATGAAGGAATGAAGCGATATATACAGCTGTCAAGAACACAGCACACAGTAAGAGCACCATTACAAACATCTGGGTGTTTGTTAGGTAATTCTCTGCAATAAATGACTGAGAGGGTGCAAGAGCAAACATGAGCATGGCATCCTCATTTCCCAGAGTAGTATTAGTTAAAAAAGCATTTTAAATCTGTATTTTCACGTGGTACCATTTGAAATAGAACCTCAGTATTAAAATTAAGAGTGGAAGGGTGACTGGCAGCCAGGTGCATCTGTAAACAGAAAAGACGCAATTAAAGACTTGCACCTCAGAATTGTGCCCTCAGAACTTTCACAGTATTTTTAAGAGAAGTCTAAGAGGCTAGCAAGTAAGAGACAGCATGTACTGTGAGCCTTACACTGTTTTAAAATAAAGTTTGTAATGGAAAAGTCAGACAAGGTAATATTTTACCGGGATTTAAAACAAACATTTTTCATGCAATAATTCAATGAGCACACTGGCTGTAAGTGGGATTTATGACCAGCATACCTATTTACCATGACAAATTTTATCTAATAGCAACAGCATTGCTATGTATAATGACAACCAAAGAAATTTTGATCTTGACTTAATTTAATGCACAGAGTATTAGGAAATTGAATCAAAATTCTATCTCCTTTCTAAACATCCAAATAATTATTCTTTTTCAAGCATTCAGTCTATTCTTACCATTGCAATCTGGTCTCATGAAAACTTGGCTAGAGTTTAAAAATTTAAAGGCCAGGGTTAGAAAGGAAAAGGAAAGTAGTATTCACTTTCAGCATCTTTGGTAAGAATGCACTAATTAGATCCTACATCATGACAGTGTTACTTTTTATTACTTAACTAAGAAAAAAATAGTTGCTTAAGTTTAGTGTCTATACATTTACATGTAGCTACTGAATATTATCTTAGAAAAAGCTTCTCAAAACAAGGTTTTTCAGAGTTGTCTCTAAGATGACTGGAGAATGAAGACATTTTCTCTTGTGAATTGTTTCAGACAAAAAGGGATTTGGATTTGCCTGTATTTGCTTCTAGGGCTATTATTTATTCTACTGTCAGCTTCCTCTGTTATACTAGAATTATCCACCAAATTTGAACTTCTTGTTCACTATTCAGGTGAAAGAGCTAGTGCAATACAGCTACTAGGAGTTCATAATAATGAACTCAGCTACATACAGAGGCAAATCAAGAAGCTGAAAAGTAACACACACTGCAGGAATTTAGCTCTGAACTCCATTAAGACTAAACACCATATGGAATGTTGGGTGCCATTAGCCTTTTATGTTCGGAGGAATATGAAAAATTCAGATTTCAAGTGTGAAGCTCACAGATAGCCAGTGACATGAATGTGGGAAAAAAACCACCTCAATTAGAATATTGAAAGCTAAATAAACACAAGAATGTTCATTAAATACTTTGTCATTTTTCAGTGAGAAAAAGATTGTTCTTAGGAAAAAAAATCCAACAGGTTGTAAGTAAAGATAAACTGTGTTATCATTGATTCCTACTTACAGAAACATTTCACATGCCAAAAGTGATTTGAGATTATAATGACATCTTTCCCATATTGGTGCTCTCTGTAGGCAAGCAGAAGTGGCATACCAGTTTTCATCCTTCTTGAATCTTCTTTAACCCTCCACGACAGATTTTTGCTGTCTGTTATATCATAGTACATCATGATACACTACTAACTTATATTTCACCTTATCCCCTCTCTTCTTTTCTATGGAAGGAGCCTCCATGTTCTCTGCCCTAAGACCCTAAAGGCACATTAATAGCAGAATACCTGATATTTCACAAAAAAAGCACTTTCTGAACTTCAGAGAGGTGAGCCCCAACTCTGTGAACTAGAAGACACTCTGGGTGCATCCACACTGGTGAACCAACAGGGCAAAGGCCTCATCTCTGTCCCTGAAGCCATCAGCTATCTGACCACGTTCATACTCTCTACAAAGAGAATGATAAGATCTCAGAACATCTGACAAGAATGGTTCCTGAGCAATGTTCAACTTTAAACTACTCTTAAGAACTGCTCAGCAGGGAACACCACCAAATTTCAGACCAAACTCCTATGTCGAGTTGTTTTGGGGGATTTTTGAGGCAGGGGCAGGGGGCATTGTTTGTCTGGGAAGATGGGGATGAGGGGAGAAGAATGTTTTGGTTTTGAACTGGACTGGTGCTTTGTGTAATTATCTGATCTGAAGATCTGCTAGAAAAATGAACACAAATCTAACTTACACAACTGAAACAGGAACTTATCCTTTCTTGCCAATTACAAGTTTTTAATACATTTACCTCTCTTGGTGATAAAACTCTGTTGATCACTTCTTGCCAAGCCAAACATCCTTGGGTGCCCATTTCCATAATTAAGCTTCTAAAATTAACCTAAAAATCGCTGTACTTTTTAATCTTTGTAGTAGGGCCGTTGCTAATGACTTCTTGCAGCTAAAGCCCTGCTTGTACTCATACTGATAACATTATCTTAATTTGTCCTTCACATTAAAAAAAGTGTTACATAGTAACTAAATCCTCTCTCTCATTCCCAGTGCATTTAAAAAACAAACAAACAAACAAAACCAAACAAGCTTTAAAGTCCTTACTTAAAGCCCTGCTCAACAGGAGACTTTTCCCAAAAGTTGACAATCCTCTGATCATTTTTCCTGTTTGCCAAGTGGGATTCATCATGGTAAGTCTGGGCACTTCACTACAAATGTGGGTTTCCTCCCCTTCCACCACAAAAAAAAGTCTCACCAAAATAATTATGACTTCCAAAAAGTGTTATTTTGCTAGAAGAGTATGTGAACATCCCAATCTGGCGGACGGAGGAGACTGTACACTTCTTACCTTGCATGTATATTTGAAAGGAAGCGTTAACAGCAGTGAATGGCAGGTTAGGCACAACAGAAGAGCAGAGACAAGCAAAGACATGAAGGTAAAGAAACATGGAATCATAGGAGGAGGAACAGGTAAGAAAATGTAAAGGAAAAATGAGGACTTAAGAGTGGCTGTAGAAGATTGTATTTTTCAAAAGACTACATGGAAAAGTCTTAATCACAAGAGGAATCCAGGAAACTAACACTTACTTTACAGAAAAGGTTAGAGAAAGGACATCCAGATACAGAATTTAAATGTGTTAACAAAAAGCTTCTAGTCCTAATCTAACACTTATTCCCACAAACTACTACTTTTAAAAGCAGCTGTCCTAATTCACAGTATGACTACACTTCCAAGAATACCAGAGGAATTTGTGGTGACTAGTACCATGCCTACATTTGCAATTCCCACTTACACTGAGTGACTGAGCTGAGTAGCACCTTACTCAAGACTGTAGTTTAGAAAGTCTGAAATGCACTGTGGTTTACTAATACTGTTTTGTCCTGTTTGTTGCACTGAGATAATAATTTTGTTTTTTCAGAAGCATTAACAGAGTGTTTTCTCCACAGGCTATTTAGTCACAGGTCTAGTAACTAAAGTTAACACGTTGTGGGTTAACTACAGTAGGTGGCTAAGCTTGCCACAGCTGCTCACTCACCCCCCAGAATAAGATGGGGAGAGAGAAGGAAAAGGATATAAGTGAGAAAACCCAAGGTGGGGGCAAAGAGTGTTTCAAAGGAAAAAAAAAGCTGCACATGCAAAGAAGGACAAGTAAGGAATTCATTCACCACTTCTAATGGTCAGGCAAGGTGTTTAGCCATCTCCAGGACCGCAGGGCTCCATCACACACAATGGTGACTTGCCAAGGCAAAAGCTTTAACTCCAAACATCCCCCCTCTTTGCTCTTCTTCCCCCAGCTTTATACGCTGAGCATGACACCACATGGTATGGAATGTCCCTTTGGTCAGCTGTGGTAAGCTGTCCTGGCTGTGTCCCCTTCCCAACTTCTTGTGCACCCTAAGCCTTCTCACTGGTGGGGTAGGGTGACAAATAGAAAGGGTTTGAGGCTGTGCAAGTGCTGCCCAGCAGTAACAAAAACCATACCTGTGTTATCAGCACTATTTTGTGCTGATATGCAAATCCAAAATACAGTGACATATGAGCTACAATGAAGAAAAAAAATAAATCTATAAAAGACGCCAACAAGAGCCCTTTGGTGACATTCAAACCTTTACCATATTTGAAAGCTGGTTTACAGAAAACAAGTTTCCTATTTTCAGTGCTGTTTAACAGCTCTTTCTTGTGACCACATAGACTTTATTCTCCTTTTCCACAACTTCCACAGTGTATTTCTTTCTTACACACTTTTCCTACAGCCTGTGCCATCAGGAGAACCTGCTGTTGAGGACTTAGCAGAGGACCAGCTGCCTGGTTTCAAACAGAAATTTGAGAAGGAGGTGACAGAGCAGCCTAACAAGTACTGTGATGCTGTGGTAACAAATACACCACTTACAGGCTAACTTCTTCATGCCCTATTGATTTCACTGCTTAAATAGTTCAAACACGCTCTAGAAATGGGAAATATTCCAACAGTGTTTAGCAGACTGTTTCAAACTGCCATTTTTTTCTTGAGCAGGTGGAAACAAATTGACACATACTGTAAGGCTGCTTTCAATCTTAATTCTGATGCATTGCTTGTTATTGAGTTGCAAAACCACCCAAACGCTTTTGGTTCTCAAATTTACTTTGAAGCTCTTACTTATATAAATAATATTAAAATTAAAGTAAGAATCAATAACTAATGATAACCAATAAAATTGAAAGTACTTACATTAAACTTGATAATGTCATATATCAAGTACCGAGGGACAACCTGTCCATTAACCTTGTCGATGATCATTTCCTTAAAAGAAAAGGGATGATATGGACATTTATTTCATGAATATAGAAGAATGTCGGCACATTTACACTTAGTGCACATACCTGCAAGCGTGATGCAATCAAACACTGGCCATGTCATTATTATTAAAAATATTATACAATAGGTTAAGATTAGAAAAATATTATTGTCACCTTAAAAGTCTCTCATGAAGCATATAAAAAACCACCTGGAAGCTATACTAAGGCTTTTGATCTGCAGCATTTATACATTAGTTTCCCCTCAGCTTTTGGAATCACTACCTTTCTTGAGTGAATAATGAGTTTTTAGAAATCTCAGTAAGAACTGCAATCTTAAATCAATCAAGCACTATTGGAAATCTTGACCACAATAAGAAGTACAACAGCAAGAATGTAAAGAACAAGCATTCACATTCATTTTCTATGCTCAGGTTGGATCTTTTCATTTTAACAGCATCCTAGGCAGCAGTAAGAACTGCAATTTGCTTAAACGTTGCACTGTGACTAAACAGTATGGTTCCTTCCAATGGAAATATCACAGATACTCTCTGTATCACATGGAGTTACTTAACATTCAGTATGTACTGGAAAATCATTTTGGAAATATGTCAGCTAGGGAGAGAATATTGACAATCAACATCCAAACACAAAAGCGTTTCCTGAATTTAATAGTACATACAAAAATACAGACACCTTACATGCCGGTTGCTTACATCTGTCACTCAGGCTTCCTATGATATGAATCAGACACAATTTATTAGCTTGATGAACTAATAAAGAATATTTAGTTTCATATCAATTAGTCATAATTGAACATAGTAACTATCAACCATAGGTAGCTGTCTTTTCCAGACAACTTCAAATTATTCACTTCTCTAAATGCAAGCAATCTTCTCCATGCCCCCCTCCTCCACCTGATTCTTGGCTAATAAGTTAGCCAAGTTAATAATCTGCTAAGAATTTTTTCCTGAAAATACCAAGTTAAAATCCAAATTCACACATAAAAGATAAAACAATTCAAAAACATGAAAACAGTTCACTGTAACAAGATGAAAATATGAGATCAAGAATTATTCCAAAAAAGAACATTGCATCAATTCAAATTAATTTTGTTTAGCCAGTTTCTTGCTAGGTTAGTAGCAATTTTATGCCTTACAACCTTTTAACTGCTCTTAGAATCCATACATTTTACAAAACAAACCCAAACAAAAGTCTGACTGACTCATGCAAGATTGATTTTCAGTCTGCACAACAATAACAAGCCTCTTGAATTGTACCTAGTATTTAACTGCAAATTGCTTTGAAAAATGAGCAAGCAGTTGTAAAAACATAGATTTGTTTTAAAGAAAACACAAAGCTTGAAGCATTTAAAACTACACTGGAAGACACGAACACGTTGTTCTCAAAAAACCATTAGGAACTATAAGTTGCCTACTTTATATTTTGGAATCTCATCTTATGTAAACAGAACACTGAGACAGAGGTTGAGCTTTCACAACCACATGCTGTATTCTCAGGTGGCGTTAATGACTACCTGAACTGACCTTACACATCTTTAAAAATTCAAAATAAAAAAACTAAATTCAATTACTGAAAAACATTCCTTTGTAACATTACAATAGCTTATTCTTAACTCTAAAAAATATTCAATCACAGGTACTACCAAATAACATTTGCAAAAAAAGTTCTACATAGAAGTAATGCAATAAAACGCCATTCTGTTAGTTTCCACCAGTGAGCTATCAAAGGAACAGCTGATGCAACATTGCAATGCCTTCTCTGACAATAAATTTTATAACTAAGTGCAAGAACAGATGCACTAGGTACAACTCAAGAGACAGAAAGCATAATGTGCAAACCTGGAAGAGTAAGTAAAGATATCATGCGAGGGGCATATGTGTGTGTGGGGGGGGAACAGGACAAAATCCACCTGATAATGAAGTAATCAGAGCCTCAGCTTTGATGCAAAGCTAGCATTTGTATGCAAAACCCTGAAAATATTTCAATGCCTGGTATTATGAGATTTTATGCCTGATTTTCAAAATCTGAATCTCTGGATATTCAGTTTAAGAAGAATTATAAAATACATCCAAGAGGATCAAGAACTACTTTTAAACATTTTCTGGAATGTTCATTTTTAATACAGAATTAATTTTATAAAGAAACCTTTTCTCTATTCCAGACATGTAAACCTTTTTGATTCTATAACTGATTAATAAACCTTCTTCCTCACATACCCACTTTTCTTCTTTCCCTGCCTCTTGTTTTCTTTGACATCCTGACTAAAATTGCAGCTACCAGAGCAAAAGAACAGTAGCACAATATGCCTTAGAAGTAGGGATGACAAATTCCTGCACTGCTCATCTCCATCATGACAACAACGTTCCCTGCTCCATTAGTTACGCCAGTACACCTGTCATAAAGCAAAAGCTGTAAAGTGAGCATAAGGTTCAGATTGAAAATGCTCTAACGCATAATTATTTTACAGTCTGATTCCAGAATCTTCCTTGAAATTACCAGAATTGAAAAAAAGCCCAGGGAATAGACCTCCTCAGAGGCCAGTTCAGAGAGGCTGAGAAAATGTAGTATTTTAGGACTGACCACAATCAAACTCACTCATCCTGACCTGAGGAATAACTTGATACTGTAAAACCATATGTAAGCCAATTTTTAGCTAAGCCAAAACTTAAACCCAAATCCACTCACATGACATGTTAATAGAACCTAAAAGTACCCATGAGGCACACTCGCATCCATGCAAGTCTATAAGACTCCATGTAGATTTACAGACAGTTCAAGTTTACCTCTGTTAGTCAGTAGGATCTTTATGACTTGTCCATTAGCTGCTAGTTCAGGTATTCACTTGACCTGTGGGCCTGCAGAGCAAGGCCCACTGAGCAGTTTCTGCAATGTCACCTGGCAACACCTTAACCTGCTGCTGTTGCAGAGCAGTCGTACGGTACGTTAGAAACTGCAACTGTGCTAAGAGCTTTTAGCTGCGCAACTATGAAACTGGGCTGAGAACTCATGGACTTTTTCCTTAACTCACATATTCAGCGAGTAACCTGGACTTAAAATAATCCAAAAATCTGAGCACAAGGCAACAGATCCAATTTTACCAGCCACTTGCAGAATGCGATTTTTGTTGACATAGAGTACGGAATCAGATCTAATAATACATTAGTTTATTATTCCTTTCCCTCCTCCTTTGTCTATTTACATTTAATACAATTCTAGTCACTGCTGTATTTCAGGAATTAAAACAGCTTTTTTTTTTTTTAATCTATTTTGCACAAATCTATTTTTCATCAGCTTTTGCAAACTCAAAAAGTTTTAAGTTACGCCATTTCTCAGAGAGCTTAAAAATAAGTGAGGTCCATGCTTATAATAAATATAAATAAATCTCTACCTTGTTCGCCATTTTTTGTTCTTGGCCATCCTAACTCTTCAAGTGTGAACAATAATTTATATATAAATAGATTAAAAATTGTATTAAAATTATAAAATGTAATTCAAGCCAAAGAATGCCTCTGCATTTTCTACTCAACTGTTTAAAAGCCAAGAAGAATGCCAAGAAAGCTCCTGAAAATAACTAATTAGTTTTCTTGCATGACAGCCAAAACAGTTGAACAAAACTCTATGCATTCCCTCAGATAGCAGAATGGATACAAAACACTTGGCTTCTACAGCAATAATTCATATTATACTAGTCACCTGTAAGTAATATTCTAATTAGCTTTAATGAGCTTTGCAGAAAACTTTCTTCCACGCCAGGAGAACAACTGAAACTGAGCACAGAGTATTGCAGGAGATCTGTCACCATCAAAGATGTAACTGATCACACTAAGAACTGTTCGCAAGTAATTTCAGCCTGAAGTGAACCATAAATGCATTTGAAATTCTCAAAGACAACCACATGAAAGGCTGACACCAGAACCGTTAAAGCAAATTAATAGATCCCTGAATGCATGGAAATTGCCTTTATGAAAGTTTCATATATACTGTCATTCTAAATCAAGTTAGGGGGAATGACCTAATCTTTTGTATTCTTAAAACCAGTAGTTTTGCCACATGGCACTGATATTTCTGTTTTCTCTTTCCTTCTTTCTCATATTTTTAAGATTACTGTAAAGCAGTGTCAATTGGGCCACCACATTCTATATTTACTTCCTGACAGAGACAGAGCTACTTCAAGGACATTAAGTATAACTACGTCAACCTGCAGTTAAAGAATTAACTCCAACAGCCCTTCAAGCACTAGTTAGTAAAATATGTTAATACAGAAAAAGCCAACTTATAAAATCAATCATGCATATATCCCAAGTAAAGGATCATTCACAGAAATTGTCATTTGGCACCAACATTCAACAAATATTCAATTATGAATTGAAGTTAAGCTGTTCTGATGCTTCAAAGAATAGACAAATCTTATCCTCAAATGTGTTGAAAGGAATTTCAATTGAAAAAAAATATTCTATCAACAGCTTTTTATTTAACAGACCATATTAAAATAAATTTAGAAATGTGTACTATGAAAAGTATTTATCCACTGAAAGGTTTTAGTTTTATCTCAGAGTACTTCATTCAGGGTACTTGTTCATTTGATGTCATTTTACTTTCCACTTTATGAAAAAAACGTGGAGGGGGGAAAATCTGACTTATTTTATGCCAGTAAATACCAAAATGCATTGTAACAGTCAAACTTTAACAGAACAACAAATTAAGCTAAGTTACAGTTCATGTCCTGGGTACATGACAGAATTTATTCTTAAGAGACTTAAATATGGGAAACACAACACACCAGATCAGAGACCTTCTCCCATGCCCCACAGCCACATAACACACATATCTCAATATCCCCATCTTCTGCCACATCCATATTCGCCACCTTCACTAAAATATCTGTTTTGAAATAAAAATAATCAATAAATAAAAGAGCAGCGATTTCCCTCAAGAACACCTAGGATTGCACCTTATGGACACGGGCAAGCCATTACTTTCTCAAGAGCCTTAGAAGGAGCATCATAAGAAAAAAAGTTCCAGGCTTTTTATCTCAACAGTACGGAACTTAATGTATGTCATTAAGAACAATATTATGTATGTCATGAGGAAACTGCCTGGCTGAAAAGGCTCCTACCAGACAGGACAGCTTGTGCAACCACTTCTGAGCTGACAGCATTGCGTTTCTTGCATTATGCTCTCAATTTTTCAGTGAAGCAGAGATGGTGGAAAATATTCCATTATCTGCTACTCTGTCCCTCAGTACATCATTCCATGCAGTAATTACCCTCACACGTTCAATTTATACATGCTTCACATGTAAATGTGTGTTCAGTAAGACAGATCATTCACAGAAGTGACATTTCAAGAAGAATACTGACACCAAAGGCCTGAGAAAGGAAAAAAAGTTAATAATGACAGTATGGTCTCCTGTGTTTGAGAAGTGTATTAGGCTTCAGAAGACCAACATGGAATATCATTTCAGGTATTCAATACTTCAGAGCAAGAAGGAGTTACAGCAATGTATAGAGCCTCCAATGCTACTGAAATATAGCAGGAAACTGCACTGATCTGCATTGACAGGGATTTAGTGTAAGAGCTAGTGGATTTCTTTTGCTCATGTAAAGTAAGAAGGTCAAGAAAGGAATAACCTCTTTTTGTGGCTATTGTTCTGAAAAGCTTACCATGAATACTCTACCTCAGCCTTCAAACAAAAACTACAGACATTTTCCAGCTTGTTTTACAACTGTCTCAAAAAGATCATTAGGAACTTTAAATAATTTAGATTAGCATGACAACTTAGAAATGTTTTGGTCTTAAATAAAAGTAAGCCATTTCTAAATAATTTAATAATTCAGAATAGCAGAAAATAAAGGTGACAGAAATAAAGACATCAATTCACAAGTCTATCAAAAGATTATGAAAATGTTATCAAATTTTAGAACTATTTCCATGAGCTGTATGAAATAGACCATGGTTATGGTTTCAAAATATAAAGCTGTAGCAAGAGATGAGGTTCTGCAACCATTTCTTTAGATTCTCTTCAAGCCTTTTCTCATATTCAGAGAATGTCATCTCAATACCTTGATTTATTTCAAAGACAAACAGCTCCCCCCTGAGCAGTCATCGCTGCTGTTCTGCAGGTAATTTCTTATGGAATGCAATTCCCACGTTCAGCCAGTGACTGAATCTATATTCCCCCTGAAATCCTATGATTCATCAATCCAAGCCTACAAATTTGGCCCTGTTTGCACAAAAGCAACCAGCACTGAAATTGTTGCAATAGTTATACAGAATGCTCCTTACCCCATCCAGAAGAGTGTTTGTTAGATGTGTGCGAAGATCTTTACGAAATGGAAATTCCAGGTTAGATACGTGAAAAATGGAATTGTCTCTATCAATCATATAAACTTCATTCTTGCCATCAATCAGCATCATGTACCTGCAAACGCAATTTTATGATATTACAGTTAAAGGTACATCCCCAAAATCTCTACTATTTCATTTTATATGAAGAGCTAAAAATAAGCAATAATGACAGATATTAAGCATGCTAAAATAACTTTTTTACACTTAAAAGTTTAAACCTATTGCCTCAGGAAAGCAGATGATTTACTTCAATGCAATTATCATGAAAAAAATATTTCAAAGATAAAAGTTCAGAATGTACATAAATATATACATGTGTGTATATATATATATATATATAAGAATTTTACTGTGTCCAGCTAAAGTTATGCCTGAAAGTCTATTAAAAATAACAAAGGTTTTAATACTGTAAGAAATACATGAGGCTAACTCAGTTAGACTTCGAGCAAAAATCTTTTACTCCACCTTTTCCTTTATTAAGTGGACCAGAACTTTGCCAGGTATAAATCTGGAGAATTTCAGTGAAAAACCACCCTTCCTTTGTATCACTGGCTATCTGTCACTGCAGTATTGAAAAGTCCCAGCCAACTATGAGCCACTTCTCATTAAAACACCAACAAATTTAGCCACGGTACATTTCTCTCACAAAGAAAACCCCAAACCTTACTATACTATCACCAGTAGCTTGTGAGCTGGTTT
The DNA here is from genome assembly GCA_035584735.1 of Pseudotriccus pelzelni. Classification (NCBI taxonomy): domain Eukaryota; kingdom Metazoa; phylum Chordata; class Aves; order Passeriformes; family Tyrannidae; genus Pseudotriccus; species Pseudotriccus pelzelni. The sequence continues at coordinate 79,440,968 of JAWMRA010000113.1, read as the reverse complement.
CAGTTGCAGACATATGAATTTTCTACAAATTTCTTTACATTATGACAGCCCTTGGGAGCCCAAGTCATTAATTTAGACCTCTCTGTTCTAATCTCACAGAAGATTTGTTTTATACAGGTATACAGGTATTATATAAAAAATAAAAAATAAAAATTGAACAAATAAACAGAGAAAAAGAATGAAAAAAAAGGACAAAACCCACAAGGGATGCTAAACAGCACAATAGGTGCACACCTAAGTTACCTTTGTAAAGTTTTCTTTGATCTTTGCAACAAGAGTACTAAAGTAGAGTTTCAGGAAGAATAACAAGGCAGCTGTGCAGACAAACGTCTTCTCAAACTTGTGACACACTCTGGTCACACCTTCTGACCAGAGACAGGAAACTGAAAAAATTTCAGTGGAAACAGTATCAAAGGCCGGCTGCAATAAGTCAACATCTTGGCCGTGAATGAGAACTAATGAAGGTGCTGAGCATATTCTCTGTGAGGGTGATGAGGGACGGGAACAGCTTGCCCAGAGAAGCTGTGGATGCCCCATCCCTGGAAGTGTTCAAGGCCAGGCTGGATGGGGCTCTGAGCAACCCGGACTAGTGGAAAATGTCCCTGTCCATGGAAGAGGGGTTGGAACTGGATGATCTTTATGGTCCCTCCCAACCCAAACCATTTTGTGATTCAAATATCGTAAGTGCTGAAAACTAGCACCTTGAATCTGATGTGATTAAGATAGAAACTGCTGCGGGACTTGGAAGGCTCAAAACAAAAAACACCAGAGAAGTGCCTCTTAGGAACAAACAAGACACTACTGCACTTAGTAGGACCAGTGATAAGAACAATCTAGCTATGAAGATGTGTCTAAATGTTCAGACATGGCTGAACAGCAGTGCAAAATATAATCAGACAAGAGACAAAGCTGACATGCAAAATTCAAAGTAGGTCCAAGTTCTGTCTCAGTCAAATCTGAGTTATGTTAGTTTTATTAATTATCACCTGAGCTGTTGTAAACAAACTGATGGCTGATCATGCTATAACTGACCATGTTTGTGTTCTACACCAAAACTAAGAGTGTGACCCTATACTGAGCTTATTCTTTTAGTGATCCATTCATTTCACCCATGTTAAAAGCAGAAGTGTTAATACAGTAGTTCTATTCTGCAAAAGAAGTCAAAACCATGAAAAATCAAAAAGAAAGAAAACAGGAGCACTACAGTCAAGATATTTCAAAGGTTCTAAAACCTCACAACACTGAATGTTCTTGAATAGCCTCTGATAAAAACAGGGAAGGGACACAGATCTTCCCAGAGCAACTAACCCATCTGGATTGCAATACAGTTGCTTTGACAGTACAGAATAAAAAAATATGTGATTAAAAGTAAAAGATTATAGTAGTTTCCCCATCCACACCACAATATTGTGAAAGCTAGCAAGCATATTTTGAAAACTCATTTGGCAAAGAACTTTTCATACTTGTCTTTGGACATATGGGGGGGAATAATATTTTTCATAATTCACCCATTTCTCCTTGGAAAGTCCTGGTTATAAAGAAATAACAAGCTATCAGAAGTTGTTTCTAAAATTCACCACTGCTCTTACAAGTAATGCCCGCAGGATCTCTGCTGCCAAAACAAAGCAGCAAGCATTTCCCAGAAGCCCTGCAGACAAATGGTCTGCACAGGCAGCTGTCCTGTGGTCTGTACAGATCCTCCCTCTAGAAATCAGAAGATGCGACTACAGGAGCGCAGGGCACCCTGTGCCACTTAAATAAATAATTTCTTTCAGTATTATGACTATTACCATAATTCACTATACATCAGCTCAACTAGTGTTTCTCCACACACAAAATGAATACTTCAAGATGCTGTTACAAATCAGCTGGGGAAAACCAGACATATATCAGCAGAGAACCTAAGGGGGGGGAGTAGCAACATTACAAGAGCTGAAAGCTGTACATGAGATGCTTTATGGAAAAAAACCTAATATACATTCAGGTTGAAAACATGGCACCAGTTCTTCAGACGCAAGAATACTCTACAGACAACATTCATTTTTCAAACCAAGCTACTTTATTCAAAACAAAAACTAACTAAAAAGAACATGTTGTGTTTTTCTCAAAAATAAAAGAATCCATGGGAAGAGAAGAAGAGGTGTGTGAGTAATACAAATAAAAGCACTCTACTTCAATTTTAATTTTATAAATAACTTAAGCAACAATCTCTGCACTCTCATATTCACTGCTGGTTTAAGCACATGCTTTCATTGTAACGTGCTTCAATGATAAAATAGCATCTAAAGCTTCACAAAACCTAGCACTTCAAAAAACCCTATACTTGTACCTTCATTACATCTGTGGTACAATAAGTGATCTTTCAAATGCTTTTTAAAAAATGAAAACAGTGAAAAGTTTTGTTTTCAGTCACCTAAAGCATCTACAGGTTCAGACAAAAACCAGAAGATTTACTCAAAATCTGTTACCTGAATATTGAAATAGACTTACCACCACTTTCTCTAGATCTTTCACTCAAAATAAAATCTATGGAAATTTACTTAGAAGTTGGTAGCTGGATACCTCAACTAGTGGGAAGATCCCTTCTCTCTGGAAACAGAGCACTAATGTTACATCTCTTCTTCCATGATTTCTCTTTTTTAAAATTTGTTAGTGCTAGCTGTTTATACCATTAATTCTAAATAAGAGGGACAATAGTAAGTCTTATAACTGAATGCAAAAGATTCCTAAGCAAAGATCACCAGGAACCTCAATTATATAACAAAGAGGGCGGTGAGGCACTGGAACAGGTTGCCCAGAGAAATCGTGGATGCCCCATTCCTGGAAGTATTCAAGGCTAGGTTGGATGGGGCCCTGAGCATCTTGACCAAGTACGTGACATCCCTGCCCGTGGTGGGGGGCTGGAATTAGATGATCTTTAAAGTCCCTTCCAACCCAAAACATTCTACGATTTGTATGATTCTATATGTTACTTTAGAGAGCTACTGAGAAATGGCATATGCTGATTTTGAAGACAAAAAAAAAAATCTGGTAATAACAGATAAGCACTTAGATCAGAATACAGAGCATGCCTCTGGGCAACATCACACAGGCAGAGAAAGAAGAGCCATGATTTCTCAAATACATTCACCAGACAGCACATAGGAGCTTAACTGTCATGCATTGTGCTGCCCAGTGTGAACGATACTTGCTATTACAGCTGTACATTCATTACTAATTACCTCTATTATGTGAGCACCCAAAAGCTCCAATTAGTAACCAGGCCCTATTGTTTTAGATTCTGTGCAAGTATACAAGATGATGTGCTCCTGTTCTAGATGGCTCGATCTGAATACAGAACCAGATAAGTGAATAAAAGAGCAAAAGCAGAGCAGCAATAAGAGCAACAACAGAACTGCTCATTCACCTTTGAAAACTATACATGGAAGCACAGAATCACGTTTGAGCTACAACCATCATCTCTTCAAACTGTCAGTCCAACCACTACAAACCAGTTTCCACTGAAACAGAAGTTCTGACAAGTGAGTTAAAGAAAAAAGGGTCACACTGTCCACACAGATTAATTTCACAAGCAGATAAAATACCTAGTCGTAGAAATGCTAAAATCTTAAGTTTTACTGGAAGCTACTTTTCATTCAGTTCTGATCCTGAGGTAAGGTCCATTACTAATTCTAATTGGACATTAGTATTAACATGATAATTCAGGAAATAGGATGAAAATTTCATTAGGAAAGAACTACAGATCTTGGCATTAGACAAGCAGATCTCCAAATCACCTACCAGAGTATTAATAGCTTTAATCTTTAAACTTTAAAAAATGTCAAACACCAAATAAAGTTTTCTCTGTGGAAATCAATTATTTTTAGCATACCCAAATGGAGATAACTTTTTCAAAGGCTCATTTGCCTCCACATATATCCTGTTCATGCAGTCTGCATCAGCTGGGCCCCAAATACATGCTGTAAGAATGATTTTATTAGACTCCCATTTTCAGTCGAGTTTGTTTTGATGGTGGCTGTGCATTTTTAGTTTTTACACAGTTTTGAAGCTGACATGAGCTACAATAAAAATGCTAAGTTAGAAACTGAGGCTTCTCCTTTATGTGAATGTTTAGCATTTTTCACCATTAAATTTGAAAGTATATTTCAGGAAAATATTATTTAATGCAAAATAAGGCAAATTACTTGGTGTCCCATAACCTAGAGTCATTGAGATTAAGGAACAAAAACAGAACTGTATCTCCCAAGCTCCAAATCCAATCCTGTACCCACCACAGCACGTGTCCTCTACCTCCTTTTCCCAGCTTCTTCGGATTCACAAAACTAGCTTTGAAAATACCCCCCGGCACAGTACATCGCTACACATGGTGTAGTGCCTGCCAAAACATATTTACAGTGAAACTGATCTCCCAGAAGTTCATGGAAGTTTTGCCCCTGACTTCAATTCTGTGATGTGCTTTATGCATGTTAAACTTCTTTCTCAGCCAAAAATCACAGCAACCATCTTAGCAATAAGGTTATATATGTTACTTTGGTGCTTTATAGGAGTTTTAAAAACCTTAAGTATAATATAAAAAAAAAAAAACAGCACAGTGTCCTCAAAACATTAAGACCTCATCTTCTGAGTTTAACACAAAAGTAATTTTCTGAAAAAAAAATCCAGAAGTAGAAAACGGATTAGAAATAGTTTTAAAGGAAGATTTAAAATTCAGCTCCTCTAGGAGCTTTCTTTGCCCTGCAGTATTTCTTCAGACAGGCTATATCAAAGAAGATTATTTATTTCGACACAGTATCGCTGTTGCTGCTTTTTATTCATCTTCCTTTTTAAATACGCCTGTGTCTGTACTATCACATTAGAGAATGCAAAATGTAAGAAATTCCATCATCAACTCTAAGCACAAAATACACGGCAGCTCTCCATTCCCAAGCGAGTTCATTACACAGCCTAGAATTCAGTCTTGTGAAGGCACTGCCCTCCCACACAAATAAGCATTACCCAACTCCGAATAGCAATTAGCATCACTAATATGTTCGCTGATGCAGAGGCAACAGCAAAATCCTGTTGCAAATATGATTCTTAGTTTCTTAATTTCCTTTTATGACTGGCAACACATCAAAATCATGAGCGTGTCGCCTCTCTGTAGATTGATCACCCAGGAACAGGCCAAGCCACTTGAGCACTTTACTTTGGACCCTGACACTCCCTCTGGCAAGCAAGCATTGACTTCTGGCCAGAAGCATCAAATGCTGCAGAAAAGGCCAGGAGAACGAAAATTAATGACTGCTCCCTATCCACTGACAGTAGGAGATCATCTGTGTCACTAAGCCACTGCAGTTCCATGACCCAAATCCAGACTGTGCTGGATCTAGAGTAAGCTTAAATTAGACAAGTTTGAAATTGGCTTGTGGCAGATGGAACAATACACACTGAAATCCTGATAAACTGAGGAGGGCTCAGCTTGCTTTCTTATATTAATTGCTGCTAGCAATGGTTGCTACTGCAAACTCTGTCTCCCGGAGGATGATGAAGCCTGAATACAGGGACATAAATGCAAGGAACTTACATGGAGACTTACAATATTATTTTCAGTGTGTAAACAAAAGGAAAGCAATGTCTTTTTAATCAGCACACTGACAGCTATCACAAACACCTTCTCCAAACTTGTACATGTTTTCATTTGCACAAGTACACAATGTAAGCAGCAAGAAACACTACTTACTATACAAAAGCTGCTGTAGAATCTTGTATTCAACTTGACAGTTCAAATTCTAAATAATTTTTTTAAAAACCACACATACAGGCCTTTGGAACTTAGTCTGTGCTAAGTATAACAACACTTTATATTTCTCTCACATATTTCGAGGTTAAAGTCTGCCATCAACAGTCTCCCCAGCATTTTAAAATGAAAAATCCCTTAGATTCTAACTGACAGTCATTTCCAATTAACAGCCTCCAGCTTCAATATTTCTCATTCATGACCTTGCATTTTCTACAACTAAATATCCTTCCAGTTTTATTATTCTGCTCCTCGGTGAATTCAGTGGCTTGTCTCCCTCATTTGTCTGAAGATACTTGGTTTGCGTTTCAAAATTCTTAATGAAAATACAAAATTAATATTCAGGATCTCCACTTGGGGCTTTTTATGTATTTTCTTCCAAACGCATCCACTGTCATTTTCTTTCAGTCTGTTCTTTACCTATCTTACAATTCCAACTAATGTCTTAAAAAAAAACAAACAAACAAAACGCCGAAATTTTGTCAAAGTCCAGAAGCATGAGATCTACCAGTATTCCTAGGTCAAAAACCCAATTTTCCCTTATACAAGCTCCTACCAAAATGGTAGATTGAACTCAGAGGAAATGCCACTCCTCATCTACACTTCTTTCTGTTCTTCAGTCTGTGTTCTTCAGTCTTTCTATTAACTACTTCCCTTAATTTAACCAAATCAGTCATTTTAGAAAGAGAAAACACGCATTACTGATCTATTTTTTGTCTCTCATTACAATCATGATGTTTTAAATTTAAAGCAAAGCGTTTTCATCTACAATCAAGATGTTTTCCCCCCAATTTTAAAATACTGTTACTAGGCTGCTGTTTAGTAAGTAAATGTATCCTTGTGTATCTCCTACTATTTTCAGAAGCATCTGTATCTGTCACTTGCCATAATTCTCCACCAAGTCTCCACCCTCAAAAGTGTTCAGCCTCTGGTCAACTTTCACAATTGTAAGGTGTCTTCTTGGGGTGAAATGATCAGTTCCCTACGGCTTTAAAACTGTCTTGGCTAAACTCTTATTATGGAGATCACACACTCAGCTTGCATTAGGTGTTCAACTGTGCTCACAATGACAACTCTGATCAGGCTGGGTATCTGCAGCAGATTTAGCAGTAACCCAGAAGTTTATCTTAACAAAACTGTAGTGATTTTTTTCAAAACCTGAACTCTGTAACAATTTTTTTCTTCTTCAGCTTATTAGGAAAATAAAACATTATTCCTCATATTTTATTTTGCATCTTTCCTAAACAAAATTAATGCTTTCCAATATTCATGTTAGAGTCAAGAAAGTTATTCTAGTGCATCTGCTATGCCAGCATCTGATTTCATGAGAAATCAGAAGGTTTCCAAAATTCAGGCTCATGGTCTGAATCACTTGTTTAATATATCGCTGCCGTGATTCAAAGCTAGTATGAAAAAAGATAATTTCCTTGTCTCATTGATCACCTCATGTATCACAGTGGAAGGGCTATGCTCAATTTTGATGTTCACAGCACCATTTCAGCTGGAAAAGACCTTTAAGATCATCAAATTCAGCTGCAAACCTAACACCGCCAAGTCCACCACTAAACCATGTCCTTAAGTGTCACATCCATATGTCTTTTAAATATTTCCAGGCATTGATGGATTGATATCCATCAATTGATGGATTCATATCCATCAATTCACCCTGCTTATTTGAGAAAAAAAGAACTTAATTTCCATAAGATTTGTTAAGGTGGTATTCCTTTTTTTTTTCTGATCTATAATTCAAAGATAAAGATGCTTTTAATTAATTTAACAAATGGCAAATCCAAAACCAACGTAAAACTACATTTTCTATCTAAAATATTATTAGACTGTGAAACTCTGCTAGTAAAACCAAGAATTTAGCAAGGTTAAAAAAGACTATCCAGTTACAATGTTTTTCTTGTCTGTCTTCCAGGGTTTTAATTAAGTTCCAGTGCTGAGGGGGGAGGGATGTTTCTTTATTTCTAGAAGGATATTAAACATTATGGGTTAAATTTCAAGTTGCCTTGTAATCATCATTGGACCTACAACAAAGGATAAATTAATCTATAACTACTATATATTGAGGAGTTCTTATAGCATACTATGACATGTCTGGTGTGAAACAAAAGAATTATTAACGAGCTAGAAGAGATCTGACCCAGTAACAATCTGTATACCAACACATTTATTTTAAATTCTAGATTCTCTTTGTTTCATCCCAAATTTCATGGTCTTAAGTGCTCAAGTGTATATTAAAGTACATTTCTAAATTAGCGATTAGAACACTATTGGAAAACAACAGTACAGTGTAATGGTCTGATTACTTCTTTTTAAAAGCTTTAAGAGTAATGGAACAAGCTTAATTGAACTATTGAATTCTTTCATAATTTTTCTTATTGTCGTTACTATCACCTTCATTATTTAATACAGACAGAGCTTCAAGTTTGCTTGAACTTGTTTGACCCCATCCCTCTCCACAAATCTTAGAATCTTAGACTCAAAATATTTTGGCGATTTAGAGAGAAATTTAGAAACAGACTAAAAAATAGAAAATATACATATATATATGAAAGAAAAACAAATTAATTTCACATCAGATGACAAGCAGCTACATTCCTTCTTTCCCAAATGAGAACCGTAAGGTCTCTCACAGAGGACTATAACATAGCTGTGAAGGAAAGAGAAATACAGCTTTGAAAAAGGAGATTCCCTTAACTTTGAACTGATTTATGCCAGAATGGATGCTGGGTCAATTCTATCTGCATCGCTGGCACAAGACTCGGAAGGAACACAACTACCATTTGTGCTCACAGAGTAGAAGATCAGCTCCAAGAGAAAGGGCCACCCTAGATATCTGTACAGTTAAACTTCACAAACCAAATGTCGTTCTTCCCTGAATGAGCTGAAGCCATTACACTTCATGGATGTGTTTGTAATCCCTCCCCCGGAGAACCAGAAGTCCAGGATGCACTGTTCCACTATTGGAAGTGGTCTGGCAGAAAGGAAAATAAATAAATAAAGCAGTAATCACTGACAGTGGTCACTTGAACATCAGGTACCCATGCAGGCACACCGTTTATCTTGATCTAATTAGAACATTTTAGGACTACAGCTGAATATTCTAAGATTAGTATTCGTAGCACAAGCTGCATAATAAGCATTTTAATGCATTAACTATTTATAAACAAAAAAAAGAGTTTGCTTATAAGACAATCTGTCCAAATACTCAAATAGTAATATATGAATTATCAGTTAGGTAGTACTTTTCAAAGAGCCCAGAACTGTGACCATAAAACTGTCAAAAGCCTGCTGCTTCACAAAATATATTTCCTGTATGGTATCACATTAGCAGTGCTCCTTAACCACTTAATAAAGGGACACAAAACCAACAGATTCCTTCTACTCCTTCTTTTCAGAGTCCTGATGGTGCTGCTGACAGAGAAACCACAACCTAGAGAAAGAATGCTTTATTTGGCCGCTCAAGTAAGTCTGGATCCAGTTGAGGGATGACATATTCTGTCACACCTACTTATTCATTCCTCTACTTTGATTCAATGATTTTACAAACAAGACTTCATGAGATGGAGAAGCCATAAAGTGATATTGACATGCCTTAGTAACAAACACATAAATACACTATCATCACTCCAAAAAATCCCACAAAATCCAGCGTATTTTTGTACCAAATGGTTCCAGATATTAGTCTAACACCTTACAGCATGCTATGTTGCCTCTTTTGACCTACCATCTGCCAGTCAGGAGAGACCTCCCCTGGTTCCTAATTAATAGTTAAACAAAACCAAGGGGTTATCTGGTGATGCCCATGAGTCTGGCTATCTAAATCTGACAGCCCCTTTTCTGCTGTCGAAGTCAGTCTGCTAGCCACAGTCTAGGCATGCTCTCGTTCCCTGTACAATAGGGAAAGAGGTAAAACAGGAGAACGGGACATCATGTCAACGGGTGGAGATGATGAGGTCACCTTGTACTGGAGCCTCTTCACCCTGAGCTACGATGTTTTTACCTCGAAGGGGGGACATGCTAAACAAACTGAAAATGCCCTTAATCTGAACTCAATTTATCAAAGCTTTATTTTTTCACTCTCAAATGAAAACTAAAGTAACCATGCAATATTCACGGGTTTTAATGCTGTGGAAAACAGGCTGGTATCAGTCTTGTAATCCTAAATTTACTGCCCAACACAACCATACAGGATTATTAAGATCCAGAGTGAGCAACAACTCACATCTCAGCTCCTAAACCTCCAATTTTCTAGTGTCAAAACACATGAGTCCTGCCTCCCCATCCCATGTCATATCCTCTTTCTCTCCTACCTAAACACAAAACAAAACCATGAATTAGGCACCTGCTTTTCAGAAAATTAAGAGGAATGCTGTTCAGAGTGCTTAACATCTATGAACTGCTCTTTTCAGCAATCATTAGAAAGGCAGTTTATACATTATAACCCAGAACCACATATGTGACTTTTGTATACTTTTGCAGAATCTTCTGACATTATATTATCACTACACACTTCAGAACATGCAGGTTCCTAACAACTGACTAGTATGGTAGTCTGTAAAAACCGTTTACCTATAGCTTTTAATCTTGACTGGAGGGAAGTAAAAGCTTTATTACAATCATTTTAATAACTTGCACAAGTTTAGTTTCCAGCCAAAATATATGCTATCTCCAGTTATGAATATTATTCTAAATAAAGTCAGTCAAATAAATTCCACAGGAATTGCAGATTCAACCCAAACCAAAATTCTTCCAGCGATAGAGATGGATGTACAGAACTAGTTTAAAAATGGGTGAGCTTCTTTTCCCTTAAAGAATAGTCAAAATAACTATAAAGAAGGACCACAAAGGACTAGGCCATGTAAACAAAAACTGCATTTCTTTCCAAAGACCTTAAATACATAGCATAAAACAACACATTGCAGAGACTGAAGGAGTGGACTAGCAACAGTCACTTTAACCTTTTAACTAAGGTTCTTTGTTCCAAATATCTTCTTTAAGTACCATACCATTTTGACAATTTCACACAAATAATAATAGAAAAACCGTTACAACTACTTTTTTGAGACTTTCAATGAAAATAATAACAAATGTCGGAAGAGTGGCTGTCCTACACACACAAATGATGTATAATTACCAGTTGAGGCTTTGCCCATTGCTGATAGTTACATAAGCATGATTTGAATAAAGCTCATTTAACTTGGAATCAAGTAACTTGGGTTGTTCACAAAAGCTGTCACTCCTATAAAAAAAATCCATTTGGTCCTGAAAAGTCTATTTGGTAAATGTCCATCCCCTGAATATTTCTGTCCTTTAAAATTTCACGCCACTGAAGTGTGCCACGACCACAGAAGAAGGGATACACAGAATTACCAACTGATCGTCAGAACTAATTAATATTTAAGTCTCTTTCTTTAGATAAGTGGGGAGAGGAGGATGGGAAAGGCAAGGAAGGTGTGATTTAAAAGTATCCAGATGATTCTTGTGTGGTTCTTCATCCCATCGCATGATTAGGAGGCAAACATTTCTTCCTTACTCCAAGATCATAAACATGTACTAACCCTAAACATGACTCAAGGACAAGACACTCAAAACACAATTGATAATTCACCTTCTCACTAGCTATCTGGGTCAGAAGGCAAGATGCCCAGAAAGGGAGTATTCATACCTTGAGAAAAACTCTTTTACTTACAAATGCTTTCCAGTGATTAACAGCCCTTAACCTTCCTCCTCGCACCATTTCTGAAGATGTCTGAAAATCCCAACATCCTACATTTTTGTCCCCCTCCTCTAAATAAGAAAAAATCCCCTAACAATTGTGTAGGCCTCCAATTCAGGCACTTCACACAGTACTGGGCATAAAATTCCACATCCATGAGAATCTGGTCATGTAATTTGTACCAATCTAAAAATTAATCTATGGCTTCTTTTTCATTCCCAATAGAGTCTCCTTCAAGTTCAACTCCACATTAATATCTTTGCTCCCAGGAGACAATCTTTCCATTCTCTAGGTCTGCTTTCATGACAAGCTGGTCTCTTGTTCTTAATAATGAGATCTCAAGTGCATAGATTTGTTTTTTAATTGGATTAGTACTACTCTCCAATGCTCTCTGTCCTCCATCATTCTCATTATTATCCCAGCTTTCTCTATAACCTTCGCCTGTCTCTCAGGGATAACAGATTTTCATGAGCCTATTCAACTATCTTTTCTTTAATCCTTTACAGAAAGGCAACCATTTTGCTATCTTGCCACCTAATTTTTGGCTAGTATCTTTTACCTCTTAATTTCATAAACAAAGAAGCAAAAAAATCTGTTTCTCAGTTCTCTTAATATTTTTTAGAGTTGTTCTTTAGCAGTGATCATATTTTCACTAATTACTCTGGACCAAATGACTTTTGGATAACTTCTCATATTAGGAATCTGCAACTTCTGTTATGTATGTAAGCTTCATCTCATCATGTATAGGAAAAGAAAAAGTACTGAGCCATGGAAATTCAGGGAGAAACTTCAATCTCTTCTTCATTACGTTTTAAGAAGATGCATGAAAAGTTATCTTAAAACATACTGAGTAGACTTCCTTCTAGTAAGGGCCACACATCTGTTTCTGAAGAGGCTGCAACTGCCAATAATTTTAAGTTTCTACTTCTAAAATCTATAAAATCTAAAAAAAAATCCAAAAAAAACCTCTGAGGCATCAGTAAAAATAGAAATTTTCTTCAATTTGTACAAAAAGCTGAACTGAAAAACGTAGGAAGCTATCACAAGAATGATAATACAGTAACTAAATAAAAATAACTATATTCAATATAAATCAATATTATATATATACTGATTTAGTGGTTGATATATTTGAGATAAATCAAACTTATTTGATTAACAATCAAAAAATTGCCCACCAGTTTTATCATACAGTAAAGTCTAGCTTTAGTAATTTTCTTTGTATTGTGATACCAACAAAATGAGAATTATTTAGGCAACAGGGCTTGTTCCTAAAATGTAATTTGCTAATCATGAAAAAATAACCAACTTCAGAGACATTTTCAACTATTTTGTTACAAACACCTTTCAGACAATTAGCAGCAATTCTCAGAGCTTTTTTACATTCTGCACCTACTTATTCACATTTAGATATCTGTAAGTCAAACTTGCATGAATATTTTCCAAATGTAAGTCTTTCACAAGAGCTACATGTTCCGCATTTTTTTAAACAGCTGCCTTACCATAACTGAACAGCCATAGTATTATGATATTTATTATTTTTACTAAAACTGCATGTGTACAGATATGAAAAATAAAAGACGGTATTCATACAAATGTAGGAAAGTAACTTACGCCCCTTAATAGGTTGTATTTAGTGCAGGTCACATTTTACCATTTTAAAACCTAGTCTTGTATTGATTGTATTGATTTTAATTATTCCACAGACATTTTACAACTTTTTATTATTCTCAGTAGTAGCAGTCTTTTTTTCAGAACTGGTGTCTCACTACTTTACCAGCCCTGCTCCTGTCTGAACATTCAGCTCCACTCATTAGAACAAGCATCTGCTATAAACAGCATTAACGAGACACATATGAAGGGATACAACGAGCCATTACCCACCTGGGTTAATCATTTTACAGTACAAAGCTGATAATACAGAGTCATGCAGCAAATGCCTTGAACATGCTGCTACAACTACCTTATTCAGACAGTAACTACTATTTCAGAAACACAGCACTGCAAAAAAGTAATGTTGTACCTACCTTGTAGCTACTGTTACCATGCAAAGTATATTTCATCTCAACAAAGCCAAAAGGCATGATTTTAGTAGTTGGAAATTTGCCCTTTGGATTTCTGTGCCTTATGAATAGATTAGCATTAAGATTATTTATAAGATGCCAGAGGTTTGACAGGTGTTCCAATAAATATACAGGATAGAATTTACACCAAACCAGACAGAATTGCTGCAGAACTTTTAAAAAAAAAAAATTTTAACAGTAATAATTTAAAGCACTATAACTTTAGAGGTGACTTTGCATACAGTATTTTCATACACCCAAATAGCTGGTACAAAGGAAATATTCTACCTAAAAGTGCCAATGCTAAGTAAGCTTCACAGATATTTTAAGTTAAAGTTCACCTCTCTAAACCTAAGATGGAAATGTCCACATCTTTATACATATTCAGTTATAAACAGGAGGGGAGAAGTATTTGCTCACACTGCGTTTTTCCTTTTGGGGCAAACATGCTGCAGAAGGAAAGCTGGAGAGAGAACAAGGAGGTGTGCCCTGCTGATGCTTATGGAACAAGGGCCCTGGAAACCAAGTACAGAACAAGCAAGACCACAGCGTAGGAACAAACTCTTCAAATCAGGACAGACTAAGCAAGGATAAGTCAAAGGACTTTGAACTCAGGGCTCCAAGAGAATGGAGAAGGATGAGTTTTGACCCAAACCACGCTCAGAACCCACACATTTACAAAAGTATGTAAGATACTAAACGCTCAAATAAATTTCTCCAAAATATTTTATAGTGGAAGTATTTGACAGTAATTCTAATCTATTTTACAATGTTTAGTCAACAGAAGATGATAAATAATGCTCTTTTATTTAGGGAAATACTTTCTCTTTTTATAAAATTATGGGCAGAAAAACATAACAACACTAAGAAATCAAGAAAACATGAACGGTTCTACTAACTGAAAAAAACCAGGCAAACAACAACAGAAAAAAAAAAAAACAAACACAGAAAATCCACCACCACAACAACAAAAACAACAACAACAATACAGTTCTTAAACCAGAAGGGTGAAACTTCAGCTCGAGTTGAAATCTAGGAATAGCCAATGCTTTTGTTGAAAAGTAAAAGCCCTCAAAGAAATTACTGCCACTGCATAATGGTTAAGACAATGTACAAATAAAGGTTTCAGTCATGAAACCTCTAGAGAAAACTACTGCTGTGGGAATAAAATTCAGGTATTTAACAACAATGAAATTTAAGAAGTTTGGCTAAGTCGAGCAAATATTGCTATTAACTGAGATGAAGGTGTTTTATTTCAGTGAGAAAGTATAATAGAAAGTTATTAGTTATGCATCTGCTTTCCTCTAAGTCCAATCAGGTCAATGAAACAGCAGCAAAGAGAGAGAACAAAACAAACCAACCAAAAAAAAACTGCATGCCAGCCTAATAATATTCTAATAGGCTAAGTCTAGACTACTGTACTGAAGCCACAGTTAACAGAATAGCTTCAGAAATCTCTGATGACAGGGGCTTGATCTCTAGACAAAGTAAGCAGGGGATCCATAAATGGCTCTCACTAACTGATGTCTTAATATTAAATTCAGGAAGGTCACGCCTGTCAACACAGGCTTTCAGAATAATTAATGAAAATCTGTTTAATTGCATATGGAGTCTGGATTGTTGAAGAACAACTAAATAATTAGAAGCATGTCCAATGTAAAAACTATCACAGTCATTTTTCATTGTTGATTAGGGTACATACCATGGACAGTGTTTAAATGCCCAAATAATAGCTCAGGTTTTCATCTTTAATCTCTCTCATTACTTCGGCTCAATTTCACTGCCACTGGATCTTTGTAGCTCCATTTGTTCTCTGAATATACCTATCAGTCTGTGTATCTCCACAATCAACTACAGGTTAGTATGTTTTAAAAAAAACCTAAAATGACTATTTAGTTCCCTCAGTTTTATTCTTCATCCGTTCTGTTCTGTCACAATTCTGAAACATGGGATAGAATGTTCAAAATACTGAAAATTCCTACAAGAAATTACATGTACATTTTAATTTCTTCCACAAAAAGCAGTTTTCCAGGTGCCCTACTATTTTCTATATAACTGCTTCAGTACCCAGAATATAGGCACCCCATCCATACATTTGAGTAAGAAAATGAGAATATTTCATAATTTTCCAAACATATAACATAGTATATGACAAAGCAAGAACTCTTCAGGTCCGTTTCAGTTGGCTGAGTTCAGTTGTTCAGGCTCAGCAGCTTTTGAAAGCCCTGCACTGCTCTAAGGATACGCCTTGATCTCCCAACACCACATTGCTGTAACTTCCCACCCTGGGAATGCCTGTATTGCATTACCCAAGTGCTTGTGTATACAGCCAGCCAATGCTAAAAAGCCAAATATTCTCACCCATTTCTTATGCCATACAGAGTGCAAGTTTACTTTGTCTTTTCACACCATGCTCTGCCCAAGATAATAAACCGTTGAAGCGCAAATTCCACAGAGGAGAGACACTTGAAGGGTTGTTTGGGGTTTTTTTTACAGGAAACAGCTTAATTCTGGCTGAACTGTGCTGAATCCTGACTGACTCCATGTGGACCTACTTGGTAATTCTTGTAACTCACCCAATTCCCTTTATTTTCCAGGACTTTCAATGTCTAGGATACTCCACTCTAGTACTAAAGATAACAAACCTAACAAAAAAAGAACGCACGAAAAACTTTAGAAGATGTCCAATCAGTCCAATCAGGTTGCAGTTTGTTGCTAAACAAAAGGCACTCCTACAATGAATGTAAGAAAACTGGTGAGGCAAGATAGAACTACTGACTCTTTAGCCGACATGAACTACGAGTTTGAACAAAGGATCACAGTACAAATAAAAAACCCTATGAAATTTCCACTACTACCCAGCTTCTGAAGGATCAATTAGAAGTTTTAATTTAGCTTTCATAAATAAAGTCTTCAGCCTAACAAACTCTTACTGCTATTTAAGATTATTCTAAGACCTCAGTGGCAAGTCCTGGCTGACAAACAAGCAAGGGTTAGAGAGAAGAATTACATTTAACAGTCAGTCTGCAGAACAGCTGCTAAAAAGAAACTTGGCCTCAAACTTCAGCAAATGTTGCGTACCAAGACAGAAAAAAAATTCATCTCTGAAGCCAGTTTTTTTGTTATGCTTTGTCCTCTGTACAAGCAAATTCACTTTCCTGAGAAAACACAAACTGTCTACCCAATTTACTGTGTGTTTCTTTTTCATTTAAAATTAACTTACCGAGTGCCGTCTGCTTTCCAGCTAACTTTGTATGGCTTCTGCTCCAAAAATTTAATATTTTGCTTGTCCATGGAAACAGGCTGTGCTCCAGGGAATCCAGACCTAAGAAAAAAGAACCATGTTTATTAATGTTCTGCAATAAATAGTCACACAAGGCAATACATTTTTTACATTACACTGAAGTCACACCTTGTATCAGGCTTGTTGCAAGGTTAACTCTAAGTTAGAACATCTTCTCCAAAACAGTATTTTGCATGAGAAATCAAATGCCTATCTGATAAGAAAAAGGATATTTGCTTATGACAAAACACTAAATCATGTGGAACTTCGAAGTATTAACTTTGGAGGAAGAGATGTTTGAATTCAAAATTACAAGCACTAGAAGAAATAAAAGTATCAGAAAGTTAAGAAGCACTGTGAGCAAATCACTGGATCATCAGCTTCAGAAAGGAGAAGGCCCGAACATGAGACATTAAAGCCAAAGTTCTAATTAACATTGGACACGAATTCAAGTTAGCTATAAAAATGAGTATAATACCTAAATATTGAAGTGAAATACCAGTTGTATAAATAAATCTACTGCTTGAGCAAGCACTAAATTTTACACAAATACTTGGACTAGGCTACATCTGGAATTTGCACAGCACTAAGTCATCTGAACACATTTTGTTAGCTCAATGGAAAAGCAATTCTAGAATCTTGTTTCTTAACATCAACAGTCGATCATTCCACTTCACAGTACAATGCAAGACTGTTTCATTGCGAAGTGCGTTTGAGGCTTCCTTTAATTTAGACACAACCCATTCAAAAATGGTCACGTTTTTCTCATTCTTACAATGAGCTGTGTCCTTCTGCAAAACATAACACTTATTTCTAGATAGTATAAATAAACAAGTTCTAAGTTTTCATACCCTTCCCATCCACAGAACTGCTGACATTTTTGCCGTATTCCTCCTAGCTTTGGTTGCGTTGTCACTTGGGTCACACATTTAACTGTTATTCCTTCCAAGAAAATTGCACCCTAAATAAATTAAAAGAAAAAAAATTAGTATTCAAGCCTTCATAAAAGCATATCAGAATATGTCAATACAAGATTAAGTCTGGTTCTATAACCCTCTGGAGCAATACTAGCTTAAATATTCCTTAAAGATTTACATGTAATAGCAAAAGACATCAAGTGAGCTTTGCCAGTAAACTCACAGGTGAGCCATATTATAAACCCAGTAACTGAGTTATTTATGGGGGAAAAAAATAATTAAAATACAAAGGACGTAAACAGTAAGGGATAGCTAGGTACTTAAATGTTTACACTGTTTAGCTAATACTCTCAAGAGAGTTCCCACATCAAACTACAGCATCAGTCTGACTTATTTTTCACTTGTAACTAAAATGTTGTGATTTAAAAAGAACACTAATATCAGGTATTTAATAATACATTGGTCATATATAGAATTTGCAGGGATTAAATTAATCATCCTTAGTACACAAAGTATTATATAATAATAAGATAGCGTAAGACATCTATTTGTGGATGAGAATCTGAACCTAAACACTAAATAGTATTGTAAACCTGGAGCAAATCACTGTACATTAAGGGTCACAAAATTCTTTCTAGCAGAAGCTTCCATAACACCACTTTCAGGTGTGTCAAAAAGCATGGCCAAAATAAGTAAACTGGGAACTAAGGAAATAATTGCCCTATGAAATGTCAAATGAAATTTCTCAATATATAAATAGTATTTCAAGATTAGCAATTCCATGTTCACCCTGATTCATGGAAAGAAAGAGCTGCTCAGTAACAGTACAGATGTGAGATAAACATACGTAGCTTAGTAATTAGTGAATTAAAGTCTAATTTAGTGAATTAAAGTCTAAATTTAGACAAGTATCTCAGTAGATGAAGATGTTACGTCCTACCTTTCTCCTTTCAAATCTTTGAGATGCATATTTTCAAACAGTTACGTTAATTTTATCAGACCTAGATAGCAATTCCAGTACAAGAAGTTCATTACAGGTATTTCACCTCCACCTCAGTGATCTACCACATTACATGTCTCAAAGCTCAAGCTTACACTGTAGAGAAAGCAACTGAAAGAATGGAAGTGCTTATGCAGCAGCAAACTTCAATGGTTCTCAGTTGAGCTAGGACAAACTTTTTCACAAAAGAAAAACATAAACAGCGGGTCTGTAACAAAATATTTGTGTAAAAATAGATTTGCATAATTTTATTCTCAATCTAAACCAGGTTACTAAAGTGGAATTGTTATCATTAATGTCACAGAAAAGGCTAAGTAGAAATCACAATTGAATGCTGAAAAAAACCTCCAAAATAGCTTGTATATTTCAGAAAAAGTTTGATGTCAAATGGAATAAAAACAAATCCTGCATAACATAACACATTAAGGCCATCAGGTCTACAAAGCTACAAAATTAAAGATTTCTATTAAGATCCCAAATCAACCAGAATTATTTCAACAGCAACTCAAATAAATTTTCAATGCAGACTAAGGAGATCAAACCGTGACTTTTCACTTGTTGAGCTATGAATCCTGCAAATGAAGATGCCTGTTCTCTGAAATGCTTGAACCTAGCCTTAACAAATCCAGCTGCATACTACTGATGAAAGAAACCTTGTAGCTCCCTTTCATCTTGAGGAAGTCTAGGAACTAATTTAGCAAAAATAACATCATAAATTAGTAATTTTCTGCCAAATTAGTATCCTAAACTAACTCACCATGGGATGATTCAGCACTAGTGCCAGCACAAGGGAATCAGAAGGAGCGCAAGGAGTGCAGGGAAAGTAGGACCAGTTCTCAGTACAGCCTGCATTTAGTTCAGATTAGCTCAGTCACATCACCAAATGGTATTCTGAGAGCAGCACATCCTAAAGAAATATACTGGTTCATAACCTTAATTACCTTGAGCTCCCCAGACTTTCAGTGTGTCGCTCAGCCCACGTGATCCACGTGGGCATCAGCAGGTGCAACAGCACACAGGTGAGTGGGCGAGGGAGGCAGACAGCTACTCGTGCCTGGCCAGCACACTGTCTGAATTCTGAAAAGCAGTTAAGAGCACCACCAAACAAAGGAAGATGGTCGTGCCTTGCTTCTGCCAACAACGGCACAGTGCAACGGCACTACGACTGCTAAGATTAAAGCAAAAGGCCGGGAACAGGAAAGATTTTCCAGAAAAGGAAAAGTCATAAACACAAAATTCATGCCTGCCATTTGAAAGTGTCTCTTGCAAATTATCTGCTTCAAGTATAATCACTAGCTAAGGCACAGCACTATGAAAACAAGGTGAGTCACTTGGCATTCGTGCTCAGCTAACTTAGCACTCCAGGTTGCATGAGGATATTCCTTGGATAAGGTGCTAAAACTGAGCCAGACCCATGCAGTTTCTGCACCACTGTTCAGCTAACAACCCCTGTGAAAACAGGACACCGGAAAACATGGTACACATGTGCCAGGGCACTCAGACCCCCAGGAGCAACTCAAGTCCTTAGCACTGCTAAAAAGCCAAGAGTTATAATTCCTACAGGATCCAAGGAAACTACATGCACTTAGCAGTTACACTCTGCACAACCTTCATACCATCTGTCCTAATCAAGTTTGCCCCACTCGCCACTGTATTTCTACACCCATCACTTCATCTGAAGAGGAAGTGCATTGTGCATCATCTTGTGTTGGTTCAGATCCTAAACACCATCTGGAGACGGGGGTGAGGGGGAACAGCCCCGCACCTTCCTGAACCCAGTGGCTATCACCAGCTACTCAGAGTTGACCGAGTGCCAATATGCTCAGAGACTGCCTTCCAGAAGACGAGAAACATTCCAAAGCGTGTCAGGAAGAGATATCTTCTAAAAGAAATGATGTGAGAGACAGGGAGCTACATTAATCAGCTTAGATTTAATACCAAAATACAGGACCAAATCACAGTAACTACCTCTAGGCACGTACAAACAAAAAAGACAAAATAAAATCACACTGTGACTCAGTAACAAAGGTGTTCAACTAATAATTTGGTTTTGGTGATGAAACAGGCTTCACAGAATTGGAATTGCTTGCATTTGTCTTGGTTTGTCTTTTGTTTGCTTGTCTTGTCCTAATAGTGGGAACTCAGAAACCATGGGATAGATGGAACTTCCATAAAACACACGAGCAACTGTTTCAAAACCAGGTTCAGAGGAGTTAGCATTTCACTAACAAAATGGCAGAATTATACTGAGAAAGATGAGCAAGGTCTGGTTTAGGTATAAGATAATTAATTTATTTCCCCTAAATTTCCTAGCAGCATATTCTTATTTTTGTGACATCTGTGACTTTAGTAACAGGGATACAGACTGTGATGGTAGCTTAAGAATTCATCGTTACCCTTAATTTTAAGAATGGGCTGAAAATAACACAATGCAATTCAGTATAAATGAAGTTATACACTTAATAAAGGGTAAGAAATTATACAAACACAAACTGGTAGATAATTAGAGAAAAAGATATGAAGGCATCGAGAGACCAAAAGCTGAATTAGTCTTGTTCTGTCTTGTAAAAGGCAATTATGTTGAGATACATAAACAGAAGTATTTAGCCTTAAGACATATGAAATTATTTTCTCCCTATTAAACCCTGCTAGGATGGCCTCTACTAGAGGCTTGTGTTCAATTACAGGCACCACAGTCTCAGAAAAATATGATTCAACATGACAGAATACAAAGAATGACAACAAAGGTCAGAAGTACAAAAAATACGGACTACAGGAAAAAAGCGAACAAATTAGCATTTAATGTAGAGAAGGAAAGGATATTCATAATCAAGTACATAACATGGTGTTGCATAACCAAAAAATAATCTTTTTCCCATATCCACGGACAGAAAAATAAGTGCAGGAGTTCAACTTTTAAAAAAAGAGCAGGTTAGGCAGAAAAAAACCCAAGGCACTAATACTTAGAATCAGTTTAATCATTTCTCTCTGTCTCAGAGATGACTACAAGACACATGCACTCAAAATCACGAGGAAAATCATTAACAGCCACTGTCTCTTCCAGACTGTTTAAGATGCCTCTCTCCATTCTAGAAGCACTACATATTACATGCTGTACTATGCCACTTACATGGGACTAGAGGAGACGGCATTCCTTAATAAACACTAAAAGTTGCATTTGATACCCGAAAAGTTCAAAGGCTCTTGCTCAGAATTACAGCTCTTTGTCCTATTTGCAAAACCAAGGATTTTTTCCTGAGGTGAGATTCTAAGTATCAATTTACAATGTTGCTTCGATGCTACGAGCATTACAGCATGCACTGACAAAGTCAAAAGCGTTCGGATTTCCTGTGCAGCACCTCAGACTGCAGCAAACAGCTTTCCTGGTACCTGTCAACTATGTTCAGGTGACGACAAAGGAAACTGTAATGGCTTTATGTTCTAACGGTTTCCACACTTTCTGTACTGCAGGAAAGAATGTCAAGATTTTTTGACATCAAAATAGAAGTTTAACTGAAAGATGTTGCAGTAAAGTTTCTCCCATCAAAGTTTCTGAAGTGGACAGCATGCTAACTTCACAGGCTAGCTAGCAGTCGCTTCTGACTTCCCAGATGCCTGGGAGGTGTCTCCTCCTCTACTGCTAAACTTTTTTTCTGTCTCCACAAAAATCTGAGTCAAAATGAAAAAAATTCAGAACACTGCTATCACTGCAGATACCTCTAGTTTGACTCTGCCTACCCCTAAGTGTTTAGAGAAAGAAACAAATCAGAAAGCTAAAAACATCTGCTTCAGGAAATCAACATAATGCAGAAAATTTAGCCCTTTAGACAGTAAAATAAGAATATCTGAGCAAGAGGTATTTACCTGATAATTACTCCCCCTGTAGATATTTACAGGGAATCACAAATAGATTGTATCCATCTCTACTGAGTTAAGAAGCAGTCCAATCTGCCAGCCAAGAACCATGGTAAAGATTTCTGCCCGCTCCTCCTCTTCGTGTCAAAGAATGTTCCTTCAGAGCTGCAAAACTCAATTATACGAATATGCATATTAACTAGATGATTCTTTCTTTCATAAATTCTCCAAATCATAATTAACTTTTAGTTATTAATATGCTTATTCGTATAATTTAGCTTCCAGCTTTCAAAAAAAACTATGGTGGCAGATAAGACAGAGCCTGGGAAGCCAGTTATCATTCCTGTTAAACAGACTGTTTGAGTTTCATACCGGATGAAAAGAGGTTGTCATTGGAATTCATCGTAACATTCAAGTTTCTAATGCATCAAAAGGCGCATCAAAAAAACAGCTTTGAGGTTCCAGCAAAAAAAAATTTTCAGATATCAGTGTTTTACTGCAAGGCTAACGGAGGCAATGGTCAGAATATACCTTTACTATGGCTTTTTACAGTGTGGAAAATTTTTTATTCCAGCTGAGGGACAATTTGAAAGTTTTCAAAGTTCATGTTACTTCTTTAGATTGGATTTTGTATTTTTTTCAGGCTAATATTTTCCACATTCCATCAGTAAACCATGTTGACCAGCTGCAGTAATAACAAAATGCATTTTTGCAGCATATTTCAATATGAGGATTTCCAAGTATTTGCAAGCAAATACATCTCAGCACAAGTAAAATAATTCAGTATTACGAAAGAAAAAAAAATTCTATTTTTCACTCAGAAACAAACTACTTTGTTTATTTTGCAAATAAAAAAGAGAGTAAGGAATTTGAAGAGAAGGGAACCATTAATCTTCAGATGATACAAATATATTCTTTGTACTTGAGTATTAGTTCCATACTATGGTAACTAGAGTAATTTATTTCATCAGAATTATGCAAATGTGTCTCAAAAGTCACAAAAAGTGATCAGCCATATTTCTTATACAGCTAAAACAGCTTTGAACAAAATACGATTTCAAAGCTCAAGTCTTGGGTTTTTTAAGGTCATATTGCTTTTTGCTAATCTAATTCTCAATCCTGTAAAATTTCCAAAAGTAAGAATACTTACCAAAATGAGCACTGAATTAAAAAAATTCTGAATTTCTTCCACACGACTACAAAAAATAATTAAGAGCTGTTTCCATACAACCCTAATAACACTTAATCTCTGAAGGCAAACTGAATAATTAAAAAGAGCTTTTAATATCTGAACTCAAAAAAAAAATTGTTATTTTAGAAATTTTTTAAGTCGTTTTTACAACTGGAATAGTTGAAGTGTTGAACATTAAAGTTCAAGGCTAGTATAGGAAACATAGGAAAGCTTGCAATGGCTCTCCCAGTTTTTCCCAGTTGGAAAACAATACTTCCAGTCCCCCTTCGCACAAGCAAATGAGTATTAGTACCTGATGAGTATGAGGTTATGAAATTACGTTTGGCAATTAAAATACTAAATTCCAAATCAAAATTACCAGTTTTAGGCGTTCTTTTCTCCTCTTGCCAAAGGAAGAGCTTGATGATCCAGGTTCTGACTCCTGGCCTCCAGTTTTACCATTATCATCATCCTCCTCTTCATCTTCATCAAAGCACCATTCTGGTAGCTCTGGTGGTGATGGTGCATCATCTTCATCGCCGTAACGACGAAATAATTCCTTCAAATAGTCCCCTTTATAAATACCTGGTGGTCGAGCCTGAGCAAAAGTAGCCACTGCAGCCTCGATACTGTCAAATAAAAATTGAAAATCACTCTGGACGCTTAATTTACACATTTCAGTCATGTCATGCCTTACCAAACATAAGATTTACTGGGACTGAGAAAACAAGTTCCAAAGTGGCAATGGCAAAAACATCCATTATATTGGAAACATCATGCTTAGATCAGTCTGGTAACAATTGCTCTTGCACGGGATTCTGCATAACTCTGTAGGGACTGCACATGTTCGTCCTCAGAAGTAACTGCAGCTCACACTGCTTCAACTCCGTATTGTAACTCACAGTGGTCTGATGGTCATCTAAGTACAACTTTTATTATTGCTACAGAGAAGGAATGGGTGACACATAGGTACGTACTTGAGGACTGAAAAGACCAAAGAAAATATCGACAAACATAATGAAGAAAAACACAAATGCTCAAATTCAAATATGGCTACATTTTTCCCCCCTAAGAATTATCTTTCCTCTCATTTAGACGTTTTGCCACCATACTGGGAAAAATCATCCTAATCTTTTAAAATTACTTCTCTTTCCAGAAGTTTGTCACAAAAACACTGTCATTCAGAAGCCTTTTACTATGCAGCTAACACTTAATCTGAAATGCTCTGATAAATTGGAGATTGGATCACAAAAAAATTAGAAGCCAAAACTAGCAGTCAAGCAGCTTTACCAGTCAACAAGAAAACTCTAAAAATGTACAACAGCAAGCACAGCGCAAGGGGTTTATTGTTGCTATTTCCATAGATCCTATGAAAATGTTTAACAGAAAGCATTAGACATAACAGAAAGCATTAGACATAATTATCTTCCATTTACTATGGCTATGCAGAGCAGTGATGGTCCATGGATCAACATTTAAAATCTTGATAAATAAAAGAGAGGAAAAATCACAAAAGGTAGATGCCCTGGTCAGGCCTCTTGACAAGCACATATCTTAAAACTGGAACAAAGCACATACTACACGCTGTGAAAAGACTGTGGTTTTTTTTCAGATAAGAAAATAACCTGCCACTAGAACAAGGAAAGCATATAAATGAAATGGAAAAGAGAAATCAAACTTAAAATGCAATTTTTTGTCTGACCTGTAAACTATAGGAAGGAGCCTAGAGGTTTATGAGGCAAAATTCCAAAAACAGAAACACTGCCTAAGAACCAGTAATTGATCCACTCTAGTCTTTGATAAGAGGAGAAAACAAAACATTTTCCAGAGTAAGACAATAAGATGGTCAGTTTAGAAGGAGCTTTCTTCCTTGTTCCATTTTCTAACTATTTCTTACCCACAAGTTTTCTAACTAATTTATTATTCACAGGACATTTTTTACTTCGCTATCTGAGATTATTTCACATCTCCTGTACTGAAGGGGACTGAAAGCACCCAAACAAATCAAAAGGGATGGGGTCTGAAAGATTCTCAGATTTGTCCATGATGATATGACAGGAACGCTATAATCTTCTGGAAAAGATGGCAATGAAAGCCAAAAGAGGTGGAACAGATTTCAAGTACAGAAAACAGCTGAAAGAAAACAATTTTCCAAGTTCTAGAAACACAGCAGTCTTTGGGTAAAACAAGT
The DNA here is from genome assembly GCA_035584735.1 of Pseudotriccus pelzelni. Classification (NCBI taxonomy): domain Eukaryota; kingdom Metazoa; phylum Chordata; class Aves; order Passeriformes; family Tyrannidae; genus Pseudotriccus; species Pseudotriccus pelzelni. Next base: position 79,414,987 of record JAWMRA010000113.1, on the reverse strand, counting down.
TGTTGAAAATCGGATCAAGTAAGGTTTCTGAACACTTGCTGGAGAGCTTTCAGGCTGGGTGACCTTTCTTAAAACTAACTGTAAAATGCACCTCAGTATTTACAATACATCAGCAACACTCCTATGTCGTATCTGAAGGAATGTGTAAAACAAGGCACTATTATTTGTTGATGAGGAATCCATCTGTACTCACTCCTCATCAACAAATAACAGTGCCTTATATTAAAGAATGATACAGCAAATTAGATTTATCTTGATACAATGCTCAGCATTAACTACCACCTTGCCAAAATTCTTTCTTTCGCTGTGGACATTTTTCCCTACCAGGTGATATCCGGATGTCATGTCAAAAAAATCTGACAGAGATGAACAAACCTGATACAATTAACTACCTGAAGCAAAGAAAAAAAACAAGTTGAGTTTTAAGGCCTTTCCCACAGAGGTTTGAAAATAGAGATTGCATAAAAGCAAGAGATTCAAACAGACTCAAGTGCATTTCCTCTAGAACCATACTATAAAGTTATCTGTGTCTGTGTCTACTTCCCAACTCAGATGGGATTCTACAAAGATTCAGCCAGACACTACTAACAGTATTCTGTTTCCATTACTCCACTGTCTTCATTCCAAGTTTACTAACAGACAGCAAAGACCCAGTTCTTTGCAAACAGTTTGCATGTGCATGCCAAGAACCAAATAACGGTATGTCCAGTCATAAGAATAAGTTGCAACAGGTGCAGAATTTTCTTCCCTTAAAGGACCACACATGAGAAATATCATCAGAATGCTTAACAGGCTTGCTGACGAACATGACTTTCACAGGAAGCTGGTCAACAAGGAAATACTGTTTCTTGAATCCTATCAAACGTGCAAAAGTTATGTCCACCAGCATGATACAGGCATTGTTCTGCTTTTTTACGATAATGTTGTTTGAAAAATATAACTATTCTATATGAAGGCATCAACATTTTTAAAAGACAGAAAAAACAGGTGAGTCTGCATAGAAGCATGCTGTAGACTTTGGTCAAAAAACAAGCTGGAAACAAGGACTTTGTCTGCCCCATATCCTTCAGAAGTAAGTACGTTGCTCTAGCTAATCTCTTCAGATTCCAAAAAATAGTAAAAAAAAAACACCCTTACATGCAAACCTAATGATGAAAAAGATGAAAAAGTAAGAGAAATAACCTTTCAGGCATCTCTGAACTCTACAATGTTACTCAAAATGTGGGACATGTCACGCAGAAGAGACACAATACAATAAATGCACTACTAAAAGCCCACACACAGCAGGTACAGATGACCTTTGACCTACCAGACCTTGCTTGACCGCAACAGGCTAAGTACCAAGGGATATGAAAAATGCTAATGCGGGTTGTTTGCTCAAGATAATTAGGCAGTTTTGAAATAACACAGAGTGAATACATTAGGATAGCTGTCAAGACAATGAGTGAAACATACTGAAGATGCTTTAAGTCACTCTCCACAAATCCCTAGGAATTAACACTCAAATTTACCTCCAGTCCAACTTCTCAACCAAAAAGGCACAGATCAGAAATCCAGTTCTATTGAAACCATGTGTACAATGGACACCTAGACAAGACAAGAAAAGGGCATAATCACTTGCAAACAGTTTTAACAAATATGATTTAGCAGCACAAGTTGGTTGCGGATCCTTCCACCTTCATTTGTAACATTAAAGGGTTATCTCTCTTCCCATTATGGCAGCACAGACCACATAAGGCACATAAGCCTGAAAAGGCAGTTTAGTACATTCTTTTCTGCAAACTAGAAGCAATAAGAGTATAGCATACTTCAGTTTATCCCAATCAAGAGCACTAACTTAATGCAACTGAAATATGGCTAATGTAGATAAGATCCACGAACCTGCTCAAATGTTTATCAAAAGGCAATGCAATCAAATTCAGTAATTGTGCTTTCAGTGGATTCAACAAGCATGACATTCATTTCACACTATCAGGCAGAAAAATCGTATCCAGATTACCCTACCTCAAACTTGAAAGCAGTGACAACAGACCACAATTCTGTCTCAAATTTGCTATTACCACGCTAACATCAGACTTATTAATTTTGAAAAAAAAAACTACAAAAAGAAAACTATACAACAGCGTAATCACCTTGAATTACTTATCTTTTCAATGTAAGAAAAAAAGAATTAAGTCTTCAGTCTCTATTTTACTGAATTCAACCCCCGGTTAAAGCAGGGATACCCTGTCAAATGCACTGGAATTTTTTTTTTCCTCGAGGCAACAGCACCACCTAGTGATGAAGAGACCAGCCTGAAAATTTGTGCTATTAAAAAATGTCTTGACGGATTCAAGCAAAATGTTCCCTCTTTTTCCTACTGAATCTTAAATTATAAATATTATTAGTTTCCACTAACAGCAAGCTCAATTATTCTTAACATATTTTTCAGTTGTTACCCTGAATCAGAACCGTTTAGGTTGGAAAAGACCCTTCAGTTCACTGAATTCAACCACTCGCCCAGCACCGCCAATTCCACCACTAAACCATGTCCCTAAATGCCACATCTACACAGCTTTTAAATACCTCCAGGGATGGGGACCCAGCCACTTCCCTGGGCAGCCTGTTCCAGTGCTCAAAAACATCACCTTTTGGTGAAGAAATTTTTCCTAATATCCAATGTAAATCCAACTTTTTTTCTAACTGGAGATCCAAAAAAAACACCTACAAAGAGTAGAGTGATAAAACCCAGAAACTTTAAATGGCTAAACAGAAGTATGTATCAACTGTAGCAGGATCAGATGTCATGCCTGCCCCACCAACCTTCCCCTTCCTAATAAAGCAAGGCAAAAATTACTATGAATTTCTTGAATTCATTCCTTCTAACCATTTAAAAATATTAAAAATTGTGTAACTTGCATCAAATTAAATTAACTTTAGCTTCATTATAGAATTTGGGTTTAGCAGTTATTTCTCCTTTGTTTTCTGCTGAAGCAAAATTTTTGCAATTTGCTTCCTTGAGGTTGGCAGGCATACTACCATCCTTCGGGCTGAAAAGATAGTTTGCATCCTATATTGTTATTGCTGAATAGAAAATTTGGATCACTTATCATTCACATTTCAGTCTCTTTTCCTATCTAATCTTGACACCAGGAATGAAATTGCACAGAATTACTATCAGTAAGTCCTGCAGCTGTTACTGCTACCGAGAAGGTTAAGTCAATAATTTTATACACATGACAAAGATAAGCATTCTCAGCAACGAGACCAGTGGCTTGGAAGGGAAAGATTACACAGAGTGCAGTACTAGCACTGCTGTACACTGCTTTCACTTCTGATAAAAACATCCTCCACAACAGTCCCTCTGATGCTCTATCAGAGGAAACAAGTGTCCCAAACCAGAAATTTCAGTAATTCATAGAAGGGAAACAGAAAGTCCCAACATTTCTCTTTTACTAGGAAAGCCTAAACCACATTATTCAAAAGCTTCATATTCATAATATTCAACATATTATTTTTTCCTTGGCTCTTGCTTTTTTTTCCATAAAGGTGAAACATCTACTTAATGGAAATTCAAAATTTATTGAGGTCAAAAAGTTATTGAGGCAACACTGAAAATGGCATTTTATAAGTTGAAATACCTGTTAAATGTGTCTGCTGTTTATAGGATATTACCATGCTACCCATGCTCCATATAACTGCTGACCATAACCAACATTTTAAGTTCTGCAGCATTATTGGGGATCAAATGGAAGAACTATGAGAGGAGAGTGATAAATGAGGAGTTGCTAAATGAGAGTGCACCAGAATGTGAAATATTGTTAGTGACTAATCCCACTCACTCTCATTTAGCAGATTCTCATTTTTCATATCACATAGTTGCATTACAGCTCAGAGAAGAAATTATAGGTCTTAAATTTAAATTGCATTCTGTGTGAAATAAAGAAATAAGAGAGTACCTAAAAGAAACTTATGTGAAAAAAATACATGCCCATATTAAATCTCTCAAGCACTGAAAAAAAATGATTCTCAGTGGTATCCTGGGACAAAACAAGAAGCAACAAATACAAATTGAAACACAATAAATTCTGTTTAAACATGAGAAAAAAACACCTGTATATTTTAAGGGTTAGCAAACACTGCAAAAAGTTGCCAGATGATGTTGTGGAGTCTCCAAGCCTGAAGCCTGGTCAAAAGCCAAATGGGTATAGACCTGAGCAAGCTGCTTTAGCTGGTCCTGGTCTAAGGAAGGGAAGCTGACTAGCTGATTTCTGCAGGTCCCTTCCAACAACTTCAGCTATCGTACTGTGATTCTGTACAAATCCTAAACTGCATGAACGTACCAGCTTAGTTTAAGTTCTTAGCAATGACACCTACACAAACAACTGTCCCATGTACTCCTAAGTCACACACACACTCAGATTCAGGAAGGCTGCAAAATTATCATCCAAGAGGATTGAGGACAACACCCATTCTGACTCTGGAAACTCATCTGCAAAGCAGTTTCTTGTGTCTGACAGTTTGCTGATAGAAATGAACATCAATGTGCTTAACAAAAATCAGAGTAAGATGGTTTTACCTAAAACTAGAAGCAACACAAATTAAACTGAGAACTTATTTCTCTCTGGGTAAAAAAAAAGTATCCTTCAAACATTCAAATATTTACTGCAAGCCAGTATATCACAGAAGAACAACTTAGCCTAATATCTACTACCAGTTTTGTGAGATTTACTGAAGAATCTCTGATAATTCAGCTGCCAAATATGACTTCAAGTAATCCAGACCATCAAATGTCAACACAGTACCTGCATTTGTATCAGCAGAAGTTAAAAACCACAATGAAAGTATCATGTATCTGTAGACAGTTCTTAAGCCTGTAAATTTTTCTGCATTAATAGCTGTAATCAAAGTTATTGATGCAGAAACGTACTATTTCTGCAAAAATCAGAAACATACCAGTTTCTGCAGTAGAAGCAATCAAATCTACTATGTATAGACATTGTAGGGAGGAATTTCCTTTGTTTAGACCTTTAAGAGACTGCAATTATGAGTAAATATGAAATAAACTAAGAGCAAAAACTAGCAGTGGATATAAGATGGATATAATAAGACATACCTATGAGCTCTGAGGGATTCTTATCACTGAAGTGTTCACATACACGGATAAATGTTTCTGTATTCTCAGGTGTAGGGCACTCACCATGCCTGAAAAACACAAGAATACATGGATCAGGAGACAGGGAAGGGGAATGGGAAGAAGAGGAAAAAAAAATTAATTTCTTCAATGTGACCTTTCAAATTAAAAGCCGAAGAAAGGTATAAAAAGTGCATACAACTTACCCTTTACACTGGAGCTTTATGTATTTAATTCCCTCTTTCTCTATATCATTCCTATCGTAGAATCTAGTGGTGTTGGTCAAGTCTACCAGTAAGCCCATTTTAACCTTAAAAAAAAGCAAAAAGTTAAAACCAAACTTAAATACCAGGTTTAAATATCAATGCATAAACACTAAACAGCTAATAACAACCAAATTAAAAGCAACCGCAGGCTACATTTGTAAGTTTACAAATTCTTGAATATTGTATTTGTTTGTAAAATCTTTATTTTACCACCATCACAGACATCTATGTTTCTCTGTGAAAGCTGGTGTCTAAATTAGCACTAGCCATTAATTCAAAAACTTCAGTTTTCAATTATTCTAAATAAGAAAGATCTGCAAACAGCAGGAAAATACCTAGTAAAGAATTATTTTAACATGCTAAAAAGACAAACAAGGTGGAATCAGGTGCTCTTATGCTTCAACTAGAACAATATTAAGCCCTGGCACAGTCAAAGTACCATAAGAAAAATTAACTACTGACACATATTACATATAAGTACACTCAGAAAAAATAACCCATTTTAATTTACCCATTTATTAAGAGTGAAAAACAGTGCAAAACAATGAACACGTTTTCAAGTTTAAAACAAAAATTCCCTAAATTCTCAGAAATATCTTATTTAAAGCTAAAATGCAAAACAACTTCAGATCTTCAAAGATGATGTCAGTAATTTCGGTGGCAGTGTCAACCATGCAGATATTACAATGTACCTCAGTCCAGGCTCCTTTGCTACCATATGTATCCCCTTGTGCACAAACTTACTTTTTTAGTGTTTGGGTTTTACAGCTTTTAAAGAGCCTTGTGGAAGTTACTGCGTTTTTAAAAAGAATGATGGAAAGCAGAAATTCCACTGGGTGGCACAAAACACACAGAGAACGTGGGCAAAGCATATTCTACTGATAGATGTATTCAAAGTTCTGATGATGTACTTTGGTAATTTTTATGTACTTTCATATTACTTTTATTTATCAAATATTAAAAAGCATCATGATGTTATGTTAACAGTATTAAGCATTTGTAAAGTAATATCCAAATAAACTCTGAATTTATCCTTTTAGTTTTGTATACTGTACTCAGAATACTTTATTTACTCTTATTACTGTGTTTTGCAGAAATGCAAACCACCTCAGAAGGGGGCCCACCTGAAAACAATGTTGCATCACCTGAACCTTCAAATATATAATTTCAACCAAGCTGCTAAATATACAGACTGGCAGCATCCTAGCCAGGATTAATTTTGTAGGAAGTATACAAAAGGCAATTAATTTAATTATTACGTTCCTCCTTCTACATTCTCCCCAGCATTTTGCAAATATCTCCAAGACTACTTAATTCAGGACTGTAGGACTTCTGGACTGCTCTTCTTCTGTCATTATTATGAATTGTTTTAATCATAGACAACTGAAAATCTTGTTAAGTGGCACTGTTCCTCACACATTTCACGGAGCACAAAACCAAAGAGGCATTCAGCATAATTTATCCAAAGCCATAAAAGCATGTATGGCATATAGAGCATATCAGGCCTGAAAGCAGTTTTCTTCCTTTACAGAAAGCATAAACATTTTCTCTCTCAGTCCATGGGACTGGTTGCACATAATACACTACAATTTAGAGAGTGCAAGGCACAAGAAAATGATACAGAAATTTCTAAAAAGCAGGTGGATTATGTAACATACCAAAGTATACAGCTATGATTTTCAAATTATTAATACAAAAAAACACTGGTATCACAGGAAACAAAAAGCCTTCCTCCTCACTTTTTCCACATTCCAGCTATCCATGCCTTATGCATGTGCTCTTCTGCTGCTGTGCAATTAAATGGGCTTAGCTAAGTTCCCCTGTATGATCACAGAAGTTTCTCCTTAGACACTGGAAATCGAAAACATCCTTCCCGGGATGGAAAGAGCATACTACAATACATTGAATGATCTCCAGTTTCAGCATTTTTTTCTTGCATTTCTTACTTGAGGACAATAGTTTAGATCACTGACTGAATTTATCTGCAAAAATAAAAATGTGGCTGAGCATACTAATTGCCCATTCTTTTGAGCTAACTATTGTCCTAGCTCTTCGTGACAGAAACAAAACCACCTTTATAAAGCATAAATTGTACTAACCTACCTACTCGAGAAAGAAATCAAAAAATAAAAATCATTCATACAGCCACCAACTGCTCCTGCAATTTTTTATGAGACCATTAAGATACTATGTTAATACTGGCAATCAGAAGAAAAATGGGACTGTCATGTCTAATCAAATCAGTTTCTAACATTCAGATTTTCAGCAACCAGCTCCATGAGAAAAGGAGGAATCACACAGGAAGCTTGTTAGAGAAAGTTTTGCCCAGACAGATGAGCTGAACTTGTACCTACAAAAATCTGTGGTAACAGCAATGTCTCTCTAGTACCAAAACTCAGTCTGAAGTCTTTTATTTGGGAGATAAATCACATGGACTCCAGTAAGAACCAGTTTTCAGAAGTGATTCATTCTCCAAAGCATTAGCAGTAAAGCCCACTGCAGTAAAATCATGAGAACCAAGTACAGTGAGCTATTTTTACCTTGGGAAAATCCACTTTTTGAGGTCGCCTCAATTTCACATTTATTTCATTGCTGACTTGCTGTTAAACTGCTGTTCTACAAATACAGCACTCCAGTAACCCATTACATATCTTGGCAAATAAAAAAATCATGTTTTCAAACAGCAAACATTCAGTAACACTACCAGGGTTCAATACAATATAATAGATTTGATGAGAATAGAGAGTTTGAAAGAAATTGTATGTTCTGCTTGTTAATCAAAATTACCAAAATATAAGTGGGGATCCTCATGCTACTAATTCTAATATCAGATTCTAATAATCTGATGTCACTCAAGACATGATGATTTTGTAGCACTGCAACAGAACTGACAGATGTGACAAGTGGAAAGGCCATTATGAAGGCTCACCATGACTTCTTTTCCTGGTGGCCAGTTACTGACAAAGCCAACATTCAGAAATTCTGAGTAGGTCTCTGAAGTTCTCTATAACTTCAATATATATATACAGAATTTTAAATTACTTTAAACCATGAGTAAGATTGGTTTGAGAAAATTTCTAGGCATGCCTATTAAAGGCGGTCAGAGTCAAAAACAACATAATTCACAAAGGAGGAACTCAAGCAGAATTAAAACACATAGATCCAAGAATTCAAACAACAAAAATCCTACCAGTTCAAGCACCTGAGAACAGGCACATGTGTTTCACTGATAGTACTTTATTATCACATTACTGCACAGATACTTCTACTCTGCTACACTGAGTAGTTCACCATCTACTTCATAGCTAAGCCTAAGCAAGATTCATAAAATGAGGATTCCCATCTTTTAGTCACCTGATTCTTCTGATGTTCAAGGTCTGATACTGTTAAGCAAATTCAGAATGAATTTAACTTTGATCAACAGTGAAAAATAATGAAAAAAAACAGGAAAAAAGGTCACTTGCATGATTTGCTTTATAAAACACACAGTCAAAAACAAATGGTGCTAAACTTCTATATAAAAGTTTAATAAACTGATTAAAAGAATTAGGTGGTAGACCTTTCTTTGCCTGGTAGGCTCAAAATCCCATTTCCCACCTCTACAGATGCACTGGACTGTGCACAACATTTCAGAGATCTACATGAAAGGCTGGAAGGATCCTGTTCCCCACCTTTACTGTCACAGTTGTGCTACAGTGCAGAAGAACAAGCAAGCTGAAGTACTCAGACAGAAATGGGCAAAACAGAGAATGAAGAAATAAGCCAGAAGCACAACTCTGTAACCCAATGATGAAGGCATCCACCCACCTTCCCAATCCATGCTCCTAAATTTTTTTCCTATTTATGCAAACTTTTTTTCTCAAGAAGTTACTGGATAAAATTCATAAATTGCTTTCTCCTATAGTTGAGTCTGATGGGTTAGATACCATAAAGCATTCTAGACATCAAAAGAAGAAAATTTTGCATTGAAACTACAGAAGAGTTCTATGAAGTTCTCCTTTCACTTTTAAATCCTGTAAGAAAAATCACAACATATCGACACAAGAGTCATCTATAAAACTACAAACTCAGACTATATGAATTTTGACAATAACATCTCTTCAAGATGCAACCGTTATAACAGGGAAGAGTGAGATTCTTGCTACTAATACAGTGAATGAGGAGTGTGCACAGTTTGTATAAGAAAGTCTTTTTGTAAATCTATGAATCACAGAGAAAATCTGAAAACATAAACAAAAAAAAAATTCTGTACAGATATCCCAAAGGAAGCCATCAACCACTTTTCTTTTAAATCTGAAAAGCAACACTTGAATAAACATTAATAATGAAAGTAAAGTTTCAATTACTAGAAAATTTAACTTTACCTTCAGACTCTTCAAGTAGTTGGATAACATACTCGGGTGAAAACGATTTTCTTCAGCAACCTGTTCATCATATCTTGGTCCTAACATTGTCTTCAAAGGTAAAAACTTCCCTGTGAAAGATAATCAAATTTTACAGTATTCTATGCATACTCATGTACATACACTTACAACTTAGCAATTTCAAAGCAACATGCTGAGCAGATTTAGGGGTTCACCCTCAATAAAAAATAATCGCAGGAAAAGTATTAGCAGCAGTTGAACTGGGATATTTTTTAGTTATGAGTGCTCAGAATTCACAAGTAAATTTAGATGCTTAAAGGAAACACAGGTGCTTCAGACCTCAGGGAAGCTACAAGCTGCAATTAAAACTTGACCTGAAGTAGTACTTACCAGACTACATCCATCACTCCCTAGAAAACCCAATTTGTTTTTAATATTGATTTTGGTTTTCATCCATCACATCCACCACAGAATATCTGAAATAATCTCGTTAGAGATCTCTAGCTCTTTCTTTCTGAACCCCAGCAATCTTCCATAGAAACACAGAATGGTTTGGGTTGAACAGGTCTCGAAACATCGGGTAGTTCCAAATCCCTGCCACGGGCAGGGACACCTTCCAATAGACCAAGTTCCTCAAAGCCCCATCCAGTCTGGCCTTGAACACCTCCAGGGATGGGGCATCCACAACTTATCCAGACAACCAGTGCCTTACCACCCTCACAGCAAAGAATTCCTTCCTAATAACTAAACCCCCCCTCTTTCAGTTATCCCTTGTCCTGTCACTAGGTACCCTTCTAAAACGTCCCTCTTCAGCCTTCTTGCAGGCTCCCTTCAGGTACTGGAAGGCTGCTATAAGCTCTCCCTGGATCCTTCTTTTCCCCAGTCTGAACAACCCCAACACTCTCAGTCTGTGATTTCCTCATAATAAAAGAAACAAAAGCCTCTTGTTTTCAGGAAAACGAAACTACATAGAACGAAGACACTAAAATGTCCATTGTTTTAATCTAGAAATCAAGGTCTGAGAGAGCAGCTCACTAGTTTTGTTAAAACAGAAAATGCATACCATTTCTACTACATGAGGTTTCTCTATACAATAAAGTTCGAGTTTGATGTAGACTTAAATTCTATCAAATGCCCTATATAGTCTCAAATAAGCATTTACTTCATATTATCTGTACTAGATAATATGAAAATATTATCTATTTTCAGACAATATGAAAACTAGGAAGCTTTACGAAACTTGTTAAATGAGGTTTGATGTTAGTGAGTAACACTATCACTGTTACACTTGTCTGAGACCCTTCCAAACTTGACGCTGAAAGGAAAGTTATTCAGTCATATAGTCAATGTACACATTAAATGCTAATAAATTATAGCCACTTCAACTTGTTTGACTGTTGGAAAAAACCTTCACTTTATTGCCCTTTGTCTTTTCATTCCAACAGTTACACACCCTCCACCCTGCTAAAGGCTGTTGGGTTGGCTATCTCCCCTCCATTTCTCCATTTCCTCAACTATCCCATTTTCTTGTTTCTTTGTGTTCCTTGTCACCTTCAACACTATCATAGTACGTGACTGAAGTGCTACTACAATGAGATAAATGTGAAAATGTGCCATTCTGAACAACTGCTGCACCATAAAACCAGAAAGTGGCAGAAAACTGCCAATATTTAAAGACGTGAACTGGAAAATAATGGGAGATGTAGATCAATTGACCTTGTCCAGAGTGAAGGGTCCTCTTAACCTGAACAAACCCAATCTCGCCAACAGAAGAGCTCCAGACCTCCTTAGTACTTGTATTTGAGGTCACCTAGAAATTCTAGATGCCACAACTGTAAGACAAGAGCATCATGACCAAATACTGGATGAATATTGGTCCACAGAAGCCAGAAAAACCTTGCTTAGCAATGCTACTACTATTACACTATCAGATGAGAATAAAGTCATGCACAGATGCTTAGAAATTTGATTTAAATGCTAATTAAAACTAGAATGTAACACATCTGGGAGACAGTACCAACATCAATAAACTCTCAAAATTATCCCTCATAAAACTGCTAGACATCTTTGAATATAAAATAGCAAAAAAAAAAGAGAGAAGACTGATGGTGCCCTATTACTTCTGGTAAGTTGCAAACACTATGAAACTAAAAGTCAGGTGAACGAGTATAAGAATACATTCTGATAAAGCAGCCAAAGTAACAAACCAAGCACTTTCCTTTTTTTTTTAATGTGCGTTAACTTCCTGTGCATGATCACTCAAAATGGAAAAGAATTACCTTGCAGTTCCTGAATAAACAAACACACAAGTAGTGATGGCACAGCAGATGACACGCTGATGACCTGCATTCTTGCTTACTCTAGGTTGCTATTTCTGAGAAGCCATGGCTCAAAAGACAGACAAACCAAAGCCACAACTAACAGAGATCAAGAACTTGCTGAGAAGAAAAACAAAGAATAAAGGGTCATTACTCTGTAGTTGTCATGGTCAAAGGCTAACACGTTAGGCTACCAAATCTCTCATTAGATACAAAGCAATGCATGTGCCAGTGATCAGGTAAAAGAGATAAAAGAGATGAGCAAAACCACAGCGCTGTTATTTAACTGAGCCAAGCTCAGAGAAGTACAAGGAACTTGAGGGAAACTCACAAAATCAACAACTGAAATTAAATACTGGTAAATGCCAAATAACACATATTGATGATGACTGAAGATTAAGCCTACTGAGACGTCTCAACAAGTTCTAAAGAGTCATCTGTGGGATAAAAAATGCAGGAGTTTTAACTATTAAGCAAATGATAGCACAATGCCATCTACAATAGCCAGTGAGTAGCAAGTGTTGCTTTGAAAACATGCCATTAAATTATCACAGATAGGGAGATGAAAGGAATGAAAACTAGAAAATTGTGGAGGGAAAAAAAACCCTGGGGGTTGGAATTGATTGCATTATAAAGGAAAGAAGAATTTGAGAAAACCGAGAAGAGTGACATTTGTTTACTCTATCTCATACCAGGCAGCAGGGAAAACATTCATCTGAAGTCAGTATGTTGGTTAACTCACAATCAAAAGTGTGTGTCTACATGACACACAACTCACCGCTCAATTCACTGCCACCAGATGCCGGCAAGACTAGATACTTAGAACAACCGAGACTGACAGCAACTTTTGGGCAAGAACATCCAAGATGACAGGAATCGCTGCTAAACCCTGAAATACATGTGAAACACTGGAGTACAACACTTACACTCATCCTCCAGCTAAGCAGCTCAGGAAAAGGTAGGTGACTGGCAGGCCACTGTCAGCTGGCTAAATAACAGATCGACACTGATAGACATCTGAGCCTCCAGGAAAAAAAAGAACCAAACGTGAAAGAGACTGCATAGAGGACTGGTATCACACAATCAGAGTGGAAGGGACCACACTGGGTTCAGCCTCCCTGCTGAAGCAGGGTTATCACAGAGCACATGGCACAGGATCACATCCAGATGGTCCCTGAATATCTCCAGTGAGGGAGACTGCACAATCTCTCTGGGCAATCTGTTCCAGTGTGAGGTCACACATACAGTAAAGAAGATCTTCCACATGTTAAGGTGCAGCTTCCCGTGCATCAGTCTCTGCCTGTTGCCTCTTGTTATATTGCTTGGCAT
>JAWMRA010000113.1:79184783-79401509 GCA_035584735.1 Pseudotriccus pelzelni | reverse complement strand
TGCATCAGTCTCTGCCTGTTGCCTCTTGTTCTATTGCTTGGCATCACTGAGAAGAGCCTGGATCCATCCTCTTGAAACCATCACCCCCCTTTCAGTACGTATACACATTAACGAGGTCCCTTCTCAATCACCTCTTCTCGAGGCCGAGGCCTTTCCTTGTAAGATTCTCCGGACCCTCGACCAACTTAGTAGCTCCAGCAGGCACCTTACTCATGCCCGGCTGCTGCCTGTGTCATCAGATGTGACAGGCAGGGAAAGTTTTAGCCCGAAACTGACGCAGTGCAAAGCGGGAACCCCGCCCTAAGGCTGCGCCCCTGCAGGGGAACCGGGCCGGGTCGGTGTCACACGCGGCACCGGCCGAAGGGGAGGCGAGCCCGGCGCCGAAGGCAAAGCGCTGCTGCGCGCTGGGCTTTAAGGAGAACAACCGCCCTTAGGGGAGCCGGCTCCGGGACAAACAGCGGCCAGGAGCTCGGGGGGGCACGGCACCGCCGTGGCCCCGGGACAAAGAGCCCCGGCGGGGTCAGAGGGTGAGAGGCCGCGGCGGTCCCCGGCGCTGGGAAGGAGCGGGACCGGGCAGCGCCGCGGAGGAGAGGGGGCCGCCCCCGCTGCCGCCCCGGGGCCGGGCAGGGCCGGGCTGGGCCGGGCGCTCACCTGCCACGGGCTGTCCCCTCCTGGGGCAGTGGAGCCAGCGCGGCGGGATCTTGTTGTAGGACATGGCGGGGCCCGTGCGGCCCCGGGGGGAAGGGAGGAGGGGAGGGAGGGAGAGAGGGCAGCGCGGGGGCGCGGGGCGGCCCGGGGCGCTCAGCGGAGCCGGTGGCCCCTCGCCCGCGGCGCCTCCATTCAGACCCGGCTCCGCCTCGGCCGCCACCGCACACGGAGCGCCGGGAGCCGCTTCCGCTTCCGGGTCCCCGGGATCAGGGGTGGTGCCCGGGCGGGAAGAGAGCGGCCGAAACTGGGGCTCCTCAGCCTGCGGAGGGGGGTGCTCTGCGGAGAGAGGTGGTCGCGAACTGCTGCAGGCTCCTCCTCTTTGTCCAGGGCAGCGACACGAAGCTGGGGAAGAGTCGGGAGCGTACGTCCTGCTGAGGAGCGGCTGAGGGAGCTGGGGTTGTTTAGCCTGGGAAGAGAAGGCTCAGGGGTGCCCCCATCACTCTCTACAACTACCTGAAGGGAGGTTGTAGCCAGGTGGGGGTCGGTCTCTTCTCCCAGGCAGTCAGCGACAGGACCAGAGGACATGGTCTTAAGCTGCGCCGCGGGGGGCTAGATTGGACGTCGGGAAGAATTTCTCCACAGAAAGGGTGATGAGATACTGGAATGGGCTGCCTGGAAAGGTGGTGGAGTCACCATCCCTGGAGTGTTTAAGGAAAGACTGGATGTGGCACTCAGGGCCAGGGTCTCGTTGACAGGGTGGTGGCGTTTGGTCATAGGTCGGAATCGACGATCTCAGAGGTCTTTTCCAACCCAACTGATTCTGTGGTTCCGAGTGGGTACTGTGGTGGGTACAGGAAAGTATCAGGAGCTCAGCTGGATGTAGCTGGAACTGGCACAGGAACTGGCAAAAGCTGTTGTGTTGTGCTTGCCCTTGCACGGGCTGCAGGGGAGACGGAGCAGGTGCTTGAAGAAGAAAGTTACTGAAGGCGACTAAAGTAGTAGACTATGTCAGGCTTGGAAATGTCCTGAGCTGAAAATAACTGGAGGCTTGGACAGACATGATTCCTCTGCTTTTAGTTTTCACCGGGTATTCCCTTATAGCCAGAAGTGGAGGCTGAAATACATGGATCCCTGCTCCAGCTAACAGTGCAACTTAACTCTCCTCTGGATGTAACAGGCTTGTTAGTGAGCAGAGACGCTTCTGTGCTGGACCTTCTGTTTCTTTTGTGAGAAAGCACGGCCTGGAAGACAGTGTGCAGATAGATTGGCTTAAGCAAAACTGTGTTTCCATACAGAGTACCAGTGAAAATTCTCCATGGGCTTTAAGAGATCTGCTTACATGAACTTGTTTGAAGAATTGTAGCCTGACAGTGTTTGTCCATGTGAAAGGACTATTGAAGGTGTGGTGTGGTTTGACTCCTGTAGCAGCTAAGTCACACAATCACTTGCTTGCTCCCCCCTGAAGTGGGACAGGGGAGAGAATCAGAAAGGTAAAAGTGAGAAAGTTCATGGATTGAGGTAAGGATAAGGAAAAATCAGGAATACATTCAGTAATGTAACCCTAACTGATAGTCAGGTGTTTAGCCATTTCCAGGAAAGCTGGGCATCATCATTCACAGTGGTGACTAGGGAAGAAAAACACTGTAACTCCAAATGCCCCCTTCTCCTTCTCCCAGTTTTTATTGGATATCCCTTTGGTCAGTTGCAGTCAGCTATCCCATCTGTGTCCCCTGCCAAATCCTTGTGCACCTCAAGCCTGTTCACTGTCAGGGCAGAGTGAGAAGCAGAAAAGGTCTTAATGCTGTGCAAGCCCTATTCAGCATTAGCCAGAACATCCCAATGTTAGCAACACTGCTTTGGTCACAAATGTAAAATGCAGCATCCTGTGAGCTACTACTGCAAAAAAAAATAACTATCTCAGCCAAAACCAGTACAGGTGGCTTCAGTGAATCCTTAGGAAACAACAGCAACGGATTATTTTTGTAATGTTCTGTCTGAACAGCTGTCCTGCCTTTGCAAGTCAGTAGGTGCCACAGCTTGCAGAACTAACCACTGTTATACGCACAGATACAGTAGGAAGCCCTTAGGTTCTGTGAACACATCAAAGCAATGGAAATAATTTCATTTGTCTAGAATTTATGACAAGCTTCATTATACAGTTACTGTGTTTTGTCCTGGATTTTATCATTCTAGATTTTAATTGGACATAATTTTTCCTAGAATATCATCTCATAGTAACTAAGATAGTCAGTTAAGTAGTTTGCATAACTGATACTACATTAGAAGTTTCCGAATTTTGTCCTCTAAGGCTTTTGTCATTATCAGATATTAATCTTCTCATCTTGCTAAAATTGAAAGTCTTGCTACATCAAAAGACTAATCATATTTTTTTGCCTGTTAAATGCACCGTTGTTAAAATGCAACTTCATGATACTTGAAATAAGGTGACGATTTTTCCTTTACAGAACAATCAGTCAGACACCAGGTGGTGCTGAAGACCGGCCAGAAAAGAAAGTGAAACTGGAGTGCAAGGGGTGTTCAGAAAGAGCAGGAAGGGAAGAGAAACTGCAAGATACTCAGTTTCTAATTTTTGTAAATTGGGAGCAACGTACAGTAACGTCAGCAGTATGGCAAAATTAGGAACAAAACCATTTGCAGAGGGGGAGATTAGTACAAAAAGATATCATGAATGAGCACTAATCTGTTCTCATCATGTAGATTTAAGATTCTGATATGGTTTTAAAACAAGCTCGAGAGCTGCAGATCAGAAATACTGTGTAAAGATGTATAGTTAAACTGGGAGGGTATGTACAGCTGGTTTTATTTAGCAATGCACAAGGCAAATAATTATCTACAGCGATGTTCCATGTTGTGCATATATAGTTTTCATTGGACTTTTGCCGTGTTAGACACTTTGAAACTATTTTCGCAGGCAGAAGGTGACATTTACGTGTGACATCAAACAATCTTTGTGAAGGACCATGTCCTGGTTGCCTTTGTGACATTATTAACTCTTAATCTGACTCTCCTGGTGTACCAGCAGAGGAATCCCAAATCCCTCAGGTCTTCCTATGACTTTCCAAAGCCAACATGGCAGTGTCTGAACAAGGAGCTTGAGGGCAGCCATAGTAGTCATTTCAAGGATTGCTTTGAGAAAAAAACTGCAAGTGTTTTAATAGCCCATGATAAAACATTTCCTCTTTACTGTACATTGATTCTCTTTTATCTTGGAGGTATTTAGGTGCCTGTACCCTTATTCTGGTTTCTGCTCACCAATTTAAATCTTTTTTGTGTCAGAGCAGACACTGCAGTCAAGAAGGCATTTTCCTGGGATGCAGGTCATCCTCTGTATCAGAGGTACCACTGCTTTGGTTTCAGCTCAGCCACGTTGTTTTAGGTAGTGGACAGCTGAGTTTATGTTTTTCCTTGACTTAAAACCATTACAAAAATACCACACAGAAACCCTCACATGCACATTTCAAATCTTTTTCCTAATTACAAACTTAATATATTTGGTTTTGTTACTTTTACCCAAATTGTTGCTGATGAATAATCTTACACTTTTAATGTCATAGATTATCTAGCTATTTACAACGTTAATGTAAGTTACTTGTTGTACAGGAAATGGATAAATTAGGTATTTTGCCTGAATAACACTATTCTCCATGTGTTCATAAAGAAATAATGAATGTAGTAAGAAAATCAAAACATCCATCAGGATGTTTTATGAAACAGGCATTTCTGACTATCTAGTAAATATACTTTTTAAAAAAAACCCAAACAGATAATTTGCTAAACTGAGACTGCAAAGGAATTTCTTTAAGTTAAAGCAACTGTGAAAGATGCTAACTGTATAAACATGGTTCACATAATACTATTTTTCCACTTCCTCATATGGGGATTCACATAGAAATAAATTTGATGCCATAAACTTGTAAGTGATTGTATATGGATCATAGCAAAATATATTTTATATATACTGATTCACTTAATTTATTCCTTGCTTATTGGGTTCAATGTTCAGGGCAAACTGACTTAGAACAAAATGAATGACTAGTACAATGTTCCTTTCTACCTGTTCCTTTCTGATTTCAGCATGCATGAAGTTTTTGTGGGGACGGGTGAATACTCTCTAAATCTGAATAAATATTTTAACTTTGTTACTGCAGTTGTATTCTATTCAACTAGTACTTACATTCTAATGGTATTAAGAAAAAAAAACACTGAAAAATAGTAAAATGAAAACGTACTTTTAGATTTAAGTGAAAGTTAATATTTTGGTTGCCTATGGTTATGTTGCCTAACACATGTAGGCTTCTACATTTAAGACATTTGAGAAAATGTCATTTGAAGTGTTCTTCCTGTAAAGAGCTTTTAGAGGAATTGAGAAACAAAATTACCAGTCTGTAGTCTTCAGGACATTAGGGGGCACCACGACCTCACAGACTTGGAATGATGTAAGTTAAAGTACAGTTACTCCTCCTGTCCAAAGTAAATAGGAAACAGCATAAAATAGCAAAATCAATTCCTGGAGTCATTCCCTAGTGCAAGGTTATGGCATAGTTCTTAATAAAATTTCTAACAGAAGACAACCCGGACATTTGGTAGTACATAGACTGCCCCCTCCTTTTTCTAAACTAAGAGTAATGGATGCAATAAATGCAGTCTGCTTTCATGTCTATTTAAATCTTAAATTTTCATTCAGAGCTTCATTCTGGGAATATGACTTGTTTAGCTCAAGCCTCTAAGGTATTACAGTGTTAGTTCAGCATGTGGAGTAAATCTCTGTATAGTCAGGGAGCATACAGTGAGCTTGAGATGGAGCTGCTTTAAATCCAGGCCCCCGGATTGGGTCTCATGCTCAGGATAATCACCATAAGCTATCAGACTACACCACTGAACACGTGGGTGCTGCAATGATGACGTGTAAATCTCACACTGCTACAGGGGACATTAACAGTCTTAGATGCAGACAGGGCAGATGATTTACTTAGCAGGAGATTTCCTTAGCAGATCTATCTGGGAAGGAATCAGACGTGTCTCTGCGCAGAGGGAAGAAGGTGTCTGTTCAGAGGGTTGGTGTCCGTGAAGAGGGATGACAGCTGTGACTTCAAGCACTGATTTGCAGGCCTGAGAAACAAGATGCCTTGCTAATGTACCTCTGCAGCTGAAATGATGGTGTGTTTGATGTAACTGAGATAAGGAGCTGGACAACAAGCTTATAAGCAGGATGCCTGTCGTTCCTGGAAGACTAACCCTGGTCTCCCTAGTGTTCTTATAGTTTGAACTGGAGACCTGAGGCCTTACGTCAGCCCTGGAGGATGATTTTCAGTGGAAATCTACACTGTAAAAAAATACCCAGATGTAACATTGAAGAATATATGTCCTACTGCACAAAATGAAATCATACGGTATTAGTGCGCTTTGAGCATGGATAAAGTAATCGACCGACTAAAATGTCGCAATGGAAGATGACTAGCAGTAGGGCAAAGTATGGCATAATATATGAGAAACTCATCTAATTTATTTAAGTGGAAAGTATGACTCACAGTCTTTGGAGCTGGGCTGGGGAGTGACTGGATTCCACAAAGTAAAACAACGTTCCGTTGCTACACTTCCTAGTTTCTCTACTGCCTGAATATGGACAGCTTAGTAAAAATCTTGCCCTGACTGAAGGCTGTGGTTAAAACTAATGGACTAACAAGTCCTAGTTAGTGCAGGAGGCAGATTAGGGCAGTCAGTAGCTGTGAAAGGGTTATGACTCCTCTACAGCTTGAAATAGCCAGGAGAGGGTCAGTGTTTCAGCCTACAAACCTGCTGGCATGATGATTAAGTTCCGGGTTGCTGTACTGGCAGAAATCTTTTTCTCCTGTGATCAGTCGCACAAAGAAAAGGTTATTACTTATAAGTACTTTCTCAGACTTTCTGCATCGTAATTTTGTGCCTATAGACACATATACTATGATTTTCTATGTGCATATAAAGCCTGTGAAGAATAATGCATGTATGAGCTCTAATACAGTATCTGAGAAAACACATACAGACCTGATCCTGTTTATATGGCTTTATTATAAAAATATGCGTAACATACTGTACAAAGATAAAAGAAGACCACAGTCTCTCTCTCTCGAAGTGCTTGCAGTCCTGAAATATCCCAAGAAACTGGCCAAAGGGAAAGGAAGGGAATATGGAGTAAAGCAAAGAGATCAGCGTGGCAGCCTCACAGGCTTTTAAAAAATCAAATCCGAATATATATATTCTATACAAATTAAGTTATGGTAGTATATGTGGTTATATATATACAATCAGACGCTTAAACGTTGCCCTTGTGAGGTTAGTTTTGCTTTCTGTTGGTATGCATTGTGGAACAAGCTTTACAAGAACACATGCTACTTGTTCCCCAAAAAGCCTCACTCGAAAGTAGAGAGAGGGAGGAGTATCCTACAATATACATCTGTAGCATCACTGATCTAGACAACCTTAAGAATAAATTGGCAAATGTTATTTTAGATAATCATGTTGAATAGGTTGTAAATTCTTGTCACCCAAGCATTCCTTAGAGAAAGAAAATGAATTCTATTTTTGTTTGAAATACATTTGTAATTTCCTAGAAGTACTCTTTTCACATTCTGACCACTTTAGGCTTAATAGAACAGTGTCAGCTTGTGATGGACATGATGGAATGGACTTCGCTTCAGAAAATGTAGTGCTTGTGGTCCATTTCTGTTCATACAGCTACAGTTGAAGTTGATGCCACTTCTTTCCACTGCTGTTTTTACCTGCTGGAACTAGGTTAAGATTAATGCAAAAAAAAAAACTGCAATTATTCTTGTACTCAGACCTTCGCTGGACTCAATGATCTTGGAGGTCTTTTCCAACCCAATCTATTCTATGATTCTATGATTAATATGGATATGAAACTGTCCTTGTCCAGATGGACTTCTGGGGAGTTACTCAGAGAGATTAAGGTCCTCAAGAAGGGGAAAGAGGTACAAAAATCTCTCTGTACTTGCCTGAAATTAATTTCCTAGATCTCTGAGTAGTTTAAAGTTTTGAGTTTGGATAGCAATCTTTATACACTGAAAGTGTGCAGGGTATTACCGGAAAATGTTAACACTCCTCCAGAAAAGTGGCTTTGTGAAGTCCTGTTACCTAGCTGTGCTCTATGGAAACTGCTCCTCAAAAAAATCCCCTTGCTGAGAAAAATCTTCACATGTCCCTCCACTTACTTGGGGTTAGATACGCTAAAATGAATTTAGTATTATTTTTTTCTACCATAATTGGATGTTTTGTCAGAGATCCACTACGTAACACAATCTAGGCTTTCTAAACTTCAGTGAAAGACTTACCAGTCTTGGTGAACTCAGGCCCTACCTCTACACGTTCTCTAACACGGAGAGTTAGAAAAACGTGCCAGCATATGTTGGTACCCAACAACACAGAGACATCAACAGAACTAAAAATGATTAAATGTAAACTATTGAAAAATGACACTGAGATAGACAGGCTCAAGTGAATACAAACATCATGTACACAATGCTGGTTATAGACAAGGTTATGCTGGTTTAAAATAGGAAGCCTATTTTGATCATTTGTATCTCAGATGCAAAGTTATATTGCCACAAAGGGACTAGGGGGAACGACGTTTTGTCCTGAAACACAACCCACTTCATTATTTTCTATGCATCTCTGTACTGCAGTTGTATCAGTTTTGAAACGGGTAGAGTTGTTGCTAGGTAATCTTTACCCACTTGGTAGCTGAAATTTCAGCCACACTGAAAAGAGTTTTTATAAATCTAACAGCATAATATTAAATTCTAAGGCACTAATAACTGCTTTCAGTGCAACCCTGCTTCTAAATGTGGGCCTCTTTCCTGGAAAAGCCCAACTACCAGCACAAGCAAAGCACTTTTGTAGGCTACGGGTCAACATGATTTAAATGGTAGCAGCTGCAAGCCCTCCCTGAGCACTTTCCTTATCTCAGCTGTGCACATCAGGCTCACACACCCTTTCTTCTCCACAAGGATTCCTCCCCTGTGCTGAGCAACTGTCTGTGCAGTGACACAAGGCTGTGAATCAGTGCAGCCAAAAAGCAAACAAGTCTTCCACTCCCTTCCTGCTGGGCTCAGCTGCGTTGGATTCCTCGCTCTGTTTTGTCTTGTGGCTGCACAAGGAGTGTGGATAAACTCAGAGGGAAATGCAGTGGACGGGCAGGAACCAATGGGCAGGGCTTGGGCATAAAAGGGGCTGTTCTGGCTGCCTTAACATATGCCTGGCCTTGCCGCCAAATACCCAAACACAGCCTCAGCTTTTCTTAGGTTTGTGATCTACCAAGGATATGAAAGAAATTTGAGTCAGCTTACATGTAACACTTAAGTAATTAAAGTACACAGTTGACATTATTAATCCAGATCTTGAAACAAACATTTCACTTCGACAGAAAAACATGTCGTGATTTTATTGTTGTGTCTTTTAAGATTTCCAGTGTAGAAAAGACGAAGTAAACTCGGGACAGCTCTCACATAACTACAGTCAGCAAACTATGGTTACATCCCCTGTTGTTCCTGATCTAGCGATGTTTTTTTCCATCTGTTACTGACACCCATTGTCACCATAAAAAAAGCTTTTTTTTCCCTCTGGGTGACAAAACCACATCTACAAAATTAGGTAATTGCTTTCTAAAAAAGATGGTTCAGTTACATTCATCGTCTGCTTAATGTCAAATATTATTCTCTTTTACGTGAACTATGGCATCGAAAAGCATAGTAAGTAAATGTGTGTATCCAGTTTTGACAGCATCAGTTACCTCAGAGATGAAGTAGTTTCTGTCATTGAAGGAGATGAGATGATGGCTGCACTGAGTACCTGCCAGCCCCAGCAGATCCGCTCCAGCAGATTTATGGCGATACAGTCAACCAACCACCCGGCCTATTTATTCTTTCTTCTTACTTCTAGAGAACCAACCTGGAGCCAGGCTTGCAGATCTACCTGTGGGATCATGGGTCTTTTTCTGCCCTAAGGGCATGCTGCTTCTGCAGCTACTCATAAAAGCTCTTCTGCTGCAGTAAAAACTCACTTTCAACCACGCCTGCTATTAACAGGTTTCCAAAATACAACTATTTCAGCCAACTAGCACGCTGGCTGTGCCAACATGATGTATGCATGAAGTATATTTGATAATTTACTTTCTTAGAAGTTGTTTAGAGCAGCAATGCAACCTAGAAAAAAGATCCACTAACCAGGAAGGAGAGCTGGGAATGGAAAAAAAGGCCTCTGTAGTGGCATTCCCTGAAGGAACGGATAAGAACTGAAAAGGGGTCAGAAAAAAAGCCAAACACAAACCCTAACACATAAAACTGTGTCACAGAGAAACCATTTGATATGACTCCCCAGTGTTTGCATCATCCAGCTGCCCTTTTGCAGAAGTGATCCGTGCTGTTAAGACAGGCTATCTATCAGGCAGCAGTGACGAGTCATGCTGCTGACCGTAGGTTGTGTAAGGCGAAGCTGATCGCCTCTATTAAACCCAGGAAACTTTTATTTCCAAAGTATTATGCAAATGGCTATCAGCAAGATACTTGACTCAAAGTCTCACAGATTGGTAGAGAAACAAATACAGTTTTGCCCCAGTGTTGTTTTGTCTGTTAGCCAAACTGAACTATCGAGACAAAGTGTTCGTCCCTATCTTGAAGCAGAGCTCATAAATAATCAAGGGCAAAGAGTCTGGGCATGTGATTTCACAACCCGTAAAAGCTGATGAATGAATGCTGCAACCAAAAATTCCTACAGTGCTACATAAATTCCTGTAGTTATCAACAAGTTACACAATTTTTCTGGTTTATATTAACACATAGGGGAAACATGTTCAATGACTCTTACTCTGCTGAATGTCCAAATCAGTTATGTCACCAACAATATTGTTAAAGTGTAAGAAACAAACCCTAGTGCTTGGCTGGACTGAAGTCTTTGCAATTGTTGCTGATATGTATTTTAATGAAAAGATTGTACATACTTACTAAGAACTGCCTAGTTGACCAATATTAAAACCTGAATTTTAACAACTTTTAAGCTTAACTTTTTATAGCTGCTGAACCCAGTACAGTCCAACATTAATTTTTGTTTCAAAACAGATGTTTTAACACTTATGTAGAATTTGTCCTTTGATCATGACATGCATTTGTCCATTGAATGTGCAGCACTGTCAGGAAGAATGATTTTGTTAAAAAGGAATTTATTTGGCATACTAAAGTATGTACATATGAAACTTAGTGAACAAAAGAAAGGAACTGCTTTGGCACATCCTGTACTCCTAACATTCCATCCCATCCCATCCACCCTATTCTTCTTTACCACTATTCCTTTCCAAGGTTTATTGCAAGTAATAAATATAACACATTTTGTTTTTTGTTTTGTAACTTCCACAAAATACATACGGCTCTTCATAAAGTCAAGCAAGAGCCCTGTGTGCATGCATGCCAAAAGGAAGGCAGGGAGATCAGAATTTCATTTAGCAGTAGCCTTACTACAATATTTACTTAGTCTTTCTATGATTAAACAGAAAAACAATATAGTTTGCTTTGGAGCCTTGCACGTATTGCATCACCTCACCGTGTCACATGCTATTTGGTATTCTATAACCCTGTTCCCAGGAGCCTACGTAAGCAGCAGGTGATTGATTTTCCTGTCTCTTACCAGATACATCACAGAATTCACAGTTAGTCACAGTACTATTCTGCAAGTAGTTTGTTTATTTTTATTTGCATTTGTTGGCATATTATGAAAATAGATCAGAATCAAGTAATGAGACCTAGCTCTCTTCTGTTAGAAATGTTTAATTTTTCTGTGATACCTCCTGATTAGTATAATAATCTGCTATCTGTGTAGTTTCTGACTTGCCAATGCCTGAGGGTTGCTTTTGAAACAAAACAATTGGTGGTGGCTGTTCTGGATGCAAGCATTGCAGAAGACAAGGGAGTCTTGCAAGGAAGTCATAGAAAAAGAAAGAATAAGGTAATTCACTGTGATATTTTAAGGATAAAGGGATGGATGACATCAGAAAAGAATAGGTCAGGCAGGCAGCAGAAACCAGCCTTGGCCAAGACCTACAGATAACCATTTTGAATGTGAGGCAGAACAGGAATGAAAAACAACAAGGGCAGCTAAATGAGGACATAACTGAGCTAAATAAGAAGGCTGGTGCCTTTGGCAGTGCAATAACACCAGTGTAGGAAGCCATGCAACTGAAGACAGAAGCTAAGTGGGATCGAAGAATAGCACTTAGAACTGATGAGGTCCAGAATGAGGTTTTGCCAGAAGAAAAGTGGTACAGCTGGTGGCTGTCAAAAATGGTGACTGGGAGGGACACTTGTAACTTTCCAGTTGCTCTCAGCAGACAAAAGAAACCTGATGGCATCAGAGCAGGAGAGGTGAAAGGCTTTTAGTTCCACATCTCTTTCTTTAAAGAGGGAAACAAAACCAAACTGGATCAGTATCACCAACTATAAATGGCATGCGGGAAGAGTTTTGGAAAATGGAAAATCACAATGTTGCTCAGCAGTGAGAAACTCCCCTCTCCTTCCAGCTGAGGACACGTCACTGGAAAGTCCCAGCCTGGAAAAAAAAAATGCAATGAGTAAACAAATTGCGTAGGCAGTTAAAACAGAAAGAGGAACACAGTCAAATGATACTTTGACTTTATAGGAGTTTATTTTCAGGTTAGCATTTCTTTGAGTGGCATCAGCTCAAGTTCAGACAAGAAAAATTTCATTAAAGTGAAAATGGCTGGCAAACATCACAGCTGATATTAGCCCATTGAAAGAAAGCTCATTTTAAAAAAAATCTTAAGATTTCAATCTGGGATTTTTTTAATTTTCTGCTACTGAGTGCAGTCAAATGATCCCAGTGACAAACCAGATACTTAGAATTATTACATTGCTGAGAAATTAGGAATGCTTGTCTGGCAAGTTTGTGAATTTTTTTTCCCTTAATTTACATGTACTTCCAGACAAGGAAGCTGTCCTTAACAAAACCCTTCCCAACAACTCACTGGGCATGTTTGTTTTACAAGCAAGATCAGTGGTGAGAATTTTTCCAGCACTGTCTATAAAGAAAATAAGGAAAAACCATCCCTTGCCACACTGAGACAAGAAATACAGTGTTGGATAAAATTATAAGATTCTTACTTCTCTAACTAGCATTCATAAAAATACTGATATACATTAATAGCTTTTTCTGATATAAATTTACTTACAACAAAGATACTTCATACTAATTAATCACAACGTTAACTCAAATTCTGAAAACAATTACAGTGACAGCACTTTCTAGCCATAACCTTGGAAAATAATCAAGATAGTTTTAACTCTGCTTTTCTGTTCTCCCAGTTAATGAGTTTTGCTGCATCCTGACTGATGTACATGACAGTCCCACCCAGATGGCAAACAACAGATGCCACTTGTGCAAGTGTTGCAGAGACTATCCCATTTCCAACCTTATCAATGATATAATAAAAATGTAGTATTTTATTTTCTTTAAACTCGGGTTCTCCTTAAGTCTCATAGGGACTCAACACTACTGTGAAACCACCTCAAGTATGTTATCCTTGACAGCCAATAACTGTTATTATGAAACTGCCAACCTGTTCACATCCTCTCAGATTTGGGAAGAGGATCAATAAATAGTTTTGTGGGGGGAGAGGTTTATGGGTTTTTGTTTGGGTTTTGCATGGCTTCTAATGTGTATAACTAGTAGAAGAGAACAAGAGCTTCAGGGAGGTTTAAAATTTTCATTATCATTTTTCCTGTTACAAGATAAGAGTGTAACGCTACTGCTGCTGTAACAGGGAGCACAAGGATCTTGAACTGTTAAGGTGGAAGCTCAGGGCCCAAGTCCATTGATCACATCTCTAATTCTGAAGCTTTGAACAGAGAACGACGATGACAAAAGCATTCCCCGGGCACCAAGCTGGAACAGCAAACGTGAAAACCAGATGAGTTTCAGTTCCTGCATCTTCTGCAGTAACTGCACTAAGCTTCCTAAAAGAGAAATGTCATGAATCTCTCTCTCTTCTATGCATGGCAGGAGGTTCCTGAATAAGGCCAGGGTGGGGACAGAAGTAGAGGCAATGCTCACAAAAATGTACTAACTGGACTAATTTATTATTTTTATAGGAATGTTCGTTTCTCAAAATAATTTCCTAGCAATAAAAGCAGACTGTGACAGCAACATAAACGTGATCTGCTGTTCTTTAAAAGTCGTTCTTTTCATGTGCACATACCAGTGTTGGTCAGGACAAGGTAGTGCGGCATCTGACAGCCAGAACCTGTCTTACGTTGGACGACACCAAGTGCAAGAGATCTCTCTCTTAACAGACGTTTCAGTTTTGGCTAACACAGTTCGCCAGAAGAACTTATCTTACTCGTCTGGAAAGCTGCTGATAATTTGAAAGCTTTTAAATTGTTTGTCTTACGGTAGTAAAACCACACTGTTTGAAACCATTTCAAAAGAGCTGCATCTCTGATGCTAAGAGGTTTGCTCTTCGATTCAACATGCTGTTCCTCATACCGGTAACTCAGTCAAGAGCTTATTAATGAAAGTACCATCATAAAGTTGGACACCGCAGCCAAAAAGCCTTGTGTATTTTAGTGTCTGGCTGGCAGCAAGACGCACACAAAGTTGATGTACTCACTGAACACCTGATGCAATTAAGTTACACTGAAAAATAGCCTTAAAGGTGAAACGTTGGTTCGTGCTTTGGGTGACTGGTTGTATTTTTTTTTCAGCTGTAATTAAGGTTTTACCTGGTAAAGCTCCCATGAATAGCATGGATTTGGAACTGGTTTGGAGCCAGGGAATATAGAACCTCACGAGTCAGGGAATACAAAACCCCAGAAAGGACAGAGCTAAAAATGATCTGAATAAAGCAGAAACAACCACACCTTGATCAGAAAAATAATTTCCACAGTCAGACCTTACACTTCAAGAAAAATTATCAAATGTAGCTATTTTCTAAGAGTCACTGGTGGTTCTCAGAGCAGAGAATTCTGCATCTGGCTTTTCTTAGTGCTCTGCATGTAATTTTATTTGGTTAATTTTGTTCTTTGCCCTTGCCCATCTTGTTACAATGAAAGTTCACTTGGCAGCTGATGAGGAAAAGAAAACAAGCCTGTGTGACTAAGCAAGAAAATATATGCAAATCAATCTGAAGGTCTTGGAAAACCCAAACATGGTTTTACAGTCCTTACTGACAGGTTAAGCAAAAAAGGCTAGAACAACCTGAAAGCTTTCAGCATCCAAAAGCTGGAAAATGCTAGAATTAACACAGAACATGCACAAGAAAGCCTGGAATAGGATCAAAAGGGCAGTACAGAAGTCTGTGGCTGTAGGACAAACTTCCTTGCAGGCTACAGAGCTGCCTGCGGCTCACAAGCACTTCACACAGGACATCAAGGGCAGGGCTGGCACCAGAGCTGTGCTGACACAGACGCTGGCAAGTGTCATCGTTCCTGCAGCAACAGAGGCTAGTGTGGCTTCCAGGGGCCTGGAAACCATAGCAGCTATGCAGTTACATGTCACTATAGATTGTGGTAGCACAGAACAGGCCGATAGCACTTCAGCCGTGCCTGCCCCAGGGATGGCAAATGTGCAAGGCAGACACCTGGGAACAGGAGCCACTTCACCAAGCTCAGCTAAACAGGCCCTTCAAAGCAGCTGATGTGTTCAGACAGTTATTAAAAAACAAACCCCAACAGCGTAATTACCGCTTTCTTCATGCTTGCAATTCACTAGTCAGCCATTCCTTTTTCATCACATGAATGACATCACTGTCAGAAATTACTGCCCGAGGACCTAGACTGAAACCGGCTCTGCAATCACATTAAAGGGTCTAAAGGGTAGATGCAGGAGCGGAGTTTAAATTAGCTTTCAAATTATTTTACCAAATAACGAATGCAATAATAAAGAAGTGAAACACTTCAACAACAACTAATCACTCACAATTAAAAACATAAAAGTAATAATTTTATTCTACAGACTTGACCATTTTAGCAGGGAATTACCATTGAATGTAGGTGGCTACAAATAAAACGCTATTGGAAAACAAGAGCGTTGGTTTAAAGGCTTTAAAGGCTTCACCTCAGCTTGCATGAATAAAGCGCAGCTGTACATATGTGGCTATACAAATAAGGTTGCAGGTCTTTCCTGTACATTTCAACAGTACTCAGAAGTTGAGCAAGATCATCCTTTGGTTTTCACTCTTGACATATACAAAACATACTTAGCAAAGCTACTGCATCTCCGTGATAGACAAGTTCAAACTTTCCCAAGAACAACACCCCAAAACTACTAAGAGTAAAGCCGTTGCTGTGGTGTTAATAAATCTTTAGTGTCTTCTAGGTTCATGGACAGGGGCAGCTAAGTTGTTTTTCTCTCCCCTAACTTTTGTTAGGCCTCTGTTCCCCGTCTGGAGCCACAACTATTCCCCAGCAGACAGAACCACAGAGTGCTACCTTGGCACTCCCCCACTTGTAGATTTCTCCCATTTGTTAGGGCAGCAAGGCCATGCATGAAATGCACCTTTGTGCTGAGGAGGGCAGGGCATGGCCACGCCGAAGAGCCTAAAACAGGCCAGAGACTGGCATTATGCAAACCAAGGTGGCATAAAATTAATTATTTTGTTACAATTCGGTACTGTCTACATGCAGAAGCACAGGGTTTCATGATGTCCATTCCTCAGTCAGTGTTTTTAATGAGATTATGGTGGGGTAGCAGCTCTGCCTATCATACACCTATTTGCTCTTCAACCAAAGTTACAGGACTTGAATAGTATTTTTGGCTACCTGCTCTCCAAGGTTTTTTAGGAGCTGCCAGTCACCAAAAGCACCATTACACATACATAATATCACAGTGATCGTTTCTCGGCTGAAACCTTGTTACAGGGACATTTGTGAACTAACTGGATTGCTAAGAGCATCATCTAAGTGGCTTGTTGCATAGGAACCATAGTGAGCAGATAATTTGGCTACTATCAGGTCTCAAAGGAAACACTGATCCGGCAAAATCACTTCTGCACACCTTCATGCATATACAAAAGCTTTAAGTTACACAAATAAATTATCCCATGGTACCCATTTTATGTCAGTCATACACCCACATAATGTCATCGCATATTTGTGTGATATTCTTCATGTAATTAAACAGATATTTTCCCAATTGGAAGGAAAAGAAACAACAAAAAAAAAGGCAAACTACAAAATCATAGCATCATTTTACAGTGATGCCGTTTAAACTTTTACACTGTGAAAACTGCAGACTAACAGAAACAAAGCATATTTTATCTGAAGACTTTTATTTAGAACTTTGCATATGGATTTGTTCTTATCTGAGTCCCATTTATTCCATGGATTTTATACTATTCTCGGAAGGCAAATGTCTTTGTTATAAATTTATTACATTTCTTCTTATCTTCTCTTATAACCGTGTCCTGCAGGAAAATGTAGAGTTCTGCGTGTCTGTTTGCTCTGCAACAGCATAAGTCAGTTGTCAGGCACCAAGTCAACTACAAACAAGCACGTTTGCCTGTAAGCATCAAACAAGTATTCACGATAATTTCGAATCTGGTTAAAAAAAGAGAATTTTTACAGCTACTTTTAATTACGATCGATTCGTTTTTTCCTAGCCCTCAATAAATAGAAAGCATAAGGCATGTTAAATCCAAATTCTTTAATGGAGCTGAAGCTTAAAAGCACGATCTACCATTTACCCCTCGATTTCAACTAGGGCCTTTTCCTTTGTCGGTCGAAAAATTTCGCTTCCTCCAGACTGACAGCAGCGATGCGGCCGCTGCTGGGGCGGGTCACGCACAGGGGGAGCGAGCGGGATGTGCGGGGGGTGCCGAGGGCCGTGCCAGGTGGGGCCGCGGGGAGGGACCGCAGCAGCCCCAGGGCCCCGGGCACAGGGAGCCCCCGCCGGGCCGGGCCCCCCAGCGCTGTCGGCACGGCGGGGGCGGCGGCGAGGCCGCGCTTCTCCATCCAGCCCCAGCGGCTCCGCGCAGCACCCCGCCGGCGGCGGGAGCAGCTACTTGCAGAGCCCCTCCAGCCGCTCCAGGGTGCCCTTCATGTCGCGGATGCGCTTGGCCAGGGCGGGCACGGGCTGCATGGCGCGGTCCAGCTCCTCGCAGCGCGCCACCAGCGCGTACATGGCGCGGATGCTGAGGTCGGCCGCCTCGCCCAGGCTCTCCACGCCGTCGCGGTAGGTCTGGATGCAGCCGACGCTGAGCGCCGTCAGCGCCTGCAGCCCGCAGTGCACGTTCCGCAGCAGATCGTCCACCTGAGCCGCCACCTGCCCGGCCAGGACCACCACGTCCTGCAGCGCCCCGGGGTCGATGGCGGGGATGGACGACCCGCCGCCCCCCGCCGGGGGCTCGCCCCGCGGGGCGCCGCTCAGCCGGATCCGCCGCTCCAGGTTGTTGGCTACGAACTGGGTGAGGCGCCCCTCGCGCAGCACAGTGCCCTCCAGCTCCAGGGCGCTCGCCAGCGTCGCCCGCCGCCCCTCCGGCAGCTGCCGCCCCGCCGCCGCCCCGCCGCCGGCAGCCAGGCTGAGCGCCTCCAGGCTCCGCTCGTCCCGCCCCCCCCGCTCCGGCGGCCCGGCGGCCGAGCCCGGCTCCTCCATGGCGGGCGACGCGTGCCCGCCCGCCGCCTCCGCCCACCGGGGGCGCGCCGCCGCCTGTTTACGTCCCTCCCGATTGGCTGCGGGGCGCGCGGGGGCGTGGCCGAGGCCGCTCGCGCGGCGTCCGATTGGCCGGCGGAGCACCGCCCGCCCGCCGCGCACTGCGGCCCCGTGACTCGGAGACCGGGGCGGGCCCGCCGGCCATGCCCGCCCGTGATTGGCCGGCCTGCGGGAGCGGGCGTGGCCCCGCGTGTTTGTGTCGCTTCCGATTGGCCGGGGCGAGGGCGGAGAGGCCGCCGCTCCTCCGCAATTGGCGGCGCGCGGCGGCGAAGGGCGGTGCTCGCGCCGTCCGCGCGCGGCGGTTGGCGCGGAGGCGGAAGGGGGCGGGCCCCGCCCGGGTAACAACACCGGGGCGCTGCTGGCGGCTCCCCTCACTCCCCCGCCATGTTATCCTAGCGGCCGTTTCGCTTGCGCCACCACATCCTCAGCCCTTCACAAAGCCCGGGCAGACACTCCCCAGCGACCCGACCTGTTCGTCCCCGTCTGGGCTCGACCCCCTCTTCCCGGCACAACTCTGGGTACCCACGTCCAACCATGGTCACCAGCACGGCGCCGCCGCCCTTCCTGGCTCGGATCTCGGCAGGCACCGAAGACCCGCGGCGGCTGCCGCCCTCCGCCCTGCTCCAGCGCCTCAGGCGCGGGGACAGCAACTGCGAGAACCAACCCAGCTGCTGCCTTGCGGGCCCGGGGGGCAGCGCCCGCCCCGCGCTGAAGAGGGTGCGGCGGAGGAAGGGAAAGATCCGGCCGGGCCCCGCAGGGCTCCTGCCCAGCCGCTACCAGCAGTACCAGCAGCACCGCGCCGGGCTGGGGAGAAGGACGCCGCTGGGAAACGACCTGGTGACGGACCCCCCTCCGGAGGAGCCCCCCGCGCCCGCCCCCTCGAGACCCGCGCCCGGCAACCCCCTCAGGAAGGAGGTAAAGACAGGGCTGCGCTACTTCTCCTCACTTTTTCGTCCCCTCTCAGCACCCCCCGCCCCGGCGCTCGGCGAGCCGGGAGGCCGCTCCGCTCCCCTCGGGGCGGTCGGGGGGGCGCGGCGCGAGGGGCGCCCCCTCAGCGCAGGGCGGGGGGGAGGGGGCGGCAGAGTTTCCGTTACGCTCGGACGGGGCGGGGCGGGGCCCAGAGCGGAGCGGCGGGCCGTGATTGGCTGCCCGGCGCCCACCAATGGGCGCGCGCTGCTGCGCCCCAGCAACAAGCCGGATTTAGCCCTGGCGCTGGCCGCGCGCCAGCCCCGCCCCCCCACCCCGCGCGCGAGGCGGGACGTGCGCGGGGCGCAGCGCCCCATGGCGGCCGGGGGGGGCTCCGCGCCCTCAGCCCGCCCGTGCCAGCGGAGCGGTGGGAGAAACGTAGGGATAGCGGGAAGGGAGCGGCGCGGTACCCTCTCCCCTGCCTGAGGCGGCCCCGGCGCCTCGCTCCGTGTCTGAGCCGGTGAGCGATCGCGAAGGAGAGGGGTCGAGGTTGACGTGACTCTTCTTTGTCTGCGCAGTTTTTAAAGAACAAGATGGGAAAGACAGAGAAGGCGGCCGTACCCTACGGCCAGCCCGTTCACGGCTTACACCTGTGTGAACAACCAAAGATTAACAGGCAGAAGAGTAAGTGTAATGCGCCGCTGACGAAGATCGCCTCGGCGAAAAAGATAGAGAACTTTTGGCAGGATTCTGTGTCGTCGGAAGTAACTCAGAAGCAGGAGAAAAAGCCACTTAAAAACACAGAGAACTTCAGAAATGCCAAGTCCAAGAAACCTATTGCCCTGAATGAAGCGAACCAAAAAGAAAATTACGCTGGGGCAAAGTTCAGTGACCCACCATCTCCCAGTGTCCTTCCAAAGCCTCCCAGCCACTGGGTGGGTGGCACAGCTGAATCTTCTGACCAAAACAGGGAGTTGATGGCAGTCCATTTGAAAACTCTCCTAAAAGTTCAAGCTTAGTTTCTAAGATCTCTTGAGTAATTGGCAAAGAAAACTCCATCCAGCAAACTTAAAACATGCCTTGTTGCAACAAAAATTGCAAAAGACTGTCAAGTCTTACAAACACATAAAAAAAAAAGAATCCTTGTATTATATTTTTTATGGTTGTGTAAATAGTGTACATCATGTATTATGTGTATATTCTTGTTCATACTTTGAGAGGTACATTTTAGTTTTGTTATGAAAGGATGTATTTTGCACTGCCTGATTGGTAGATGTCTTGTATATAAAATATGGACAATTTTACGTGTGTGCTTGACACATGAAGACTTGACTTGCTTTGCACAAGGTAATGAAAATTTTGGAAGGAGAGTACAGCTTTCTGATTTTAAGGTTCCAGATCAAATGTGAATGTTTTATTCATGCACTACTGACAATAGTTTTACATTCTGTCTCCCAATTAAGTAAAAACTTGGAATTTTCATACAAATGTGAAGTTTTGCTCTCTGCTCTGGAAACTGTCTGGAATTCTGTTCATTTGTTTGTTTTCAAAATTAACTGGAATTTGAGTAAAATTCCAACCCATCAATTTGAGCACTGCTGATTTCTTTAAAGAAAAAAAAAAAAAGAACAAAAAAGGAAAGAGCAGAGCTTTCTGCCAAAAATCCAATTGGTCACTAAAAAATTAAATAAAATAATTTGGCCTCCCCTTAAGCATGTCTTGGTTTTCTTTTGTGACGCTGTGTGTGTGTGTCTGTCAGTTATCTGATTGCCTTCTAGTGCATCAATAGAAATAATTAGTGTTTCTCAGCTTTTAACTGCCTCAGCCTTAATTAAGAAATTCAGTAGCTCTGTAAGAATTTCTTGTGTTTTAAAAAAAATATTTCTTTTATGGTAAGTCATTTAGGTTCTTTTGTTTGTTGAAAATTCAGAGTTCAAGAAAGTTGGGCAATCACACATTCAAATTCATACTGCAATGCTCCTTATATATTTTCTTAGTTAGTGGATATTAAACTAGTTGATCATGAATAGTAGCAGTGACGAAAAGGTATGGATAGGGCAAGTTAAACTTCATATTTTTTAATGGATTTGTCTCTTCCTGTGTCAGAAAACACATTCCGACATTTAAAGTTCTAAAGGAATAGGGTCATAGACTAGTCTTGACGTGATGAGAAGGTAATGCAGATTTGCAGTTACTAATCTAGCGTTTAAAAAAGATAGACAAATGTAGGGAATGTGTGAAATTTATGTAAGAGAGAAAAGCATTTTTAAGGTTTCGTATCCACTGGGAAAAAAGAAATCTGTGCTCTAGTGTACCGAGACCAGTACACAGGAAGAAAACACCAGCCTGGGTCCCAGCTGAGGTGGCTCCGCAGTGTGGACGGTGTTTTCAGAGGTGCATGTTAAGGAACATCAGCCGTGTTTGTGCCACCTGCGCTGCAGCTGCCGAGACAGAGCACCCAGCGACCCGAGGGGGGATGATTGGCAGTATCTGTTAACACAGCCCCGAAACAAGATTGGTCAAAAGCTAATAAGAAGTAAGGGAGGGTTTCTTGGCTTGTTTATAGAAATTGATTATATAATTGCAAATTTTTTCATTATAACGATATTAGGCTATTTACATGTGCTACACTTAAGAGTTCATATAACATTTGTTTCACCCCAAAGACTTGGAGGGTCACGGTCTTGCAAAATAGACCTGTATTGATGCACTTGAGGTAAATGTGTGGCCTCAACAGCCCAGTTTCTTGCCTAATCTAAATACTCTGTAATTTACTGTGGCCTAGCTTATCTTCTAAAAATGAACAAAACCACTCCTCTTTTTTTTTTTTTTCATTTCTTTTTTTAAATAAATAGTATTTGGCCAAAGAAAAATTCCAGTGGAATCTCACCGAGGATGACTCAAGTAGACCGTAAGTCCCAGTTTACTATATTTGGTATATGCTGTATTGATCTGCTGTTGTATTTTTTTCTTCCCCCCTCCTTTTTTTTTTTTTTTTCCCCTGAATGTCACTGAAGTGCAAAGGAAAATGCCTTAGCAATTCCCCATAGCTTTAGGGGATGGTTAGTTTTGGCTAGTCATCTTGCTGACTAGCTTGGCAAGAGCGAGTTTCCATTAGACATGTGGGTTGGTATTATTTAAAAGGAGGTGTCCTTTGTCCCCACTGATTATTGTCTCATTACCATCAGCCTGTCTTCTGTCTCTTGGAGCCGATGTGAAACTACGTAGTTTTAATGCTAACTCTGATCCTGTGTAAAAGTTACCAACGTAACGTACCTCTTTGTTTCTGCCCTGTTTTACCAATATATCCTCGGGATTACAGAATCTGTTAAATGTTGAGTGCCGATAATTCTCAGCTTCTCAGTCAATTCCTTTAAAGCTGTTGGATGAGACTTCTGAAGCGTTGAAAATTTAAAAATTTAAATTCCCATACCTTGTTGCACCACGAAGGGTAAGACGACAGTGTTCCATCTGGTCTTTCCTAATAATGGGGAAAAAACCCAAAACTTACCTAGCATAGTTTGGTGTCAGTATTGCTGGTCCTGGATCATCCAGCAGAAGGTTTGGGGCACTTCATGCTTTTCTCTTCCTGAGATCTTGGCATTGAGTCCCTTCCTGCACAATGGAACTGGTTTGTAAAACTAGACCTAAGTGCAATAGATGCTTTAACATGATCACCTGAAAAACCAGGATGTCGCCAGCTCTTAGGAGCGTATTCTACACTTAATTTGTCACTTGCCCACTTTTGTCTTTCTACAGTATCACCTTACAGGGATTTTCCCTTTCAAAGTTTCTTTCACTTTGACAGATTCCTCAGTCGAGTTCCCGTAAGATGAGGCATTGTATTACACGAACGTATTGTTTGAGTTTAGAGCCAGTAAATGACAGCAAATCAGTGTCATACTTGGAGGACTTCTTGCAAAGTAATATAAAGCCTTGTGAAGTGAACAGCCTCTAAGGAAGAAAATTAACAAAATTAGTGCATATGTTATCAGCTAGTCGTGTCTGCTGTACAGGAATTAAATAAACTGCTTATTAAATCTTCTGAGGTCAGTAAGAAAACAAAAGATACTGAACTTTGGTTGCGTAATGAATATCTTTTCTGATAGAAATCTTTAGTGCAATGCTGCACAGAACTGCAGAGGGATCAACTGTGCGAGTTAACTACCAGCTTACTTTTAAGCAGTTAAAAATCACATGGTGATGGTCCTGCAGAATTAGCTCTCATGGAGGGTAGAAGTATCTGTCGTTGCGTCTTCATGCGTGGCTAAGTCTCAGCCCATTAGACACCTTCATTAATAACGGCTGGTTTGGTGCTCTACGAGAGCTAAAATTCTTCTGTCTCCTGATGGCAGCAGAAGCTGGAAATCCTCTATATTTGAACTCTGTTACACCAGCATCTCTTCAGAGGTGATACTGAATTTTTAAGCAATCTGCATATGAGGCTGTAAATTTAATTTTATTTGATTAATATTTTATCCAAGGCATATTATTTCAAACAGTTCTTTTAATTCTTTTCAGAGGCTATTTTTTAAGCTTTTGCATTATAAAGCATTTGATACCTGCCACACATTAGGGGTTTTTTAATTCTTTACTCAGTTTTGAGATCTAATATGAAGCCCTATAGATTATATGAAGCCCAAAGATTATAGATTGTGTTTCATTGTGATTTTGGAAATAAGTTTACCTTTATTTCTGCATAGAAAGTCTTGACACTTCTACCATGCAATTAAAAACATTCCTTATTTTCTTGTGCAGTCTATTGTGCTCTTTGAATTTTTATTTCACAACATGTCCTTTAAATATTTTTTCATAATATATGCCTGACTCAACTTTTTAAGGGAAAATGTTTTCTGTTGTAATTTCTAAGATGGTTTTATGTTATGGATAGGCTGGTTCTTACACAAAAGAAGCTAGTAGGTAAGCAAGAGGTAAAGCTTGTAAAATGTTAACATTTACCATGAAAAACTGGGTACTACCTTGTTGAACAGGAACCACAGCGTTGAATATTTTTGATAGAAATAAATACTTAGCAGCTGTTTCACTCGAAAAGATGGATGAAGGGCACGTAAATTAAGGAGAAATACATTATCCAATAAAGGGACATAACTACTGAAGTTGAGCAACAGAATGTTATCAGCAATTTTGAGACTGTGAACTTCTCTGTTTTGCTTTGAGAGCATAGACGAATGTTATCAGAGCTAAGACAGGAAGGTCAAGAATTCCGCTGAATTTGAAAAATTTTCCTGAGGAATTAATTTGTACAAAAAACGTGTCCCAGCAGAGGTACTTCTTCCCCTGTGTTGAAGTCAGCATTCCTCTCTAACATTTTTTCCCATGAGGTAATAAAATCTCATTTGTTGAACTCCCAGAAAGGAGGCCTTCAGATCTTACGAAGCCCTGACTCGGCTGGAAGGCTGCTTTGGTACTTTTGTTTAACCTTAGCTCAGTGACACAGTGCGTGGCAGATGCGGTCACTTCATCCAAGTGGTTCATAAACCCTTGTCTTCAGTTCGAGAATTTCACTAGTTATGTGTACTTACTCCGTAGGTTGCCACTAGTCAGTGAACTGGTGTGATTTCTCTAATTTATACCCAAAAGAGGAAGCATTTGGGAATCAAGGATTTCTCTTGTATTTATATGACGTTGCTGAGTCTTTAGTTGTAGTTCAGTAAGTGGCTATATGTATTTCAAGAGGTGGTGTAATCATCACTGCCATTTTGCCATTCTTAGGGTCATGAAACATAAGGTTTTGAGTAGATGCTGTTTCTATTAAAGATGTAGTTTGCTTCTTTAATGAAGCAGTGTGCTTTCATCAGCACACTTTAATTTGCAAATGTCCTTATAAGTGGTGATGGCAAAGGCCATGAAAACACAATTTACTTTGTTTTTTTATTCCCTGAAACAAGACCTAGAGCTACATTCAGTCAAGGGCTTAATATACAGAATCAGGCTTTTCTCTTGTTTTCTCTCATCACCTGAATCTTGTGTTCTTTAGTGCTGGTGACATAGCTGCACAAGAAAGAGTAAGGTGTGTCCTTACTTAAAAGTAAAATACAACTTGAGATGTGTAATTTGCTTTTATGTGTATATAGCATGAAGCTTTTGTAAGTTTAATTCCTAGCATCAGAATATTCAGACATTGCATGTTGTCATATCTAGAATATCGATAGATCATTGTAGGAATTAATGGAATAGTAAATTGATAGATTTTGTCCAAATTTTAAACATTCTTTGTATCCACACACTAAAGAAAGTGCTGATATATTTTGTGCCCTGTACTATTAGGAGTGAAAAGGAAAAAAATTGACCAGACAGGTAGAAAAAGTACCCTCTAAAACAAGGTCAGCTAATAGAGAGAAGCAGCATAAATGTCACCATGAGTTTATGTTGGAAGGAAAGATACTGCAAGAAAAAATCATCTCCTGAAGTATCTGAAGTTTCTTTAAGAAATTTAAGGGATTTTAGTGACTAGATGAAACACAATTTGCTTCCAGCTCTTGACTGGGACAATCTGGGAACTGACAGTGTGAGCTGACAGGTCTTGCAACTGACTTTTCCTCCAACTGATGAGTATCTACTTTTTATTACTGTAAATTGACCTTGGCATAGCATTCTTAATGGCTAGCACTGCTTCAGGTGTCACAAACTGCTGTACGAGCACTTACTGCTCTCAGGTTCCCCCGAGTTTTTAGAAGTAGCCAGATAAACTCTGTGTGTGTGTGTGTGTGTGTGTGTGTGTGTTAGCAGCCTTCATGTTTTACAGCTGGGAAAACAGGAATGCAGAAGTGAACTAGCTTGCTTGAGATCCCTCACCCAGGAAGAGAACCACAGTGCCTGGAGCTCCAGCCATGTTTTGTCTTTGCTAGTACACATGGTTGCTGTGTGATCTGTGAGTCTTCCATGTCCCGCTGTGTAGCACGTAAAATGCAATTAATACATTGTTCTGCTTTGAAATGTTTGTAGTGCGATAGGACTGGGGAGGTAAATCAGGCTGCATTTAGGTTTTGTGTTGTGTACAGTTTTGTTACACAATAGTTTCAGTAATTTGCACATGAAAGATGACATTTGTCTCCACCCTTTTTTTGGACCCTTTGATACAATATATAATCTCTAACACACCACTGTCCTCTCCCCACGACCAGCAGTGGGGAGACTGATGATAAGTCAGCAGTTTCTGTTTGT
Source organism: Pseudotriccus pelzelni (assembly GCA_035584735.1). Taxonomy (NCBI): domain Eukaryota; kingdom Metazoa; phylum Chordata; class Aves; order Passeriformes; family Tyrannidae; genus Pseudotriccus; species Pseudotriccus pelzelni. The sequence goes on along the minus strand of JAWMRA010000113.1, from coordinate 79,375,046 downwards.
TAGCTGCTGCTCTCCACTGCTGTACAAACATGCTGCAGCCTGCAGCTGGCTGAGAGGGCCAGGGTCACGCATGGTATCTTCATAGTTCCTTGAGCCTGCATTTGCTTTATCTTTAGGCTTTCAATAGATTTTGAAAGAAAGAGGCCCAGTCTTTCCCAAGAGAGTGTCTTCCTCCAGGAGGACAACAGGCAAAGTTTACGAGTGCCCCAGTCTCCCTCTACCCCCAGCCAGTCCTTCTTAAGCCCTCAAGCCTTCCCATCACCTTCCCCAACTGATTTCTTTACTCTTCACTGCACCTGTATCTTTTCTCTTGGATTTCCCCCTAAATGTATTTCATGGTCCTCAGTTTCCCTCCCTTCGCTGCAAATGTTCATATTTGTAGGTTTTTTTCACCTGAAAAAACAATTTTAGTATACCTACTGTGTTCAGGGTACACGTCCTCTGATACAGTATGTATTTTTTTCTAAAGGAAAGCTAGATTTTTACAAGATGCAATAATTCTCTTGAGATTTCTCCTGTCAACCAGGTATGAATTGAACTGTCAAGCCTCAATAACCATAACATACCTCACTTGATGTCCTGGAGGACTAGAAATGACTAATCTTGTGGCCCACACAGATACCATAGAATTTATCTGTCGAACACCACTCAAAAACCCAAACAATTAAGAGTTTCAGAATTGTTTTCTCAGAGATCAGGAAGTCTGAGAAGTCTGACCGTGGCCGGTTGCTGGCAGAAGGACATGCCAGGAAGATGTAAATATGGTCTGCAGCTTTGAGGCTTATGAACCACAGCTTTTTGTCTAATTTGCCAGGCTGGGTCTGCTGTTTGGGAGCCTGGCAGTCACAAGCACTGCCTGCTTGCTGCTCGTGTTCTCCTCAGCCTTCAGCTTGTAGGAAGGTGCCTTTCTGTGTGTCCAGTGGTAGTTCACTGGTTAGCTATACATTTCTGACTTGGTTGTGTCGTAGGCAATTTAAGGGAAGAATTTACACTGCTCCTTTGAAAGGGTCTTATGTTTTATAACCCTTTTTTTAATTCATTGCCACATACCAGATTGGGTCAGTAGTACGGACGAGGTCTGCTTTCCCTCAGGTACCGTGGCAGAGTTAGGAAGTGCCTTCCCCAGAGCACTTCCATACATTTTAGGGCAGAAAGAAAAACAAGTGTTATATGTGCCACATATGCACCAAGCATACTGTTTATGCTGTTCATAGCCTGCAAGGACTGTTCACATCTGCAGGGTGATGCTCTGTACCACTTGTGTCATTTTCCTTTCTTCACTTTTCCATCTCATTCATCAGTTTAATGATAAGCTACTTCCCTTTCCAGGGGAAGGTTCCCTGAATTTACTTACCTATGTGGCAGTTTAGTTAATTACCCACCCACCTTCCCATAAAGTAGATCTCAGAGAAGGTTCTGTTTGCTTTGATATGTGTCTATATCTTCTGTCATATGTTGTTAAGATAATATTTTAGTTTCCAAGACAGCTATTATAACTGACTTCCAAGGGAAAGGTTCAGACCCTTTCAAGAGACCCCCCAGTACATACAAAAGGCAGGGGAGATGGATGCATCTAAAAGCCAGACGCAGGTGAGAGAAAAGTGTCAGCCCACTTACTCCCCATACCCTGGGCCCTAAAATTGCAGCATCCAGTCCCACATCTCTTTGTTATATTCCTGCTGACCTGTGCCACCTATTTCTTTGGCCTTCCCCCATGGTCCCCATCCATTGTCCTCATTTATGCCAAATTATAGCCCTGAAGGAAATCGTTCTCTCGTAATACCTTATTCTGCTTCTCTTTTATCACACATTGATCTACATGCATTTCATTAATTTCAAAATTATTTCCAATATCCTTTGAGCTCTTGTGCTGAAACTACATTTCCTCAGCATAAATTAAAACAAATACCCCAAAGGCTTTAACATGTAACCTGCAGAGTTTTCTCCCATTTTGGTCAAGGGTAGAATTTCAAATTTATAACCATCAAGACTGAATTCAACAGCAGCCATATGACTGACTTCTTGCTACATGTAAGTTATCTACCATAAAAAGAAAATGGTAACACAGTGTCCACACAAGAAACTGATCACTGAACTATGCCTGTGCAGAACTAAACTCCTATTTTCAAGACTTCATTTGCACTCTTTACTTTTCAATAGTGAATTTTAAAATTTTTTATTTTTCTTTATTGTTGTGACTATGATGCTGTTTGGATTAAATGTTGAAGCTCTGGAGAGCCATAGCTGGGTACACAAGAATGAACAAACAACATACGCATTGAAATTTCTGTCTCTAGAAGTGCTGGGGTAAACCAAGGGGTCAGGTGAGGACCCCCAGTTCTTGTGAGCCCCCACCTGGATCACACAGTCACCAGCCTCTGTAATCTTGTGAAATGTGCCAGCATTGATGGCAACATCAGTGTATTTCAGAGTGTTTAGAGAAGGCAGCCTTCCAACAGAAATGGGTTTTCCCTTCACAGCATCAGAAATAGCACCATTGAGAGGGCAACCTTCACACCTAAATAGCCTTGAGATGAAACAGAAACTTCTGTACAGGCAAGATGGCCTGTTTTAATTCCTTCCCCCTGTCACAACACTGAAGAATTAACCTGTATTGCTGTTACAACTGATTGTTTCCACTCTTGTGGAATGTTGCATCATTTTTAACACAAATACTGTAGGGGCACAATGTGAACATGTGGGGGAAAGTAAAAGTAATCTTGATAAAGCCTTGCAGTCTTGATCCAAATGCCAGCTTAGTCACAAATTTCTTAGGAAGGGCTTTGCTTACTTTTAACATTACTGAGATGGTTATGTGGGTGGAGCCCTTAGGACTGTGAAGGATGGTGCTCTGCCTCTGGGCTTCATTAAGATACTGAAGAAGGAATGGGAAGCTGATACGTGATGGCTAAAGGAAGGAACTCTTTGCTGACATGGAAACCTATCTCCATATTGTTTTCCTCAGTTACAGCCAGCTCCCCTGACCTTGCTTTTTAAGGACCTCTCGCATGCCTCCACCCTTCCTTAACTTCCTACTCTCAAGTCCTTTTCTTACTAGAAATGCAAGGCACTTGTTTTACATGCACACTGGTAACCAGAAGCACATTCAGTATCTTTTTGTTTCACTTCCAGGAAGCATTGGCCCTACTTAGACAAAGAGATGATGAGGAAAGAAAAGAATTAAGAGATAAAAGGTTAAACCCCCTGCATTACTACTAATGTAAAACATTAAATATGCCATGTGCATGTGCACTACAGAAGAACACTGGTATATTTTCTTTAACAGATGGAATTACTGTGGCAGATGCCTTTAAAGCATATGCATACAGCTTTAGGTATGCTATCCACTGCATATAGCTTAAAGGTCCAAGTGAGTGGTAGGGAAAGTCCAGTGCCAAGGCCTTGTAGGGAGGGAATAGGCTGAGTTCCCTCTAGTGGCTTGCTGTGGCATTTCGGAGGGGTGGCCCCGAAAGGACCTGTTTGGGGAGCAGCAACTCATCTCTCCTCATTACAGCTTTGCCCAGAACCCATACTTGTATTAGGCAGCTGAAGGGTATAGTCATTGAGTAATTCTCAGTGAAAGCCTAACTGCAAGTTAATTTTAAGTCAGTTATGTAAACAGATTAAATCAATCCTTCCCTGTATTTATTTTTCATCACGTCACATGCAGATTCAACCACCCTTCAAAATTCTCTATCTGCTTTACTCTGCTGCTTCATTGAGTTGATGTTCACTGCTAATCTTTGCTGCTGTTAATACCTGCATTAGGCAGAGGCTTTGTGAGCTGACAGTGAGTCAGAATCATCTGTGTGATGTCATCAGGCACTCTGGGGGAAGGCTCTGCAGATGGAAAACACAGCCAGCAGTAGCTCAATCTGTATTTGTGGCTCAGTGTAATATATTTATTTGCAGTGAACATCAGGCAGTAATTTATTAGGCAAAAATATATTTGAATTATTGTTGTACTGGTGCGTCAGAACACTGACAGGATAGCAAACAAGAAAGAAGAAAACAAAAAAGAAGTTAATGCTTTTGTCTTTCTTCAGCTCATGTTTTACCAAAAGGCAGCTGGAGATCAGGACAAGTGAATTAGGCAGGAAACCTTCATTTCTAAAAGAAGACATCCGGTGCACTTTTGGCAGTGTTCAAAATATTCTAAAAATAGTGTCTTTCATAAAACACAAACTTATGACTGGGTCTCTGGGGTTTTAAAAATATAGAAAAATCATATTTTCTACTGTGAACTTATGAACTTTGGAGGAAATTTCAATAAATAAGAGTAAAACTGTATGCTGTTGGTCTCTGTCCTATGTTTTTATCATAGGAAGCACAGTTTAGAATATGTCATAAATCGAGGGCCTAAGTTAGACACCTATGTCTAACCCCAGGTAATTTATTTCCAAAGAATCCTCCTTTAAGCTCTTACAGAGTAGTATAAAATCTGATGCCTTTTTCATCTCTCCTCCAAACTCTTCTTTTTAAAAACCATTTGTAATTAATTTGGTTAATTATGGTATTCATAGATGTAAATAAATTGCAATACTTTTCAGGCCTGCTGCATTTCAACTTCAGTGATATTTTTCAGCAACATATTTCATAGACTAGATACCCATTAAGTGACAAATTAAAGATTGACTGCTGTATGAATGTACAGGGTATGTACGTGTATGGCATAATGAAAGCTATGACTCAGTTAGCAAAAATCTTTAAGAGAAAAGGAAGAGTCTTTTTAAAGTCCCTTTTTTATTAAAAGCATCCTAATTGCTGAAAAAAAGTTATTTGTGGTATACCATCTCACTCTATATGAAGTTTGAACTAATCAAATTGTATTCTTGGACTGTGCTCACACTGTATAACTAACACCATCTTGATCAACACATTTCAGTTAAAAGCCATACATTATCACGACTGAAAATCCTCCTCTACACAGAATAAAACAAAAAATACTACAGCTTATCAAAATGCCCTTAATGCTTTTCACGGAAGAAGATTCCAATATTTCTTATTTTCTCCCAAAATAACTATCCAGTTGGTCAAAACTAAGGTGAGGTTAAGTATAAAATTTGCTACTGGGATGAATTCTTTCCCAGTATATAGATGTTTGCCTTCTAATGCAACATACTTTCAAAAATACAGTTATAATATACTGAAGACATCATTCAGCAATGTCTAAAAGGGATGTGTTCAGATACATGCAAGGTTTAATTGCAGCAAAATATGAACTTATATGCATAAATACAGTTTTTACTTAATTTTGACTTTTAAAATAGAATTTCTATATGAGATGCCAGATGATTACTGTGTTTAGTGTAGCCGTGCATCACCTTTCACTGTGATTAATCTAAGCTTTTTAACAATACCCTATGAAATTATCCTGACTGTTCACCTAACCTGAATGAACTAATTGAAGTTCAGAGGATGGATCACATTTCAGACTCAATCAGCCCAGCCTTTTGCCAAATTAGGTATCATTTGGAATTGGCAGAGCCTTAGACAGGTTTTGCAAGATTTGACAGTTTAGCCTCAGCTGTGTTCTGGAGGCCCCCGTGACATATCTTCAATGTCACAGGAACACATCATCTAGGTTCAAACATCAGAAATTGAAGTACCCCGTCAACTCTGCTTCCTCACATGTACAGTCGCTCTGATTTAATGAAGGTTTGGTAGCATCACTGTGTCAGGCCAAATTTTCTCTTGCCAGTGGAGAGACCTGTTCCTGCACTGGAGGACCTTTGTTGGAAGCTTGATCCTGATTTTTCCATATACTTTGGCCTTCCCCATAATGACTCAGACTATGACTTTGTCCTTGATCACCCTGCTGATCTACAGCATCTTGGAAGTGATCTGTACTGAAGGAACTGAGACTGTCATCTCAGTTCTCACATCTCAGCTGTGAAAGTGTCATCTATACTCTGATAGGCAAACCTGACACAGTATTACTGCAGCACTTCTTCAGGAAAATCACAGTATTTTTTATTGCAGAAGGTACATCTTTGGCATGCATCCTTGAGCTGTCTTGTGAATTCTGTAAACTGTGTTCATATATACTGCTTGGTCTCATATCTACATACCCCAGTACACCATTTTTCCTATTTAACAACAGTTTCTTTGCATTCAAATTTCTGACAACTATGGTTTTGTGTTACAAAATTAGTCATGTGAAGAATAAAAAATATTGCTGTGAGTCGAATGATCTCATCAGCAGAATAAATATAAGAAAACATTTAAAAGATAGTACTACCCCTACCATCTCCTCAAAAGAAATTAGATACTCTCATATTTTTGTGAATCTAGAGCTTTGTTCAAAGGAACTTCATAAGAACTTTTATACATTCTGCATGCAAACTGAGTATTCCTGTCTGAGCACAGAATCTGCAAGAGATAAAAGCAAAGGAGATATGTAACAGATGAAAATTTAGGGACATCTCAGCCAGGAAGCTAAATGAAGCTTCGTTAAGGATTTAATCCTTCATAATACTGAGGTAAAGTGCCCCTCACCCTCGGACCTCTACCATGAGTCCAGACCGGTCTCCTGCCCTGGCTGCTTAACTAAGTGTGGATCAGACAGCAGGGCTTATGTAGTACCCAGGAGAGGAAGTTCAAGTGCTGGGAGCGATATTTCCAAGAGAAAGCAAGCACAAACATGCACTCCATATGCAATCAGTCTCAGAAAATTGTCACCATAGGTCTAAGGCCTGACTCTACAGACACTTGCACATATGCCTATTGTTTCTGTTAGTGAGTGGACTTAGTGATGTGACAATTCATAACAAAATTAAGCAGGTACTGAACCTGTGTTCATGCCCAAGACCTTACCAAAGATCCATGTGTGCCCATTAACCATGAAGTCACTAATAATTTCTCCACAAACTATATAACCCTTCATCATTTTCATTCCCACTACACAGTGTGGATTCCACAAAGGGCACTAAGGAGACAACTAGTTATATTATAAAATATGTTATAGATGGTGGTCACTCCATGGACTAGGGTGAGACCTGCCCTGTGAGAAGGGTGTGCTGTTCCTCCACCATCACCTCAGTGATGCACTCATGCAAAGGAGTGTTTATGCAGTCTTTCAAGGCAGGGAGAAACATGGTGTGTGCTGCAGGCCTTCTATTTGTGAACTCTTCCTGGTCTCTAACCCTCCCCAGCCAAGGAGGTGACATCGGTTCTGCTAGCATGAGAGGACAGCAAGGATTTGTGCCTGCTTGATGGGAAGTCTGTGCACGGCATGAGATGACTGCAGTGCCAATGTGCCTCTCTGGGAGCTCCAGTGGTGATGGCTGATAGTTTGTATTAAGTGAAGGAGCAGAAAGAAATGTCACAGCTGATGCAGGAAGTGAGATGTAGATTTTGAGTTACTAGTAACTGATGAGTTACTAGAGGAAATAATTTCTTGTCCTTCAAGGCAGGTGTGTGGTTCCAAGGTGGGATATCTGAGATGTTTCTTGTGTAAGCTGAATACCTACACCGTGGGGAAGGCTGCATATTTGTTGGTTGGGAAAGTGCCTTTGGCACTCCAGAAAAATTGCTTTGCTAAGGCTCACCATATTAAAGTCTAATGCAAACAGTAGTTCCCAATACCCGACCATAAGGTAATCCAGGCTCAAAGGGACCTTGGGTGTCTTCTGGTCCCACCTCCTTCTCACAGCAGGGGCAGCTATAATGTCACACCAGGTTACTCAGAGCCAATTGTGATCATCTGAAATGGAGCCTGGCAGAGGGTTGGATGGCTGAATGCCTTCAACCTTTTCCTATCATACAGGATTCTCTCTGTCAGAGAATTGAAATATAGCTCCATAATTCTAATGGTTTGGGAAAGCTCTGACATCGATCTGTCCCTGCTATCTGTATGTTGAGTTCGAAGGGCAGAAAGGTATAAAATGTTTAAGAATGAGCAGGAGAGATTAAAAAAAATCACAATGGATCTTGTGTAAAGTCTTGTAATTCTTCAATTGTTGTCTAAAAACAAATGGTTATTTAGTCCAGTGTCCCTTGAGAGAATTTGTCCCAGATTCGTGGGAAAGCATATCCTTATGTTACACACAGGCAGCCAAGTACACACACTGTATTCAAAACTGAACTGAATGTTTATACGGATTTAAATTGTAAAAATTTGAACAGATGAGAAAAAAAATAAGTGATCCATAATGGATAATTAACTGGTTATACTGTTCTACAAACAGAGTGCTCAGCAAGCTTAGGATAACCCATTATGTTTGCCAGGTGGCAAATTTTGCATTAACTGTTCATGAAATCAAGGGAATACATGCTGGGACCATGAGTTTCACAGTCATGTTACTCCACAAGCAGACGTCAGTAAAGCATCTGACCTGTCCGTACACTGGGTCTCACAATATAAAACGTTACCCAGTTTCTTTTTGCTTTATGCTTTTGGAAGGATCTGTATGCTCTTTGTTTAAGGGAATTTCTGGAAAAGGCCAGATAGGATAGTGAAGATAGGTAGAATTTACAAAATAGCTGGTGAACAGAGTAAGGACACTTGATGTTATAGAAATAATACAGAAAAAATCAGAGGTTTTTTCCATTAAAATTAGCAGTATATTTTAAAGCAAATAGGAGAGTGGACAAAATATGACAATTGCTTTTGTCTGTGGTGCTGATTAAAAGTATTCTTTTCTTTGGAAAATGAAGTAATTTTTTCTTTACTATCTATTAAAAGTAAAAAGTGATACTGTAGAATCAATACTCTAACTCCAGAGAAGACATTGCTAAGGTTCGAAATTTAATTTTGCTCTCTCAAGTCACTCAAACCTTGGACTTCCTGCCAATTTGCAAAGTAATCAGGCTAGAGAATCTTATGATAGAGCCACCTGCTGCTAGGGAACACAGATTAATATTACCAGCACATATTGAGTAAGCTACAGAACAGCCAACACATACTAATGATGCCTGGGCTGCAAAGTCAGCTGGCAGCCTCGAGACATCCCATTGTCGGTCCCCTGTGCTCCGCAGTTGTCGCAGCTTCCCAGTACCAGCACAGGCACTTCTTACCAGAGCAACTTTAGCCTCTTTTTTTTAAATTTATTTATTCCAAAGTAGGTCATGCTGTGCCATCTGTTGGCACTTAAAACCCACAGAAGTTTCCAGATTCCCTATGGTATCCTGCTGTTTAACATGTATTTTTACTATCCTGTTGCTCTGCCTCGCTGTTGTATGTACTGAGACTACTAATCACAAGAGCTCATTCAATCACCTAATGCAACTGAGCACAGGTCTTTAAGATAATGTACTAGAGACGAGTATGACTGAGAGGGGAGGGAATACAACATAAAGGGTCTGATATTTTGCTGATGGTGAATCCCGGACAATGCTGCTTTCAACAGAAGTGCTCATGTCCACCTGCTTTCTGCTCTTCAGCAGCCGTGTTGAAACTTAGGGAAGCAATCAGTCCCAGAGAGGTATATAATGGGTTTTGCCAGGCTGCCATTAAATCTGCTTCTCTTGTTTTCTGATGGTGAGCACGTGAAACGAACAGCATTTCACATCCACAGTTATCTCTACCTTCCTTACATAGCACCTTCAGCATTCTGCCACGTGCTGTTCATTATGAATTAAGCCACACACTGCAAGGATGATTTTTTAAATTTTTTTCCCAAAAACTAGTGGTCTTGATTTTAAGTAAAGACATTCAAGATACTCACAGGAAGATTCCTGGAAAGGCACATTGCCATGTGGGTGAATAGGGGATGCATCACTGGCATCGCACACAAGTCCTAACAAGTGCCTTTAGTATGTGGTACAATAAGCAGCACTAGTAAGGAAAGGGGAGCTCACATCCATGTGATATAAAACATACATAAAACATCGTTCAGGCACACAGACATCTGTTGGTGCATGAACATTGTGCATCAGAATGCAGGAGATGAACTTCTAATTAAAGGAACTAACTCTGGCAGTCCTGCTACTAACAGGATGCTTTTTGAGGCATATCCACCTTCTACATGATAACACTGAGCCACCTCTGTCTCCTGTTTCATGAAAAGATTTGGGACGGTAGAAGGAGAGTCAGATCTCTATAAAATATAAATGTACAGACCAGATCTGAGATTTATAACAAAGTATTATAAGGTAACAAGGTTATAAAGTACCCCAACAAACTGCAACGCAGAGTCTCTAATACGTGCTTAAAAACAAAATAGCTTAACTCTAGGGAACAACAGGCTGGGGTAACTGAAGATAAAGCTCTCTTGGGCTAGAAACAACTAGAACTCATTACCTAAGTTTGCCAGATGTCATTGGGCAATGTATGACCACTTCAAAATCGTTTTAACCATTAGTGGACACCAAAATGGATTGGACTTGCTTGTTCAGTAATACAGTTTGACCTTCACTGTTTGCAATTTCCAGTACTTGTTCCCAGGTCTCTGCCTATACTCCATGTCCTGGTTTCCTCCAATTTTAAAAATACAAAACCATCCTTGTTTAATTTCGCAGTGATGATTGCACAAGTTCAAGAGACCCTGAAACTCTGGCAAAGTTCTGCACGTGTGTTACATTGATCTGAAAACATCCAACTGCACTCTCATGAGTTATTCACCTGTACAAGGTCAGCAAAGTTCATAGTATTACAACTTAGAAATATGACTATTTTTAATAGTCCTGTAGATGAATATACTTTTTCCTTTTTCACTTATCTGCTTATTTTTTTCCAGGAAACTGATATCAATTTGCACAAACCGGCAAATTCATTACACCCGTAAACCTCTTATGTCAACAGTAAACCCAGGATTATATATCACCCTGTATATATGGTGAGTGCAAACATACCGTGTGTTTATTTAAATTTGTGACATTACATCAGTTAAAAAAAAAAAAGACTAAAAAAAACATTGTGTGCTATACTGGCTATTGCCACTGTGTTATTGCTTTGTACATTCCCACTGTGAATAAAGTATAGTTTTAAAGTATTATTTTGAAATTAATATTTTGAGCAAATGATCATTATTAATGAATGCCCATAAGGCTCGTTGTGGTCATATTTGCATAATTGGTACAAATGAAGAGCAAAAATAATTACTTTTTAAATGTAATTTCCCAAGGTATTATGGAAAATGTCAACACTTAATACAAGTGTATTTATGATTATGCAATGTATCATACTTCAGATTTTAAAAAAATAAAAACAAAAAACTTTGAGGGTAAAGAGGTTTGCAATTAGACACAGTAGGCTGCTGGTTTTCTGTCTCAACAGCTCCTCAATGCCACTCAATCCACAACAAAGTGCTTAATAGTAATTTGTGATTCCTAACAGAAGTAATCCATTTAAGATCCCTGTGGATTGCTAATATATCATAATTTTGCTATCTGCAAAATAGTATATTCATATGAAACAAACTAGAGGCTTTCACATATTTTTATGAGATGAAAATTTCCATCTATATTTAAATTGAAATTTAAAAATAGAAAATTGGATATTGAATTTTTTGAGTGGTCATCTTCTGTCTGTTTAACCCAGAAATAGATACTGTCTGTGAACCAACAGCTGTTATACTTCAAGGACACAGGGTATTAAAAATAAAGAACTTTAAGAGCTGCAAAATACTTCCTTCATTCGAGGGAATAAAAGAGGTGGGGTCTGACGGTGGTTCTGTCTGAATCAATAGCAAAATAAAATTGTTTCTAACAGCATAGGATGTTGTAAATAACTAGTGGCATATATGTGCGAGTAAAGGAGTATTTGAACATCAGGAAAGCTTTGAAAAGTTTAGCACAGTCTAGATTTTATTTTTCACTTACATTTGCATTGTCATGAATACAAAAAGCATTATCAACCATTTTTAAATTGGGAGCCGAGAGAAGCAATTAAATGTGTGGAGATTTGTGTGACAAGTTGTTACTTTCTCTTCAGCTCTATAGGATTTTACCAGGAAAAACACTTGGTCTTGTCTATATAGAGCTGGATTAACTGCCTTTTACTGGTAGTGGGGGGGCAGTTAACACCAGTGACAAAGTGCCTGCAGTTTTTGACCACTACACGCCTACGTGCTTTCTGTGTGTTTGCTTTCCGTGCTGTCCACAGCAGCAGGGGTCTATGAGTCAGCCAGTGCAGGGAATGCCAGCAGTACCTGCCCATGTTCATGCTCCTCTCCTGCCCGAAGCTGAGGTAGCTTGTTGCTCAGGCTGTCAAGAGGAGCTGGCAGCAGTAGAGACTTAAACCATTCACATCTTATGATCGCTTTTTCCTGTAACTCGGGGCTGTTGGTGTTCATTGCCCAGTTAGTAGGTCCTACTATGAAATCAATTGCTGAATTTATGACATTAAATAACAAAAATCTGCCTTTTAGAGGGAAAAAGGAACTAGACATCTAAGCTACAACCAAATATAATATAACAAATAATATAATAATTCAACAAATAAACAAAAAAGGCTGATATTGTCAGCAATAGAACTGTTTGAGCATCAAGTGTCTTGATGGGCCATGTATGTGATCAGGCTGTCTTCATCACAAATCTTTTCATACTGGGATAGCATTATGACCATAATGATGCTGCTACTAACGATTCATCTATAGTACAATGTGGAATACATGATCATATTACATATTAAAATACATATGTAAGTGTAACTGTGTAAGACATAAAAGGGCATAGTTGAGGCAGGATGTTTTATTGAGGGAGTGAGAAGGGTTCAAGACATTTTTAGCTAAGATGTCTGACACTTTTCTTACTGTTACAAAAGTAAAGTTTGAGTGGGAAAGAGAGCAAGCGGCTAGTAAGTTTTGTGTTTTAAGAGTCTTGGATATCAGTAACACCAGAAATTTAATGCTCTGTTTACACTCTGCTGTGCAAACTTCAAGGAACCCCATAATAGCTAATAAGTTTTATGTAACTCTTCAGAGAGCCAAATGAAAGAAATGTAATTTTATCTAGCCCTGCCTTTTACACAGCTAGCTGCTCTAATTGGCAGTGTTTAAGTCAGACAATTATTGAACTTTTCTTGGAGTTAACTGACGTTTCTTGTAAAAAAAAAAAATCTTACCCCAGTTGGAAAAGAAGTTAAACAAAAATAGCAAAAATACAGAATACAACTAAGCCCTTGCTGTATTTTTGCAGCTTTCAGAGTGCAAATGAAAATCTGCATGAGATAGAAAAGCACTGTTTGTTAAACCAGTCTAAAGCTAGCAAAGCTTATACCAGCCTCTGTGGCTAATGGTGCATGAAAGTGATTGTTTTGAAAATAACTGTGTCGGTTTAAAATATTATTGCCTGTCTCCCAGAGGATACCACCCACATAGTGGAGTCAGCAGACTGAGAACACAGATAACTCTAAGCTGCTTCAGGATAAACCCCGGCGTCTAAAGCATAAAATGTAAAGGGGGGGTGGGGACAGCTTGAGTTAAGCTTTTGGACTTTGCCCTGAAACAGCTCAGAGGCAATTGTGTCTAATTCTGCCACTAGAGCTGGGGCAGGCATTTTTGGCAGGCATAAAGAGCTGGGGCCAGTAGCATCTCAAATAGCCACAGCTGCCTTCTCACTGAGTGTCTCTGATGACTTTTACCTTCTCTTTTCTGGTACAAGTTCACAGCATTTGGGCAAATGGTGAGGTCTTAACCACATAGCTAATAAAACATGCTGTGTGAGGAATTTCAGATTTATTTCCAAATATTGTACACGATGTAACCAAATCTGAAGGGAACATTAAACTCACGTTTTCTGTCTCAGTCTGCTCTGACTTTTGCCCATAGCATAATTAACTCTTAGGTGACAGGAATGATTTGTCTATAGGGAGAAGGCTTCACTTTTTTGAACACACATATCCTGTATTTCTTTTCACTTAATAAGAAATGTATAAGACATATAGTGGCATCCTTAATCCAGTAACAGTAAAAAAAACCAGTATGCTTCAGTGATTTCAGCCTTTTTTCTTCCTTAGCTCTTCAAAATTTTTCTGCTCTATGTTAATATTGATATTTTGATCTGACCAAAGCATCCCTTATCATGTTTTCTTTTTAAACACAGGATTTGCTTTTGTAGCATTGTATGTCTTGACATATACTTCCTAATATAAAACTGTTTGTAAGCCAGGCTGGAATGTTATTTTAGGCAAGACAGCATTTAGCTCCTATACACAGCAACAGACTACTTTTGTTTTTGATACTCACTGTGCTATTGTTTTTAAAGCTTTGGATTTTGGCTTGAAATCCAGGCCACCCGGAATTTAACAGCAGAACTTTCACTGAGTTCAGTCTGATCTGGATTTCAACTTCAATGCCTAATGTTGCTAATGTGGGATGTGGTAAACTTGATCATCGAGTTTTTTATGGCCACAACAGATGTTCCTTCTTTTAGACCAATGGAAAGCTACCAAGCCTCATCCATCCTCTAAAACAAAAATAAGAACATTTGTTTACAGCTTGATTCCAGGAATACGAATTGAATTAGCAGCTGTGAGGTTTGTTCCTGTTTATTTACGAATAAATATATGCACAATTCTAGCTTTTCCCAAAGAATCACGATGTTGTCTGGATTGTATTTCCTCTATATAGTAACAGTATTTTAAGCAGTCTTAATGCTGCATTATAATTTGTTCAGCACAACCACAATATCAGCGTAGTATTTTTAACCTAGTTTTTAAAAAATGCATTTTTTCATGACCCTAGGCACAGCCTATAGAAAATGAAGGTACTGCATATAAATATTTTCTTCCTCCTGATGACATGCAATGAATTTTCAAAAGGGCATAAAGGGCTGAAAAACTGGAGTCTTCTCCTAAAGTAGGAGAAAAATCATGATAGTGTAATAACTGAGAACTGAAGCTCAAGGAGCAAGCAAATTATTGCTAATTTAATAGGATAAATATCCAGTCATTCTTCCATACAAACAGTACATACTGAGGAGGAGACAGAATAGGAACAAGATTAGAAAGGCAAGGGCTCTATATTAAAGGAATGGAAGCCTCCTTTAGCATGCATCTGTTGCTCATAAACAAACTGTTGCTCATAAACAAAAATACTTCACACCTTTTCTTTTGCCTAGACTGGTCTGATTTCAGGAGTCACAGCACTGCCTTTATTGTGACAAAGTAAAAGATCCTTGCAGCCTGGCTTCGTCTTCAACTTATGTGAGTATGTTCCCTTGCTTTGCTCACAGCAAGACCCCCACTCTGCTTTAAGACCTGCAGCAGCTGTAAAAGTTTATTTTTAGTTCTGTGGGCTGTCTTCAACAGTGATGCTCCCAGCAGCTCTGTCTCGGTGGGATTTAGCAGAGCGGTTGAGCTGGCTGAGCAGCTCCCTGCTTCCACACACCCAGTCTCACAACACTCTCCGTGCCCTGGCACTTCATGGACCTTTGCCCAGTTTAACTCACTAAAACAGCAGGACCTTACCCAGCTTTTTGGATAAGCTATTTTTTGTGCCACTTTAGTGAATCGCATAAGGTCCGGTCAAGGTCCAACAAATACCAAGGGTTGAATAGCAAGTAGGATAAATTTTTGGCTGGGAGAGGGAAAATCATGG
This sequence comes from Pseudotriccus pelzelni, assembly GCA_035584735.1. Classification (NCBI taxonomy): domain Eukaryota; kingdom Metazoa; phylum Chordata; class Aves; order Passeriformes; family Tyrannidae; genus Pseudotriccus; species Pseudotriccus pelzelni. The sequence goes on along the minus strand of JAWMRA010000113.1, from coordinate 79,359,564 downwards.
TGGAACTGGGAACTTTTGGAAGCAGAGACCTACTGTGTGTCTTGTGAACCCATATTCAGCTGAAAAGTAACCATTTTTCTTTTCTAAGCTGATTTTTACTGACCGAACTAGCTCACTGAAGACAACATGGTTGCCAGATCCTCACAAGAGAAGCAACAGCAGGAGGACATGCCAGGAAGTATGCAGGGAGGTTCTCCCAGTCAGCAAGACCCTCTAAAGGAACCACACTTTCAGATTGTTCACAGAGTGTGCAAATTATCTGGGACTGTGAATTGGAAAATGCAAAACAACATACCCATTATTATGTTAACTGATGTTAGTGCTAAATTATGATACATATTACCAGTTTTCAGACATATAACTTGAAACTCTCAAGCTGACATAAACTCTGTAATGCTTAAATTTATAACATTATTGGATATCTTACTGCTGCATGTTTCACAAATCCTCATGGCAGACAAAGAGGATCCCAAGTATATCCTAAAGTGGTCACGTAAGTAAATCAACCCCTCTCATTATCTGAGAAGTCTCAGTTGAAAAAGAAAACAGCAAGCTGTGAGCAGATAACACAATCCCTAAAAGTAATATAGCTGCTCCCCATGAGTGGTAAATTTTAGCTCTGGATGAGTAAATTAGCTCTGGATGAGCCAGAGCTAAGTTTGTCCCACTTTCAGATGCTGACATTCGTGTGCACTCCATGCTCCTTCTTCAGCCCTCCGAACAAGCAGCTGGGTTGTTTGGAAGCAGCTGCCAGAGTGCAGTTTGCTCTGTCTAGCCAGTCCTAGACTAGAACAAGGGCTTTGCCCTTTGTGCCACTGCACCCTGGCCGTGCACTGGAATGTCCTCTGCAGCCAGAAAGCCCCTCGTTTTCAATTCTGTAATCACAGGCTGCATCATATGGGCCATTCTCAGAACCAGGTGGAGGAGAGACTGCACAAAAAGTACAGGGGAGGTAGGAGCAAGGAGGAAAAGAAAACAGGGTTTAGGGAGACTGGGCAACAAACTGGGATTGCAAAGACTGAAAAAGTTGTGAGAAACAGACTGGTGCCTAGTGGAGGCAGAGAATACAGCTACAAAGAAGGAACAGGACAGGAGAATTAGGATCAGTTAGGTGAGGAGAATGGGTCTGTGAACACTGGTTTGGAGCCTGGAGGGGCAAAGTAGTACTTTTTGGGGTGATGCTGAGTAGTGAAGACTAGAACTGGCTGGATGTGGTAAGTCAGGCTATTACAAGTAACCAAGGAAAGGGCAAAGACAGACTGAGAGGGTATTAGTGGAAGGAGGTGATGGGTGGGGAAGCAGGGGCAAAAGACAGTCCTATAGGGTTTGGGTGTCATTAGGAAAAGGACCTTGCTCATCTTCTGTGGAGAGGGGAAACCTGCAGTTCAGCACACAAAAGCACCTCTACAAGTGACAGAAAAGTTGTGGGGAAAGGGTACAGTGGATAAATCATGTCTAAAATGAACAAAAAGGGAATTTCTGGTAATTAAATGAACACTACCAGAAGTCTGTAATTTTGCTTCTGTTGACTTCAACTTTTATCAGATATGGGTTGGTTCAATAGGCAAGGTCGCTGCTATATGGTTTGTATCTACAAACTCCCAATGAGCACTTCACACCCATTCCAGCTTCTGATAAACCCGTGTTATTGCAATGTGCACACAGGATTTGCACAACACACTACAATGGGACTGGGGGTGAATGGGAGGCTGGGAGGAGACACAGCCGGGACAGGTGACCCGAACTGATGAAAGGGATATTGCAGGCCATAGGACATCATGCTCAGAATATAAAGGAGGGGAGACATTTGCAGTGATGTTGTTTGTCTTCCCAAGTCAGTGTTACATCTGATGGGCCCTGCTCTTCTGGGTATGGCTGAACACCTGCCCGCCCATGGGAAGCAGTGAACTAATTCCTTATTTTGCTTTGCTTGTATGCGTGGCTTTTGCTTTTCCGATTAAAACTGTCCTTATCCCAACCCACGAGTTTTCTACGTTTTACCCTTCGGATTCTGCCCCAGTCCTGCTGCTGGGGGGAGTGAGCGCGGGGCTGTGCGGGGCTCGGCCGCCGGCTGGGGTTGAACCAGGGCACACCCGGACCTGAACGGGAGAACCCGGCGGGTTCCAGCACCGCGCAGCGCCCGCGGAACTCGGCTGGCCGCGCGGGGGGCGCCGCGCTGGGCGCGCTGGGGCGGGGAGTTCTGGCTGGGCGCAGCCTGCAGGCCGGCACGGGGTGACGGACTACACCTCCCAGCGTGCCCCGCGGCGCGGCGGAGGCGATAAAAGGGGGCGGCGGGGCCGGGCTCACGCCGGGGGCAGGGCGGTTCGGTGCGGGGTGGGTGCCGCGGCAGGTGCTCCCGGGGCCTGATGAAGCCGCAGGAGCCGCCGCGGGGCGGCCCCGCCGCGCTGGAGGAGCTGAAGCGGCGGGCGTGCGAGAGCGTGGATCTGAACGCGGCGCGTCTGGGCGCGCTGAGCCGCGACATCTGGAGCCGTCCCGAGCTGGCGTACGCGGAGCACCAGGCGCACGACACCCTGACCCGCTTCTTCTGCGGCGGGGACCTGCCCGGCGCCGCCTGGGCCGTGCGGCCGCGCTACAAGCTGGGCACGGCGTTCCGCGCCGACTGGGGCACGGCCGCCCCGCAGGGCCCGCGGGACCCGCTCCGCATCGCCTTCCTCTGCGAGTACGACGCGCTGCCCGGGCTCGGGCACGCCTGCGGACACAACCTCATCGCCGAGGTGGGAGCCGGCGCCGCGCTGGCGCTGAAGGCCGCCCTGGAGAGCCTGGCGGAGCCCGCGCCCCTGCAGGTGGGAGCCCTCCCGAGGGAAGCGGCGGTGTCCCCCCCCCGACTGCCCCTGACCCTCTCTGTGCGTCTGTGCTGCAGGTCACGGTGCTGGGGACGCCCGCGGAGGAGCAGGGAGGAGGCAAAATCGACTTGATAAAGGCTGGAGCGTTCGATGGCCTGGATGTGGTTTTCATGGCGCACCCCTCGCAGGAAAACGCGGCTTACCTGCCTGATGTGGCCGAGCACGAGTGAGTGAGGGGGGGTCAGGTGGAAAGAGGTGGTTTGTTATTAGCCCTTCGTGCCCTGCCTCAGTAGAACACCTGCTTTGGCAGTGTCTGAACGCGGGGACCTTGCAGATGCCCTTCAGACGAAGTACTTGCAGTCAGCTAAGGAGCCAGGTCGCTGGTACGGAATGGCACTCTGAGCCCTTCTTCTAAAGTGCAGTGTTCAGCATAGTGCTAAAACCCCTGACTGCTCTGTGATAATCTTGCATGTGTCCCAAAAATCGATTCTATGTTCTGATGTTTCTAAGCGTTTCCTTTTAAACGTTCATGTGATTATCCCATCAGTTAAAATAAATATAAAATTTAAAGGTGCAGCTAGAGGGTCTCGGGAATCATAGTTCCATGCTTTCCTGGATGCCAGGTCATGTAATCCTCTGTGCATTTTAATCTTTTCAGAAAGCATTTCAGGTTTGCCCTCCTGCTTTTAAAAAGATGTGACCTGCTAAGCTTGACTGCAGTTTGGATCCATATTAACTTCCACCCTAAATGTAGTCATGGTCGTGTTGTGTGTATTGACTCTCACGTCAGATTTTTTTTTTTGATCTGCAGTAGTTCTTGGCTTTCCTGGCCCTCAGTGTACATCTAGACAGTAGTCCTACCCTCACACAGCTGCCTTTTTTTGCCAGCTAGCCATATCACTCTTTGGAAATTATGTCTTCTTTTTAGTGACAGCAGTTGCCTGTTTGTACTTGGAATCACTTGTCTTGTGTTGAAGTACACGTTGTTGGATGTGCATACCCGGAATTGTACACAGTACGTGAGGTGCAATTTCCTTAGACCTTACTCAGCTGATGCAGGCACCATAGTGTTTTCTTGTATTTTTGGAGATAGCCAGCATGTTTGGGATTTCCTGCTCAGTCGTTTTCAAGCAATCAACTCTTACACGAATGTTTAGTCTTTAAATATGTGATTTTTTAAAAAAATGCTTTCGAGCTTCATTCTTTTCTTGCTCTGCCAGCTGTAAGGCCATGCTCTTCTTCTTTTGCTTCTTTTTCCATGGTGTCCCAGCAGTAGTATATCAGCAGGTTTTATTACTATGTTTTATGTGACTGCTACTAATGATTCTTGGTCCTAGGATTTTTCCTTGCAGACACCCCACTGGTAACCTCCCTCCAATGCAACAGGTTTTTCAACTATTAAAGTTTCTGACTACATTCTGTCATATTTAAATAACTGGTTTTCCAGTAATTTCTGACTTGATGTACTGAGAACTGTTTTCAGGTTGCTTGTGCTACCATCCAGCTCCGATATTCTTGAGCATTTTGCTTTTGTCAGGGCTCTTTCCAGTGGATAATTTGCTTCTGTTACTGCCAAATTTTATGGCATAAAAGACGAGGTTAGCAACACCTAGTCTTTATTATGTGGCCAGATCTCTGCTATATTTATTCCTTTATTGTGTTTCCATAATCTCCTTCAAGACTTAGCTTGCCTTTTGGTTTCTGTACCTTAAGATTATATTTATAATGTTCAAGATACAGTTTTCATTGATAGTTTTGCTTTTCTGCTTGCAATAGCCTTTTAAGCTTCATACAGTAAGATTTGGAAGCCTCTCTTCAGAGGTGATGGTCTGCTGTAGGATGCAGGTCCCAGATAGTCTTTAAACCTTGAGCATGGAGGAGGCACGAAATTGAAGTTCCAAATGAAACAACTTACTATCTTCAAAACCTAGAAATAACTCAGTTTGTGCCATGTTTTATGTAATGATGAGATTCCAAAGGTACAAAGGCAGTTTTGCCAGGTCGTAATTTATCTTTGGTTGTTCCCAAGGAGTTTAAGGACTGGTGATCACTGAATTGCTGGTATAACTGTATCTGCAACTGTGAAAGCTGGCTTGTGCCTGAAGTAAGATTAGTGTAGTGGGATAACTGGTGAACACATTCCAACGTTTGCTGATTCTTATTCACTTATCCTTCACTTAATCAGCCTATTTATTGTTGATCAAACAGGATCCACATTCTTCTGCTGGTATTCTTAAACTGGCTTAGGGTGTTGCTATTCTGCAAAATCTCTTGGGTTTTTCTGAGATTCCGTGACATTAGTGTAGCAATAGAAGTACAAGAAAAGGAATGCTAAAAGAACTTTTTTTTTAGTAGGAAACACATATTTCTGTGGAAAAAAAATATTGCAACATGACATTCTGCTGTACTTCGCTTTCTTCCCATTTTTTGGAGACTGTCGAGGGATCTTTGTGGATTGATTTGAGGGGTTGCAGTCTAATCCTTGTGATATTAATGGATAAGGTTTTTATATTGATTTCTTAGTGATAATAAATTTCAAATAAAACATACTCTAGAGAAAGGGATCTATGGCTGTCTTGGAGGATGAAGGAGGATGGAAAAGGGCGTACTTAGTTTGGGTTGCTCCAGCAGTAGTAGATATTTCCTGCTGCAACAGTACACTCCATTGTGCCCTTCTTTGCTATCAAGTATTTAAGTACTGGTATTAACTTACAGCTGTGGCGTGGTTCCGAGCATGAGGGGTCAGTTGAGGACAACTGGTTAAGAGGGACAAGCAAGTTACTTACCATGGCTGAGTAGGAGGCAGGTTGTGTGTGCCAGGGTGGAGGGGAGTCGTCGAGCTTGAAGATGGAGGTTTTTGTGTTAAGGAATGGGTATGGAGTACAAACTGATTTAGTTAAAATCTCTACTATTGGTAAAAAAATATTTGTGTATTTTGTAATAGGAAGGCCTTGTGTAGTTGTCAGTATTTAGTATTTTTCTCTTGTGTAAAGAATTTTCATATAATCTGAAGTATTATTTTGTAAGGCTAATAAAAATGGCCCTCAGATGAAGCAAAGCATGAATTCTTACTGAGTATGTTTGGGTGTATTTTTTTATGACTTTTATGAAATTGAAGGATAACCCTTGCACTGCACTAGGTTTCCTCCTTGTTACAAGCCTTTCTACCACGTTTTTGAGGTGTGCAGGGAAAGAACATCCTTGCTGTAGCATAATAATGTGTATTTAGTACCAGGCTATGCCATTACTACACTTGTAAAACTTGACTTTTGGTAATTAGACATGGGTTGTATATGATCTTACGTGCTTCTGCTGTCTTACTGCGCACCTTTTATTTGACAAGAATTAGGACGGTCAGCTTCAATTTTGAATTGGACAAAAGGGTTTGTTGTTTTCTGAGAAGAATGTTAGTAACTAAGTCTCAGAACAGTAAGGTAGTGTTAAAAAAAAAGGGTTGGAGAAATTTAATTAATATATGAACCTATACTCTTCAGGAAAAGGCTGTGTAGTGGTATGTTACCAGTAACATTCTTGCCTGACTGGCTCTTGGTATCATTCTATTTTACTGGTTTTCTAGAAATCTTTTTGGCATTTTTCTGCACTCAGAGATAGTTTAACTATGCAACAGTGTAGTGCCAGGTGAATTGTTTGGTGTTCTGCTGCACGAAACTTAAGTAACGTATTTGTATGAACAAAAGGAACTTTTTTCTTTTAGGGTTTTTTTTCAGTGAACGAAAAACAAATAAGCAATGCCTTTTATTTCCTAGCGTGACTGTGAAATACTATGGAAAAGCTTCTCATGCTGCTGCTTATCCTTGGGAAGGAGTTAATGCATTAGATGCTGCTGTTCTTGCGTACAACAATCTGTCTGTTTTAAGACAGCAAATGAAACCGACCTGGAGAGTTCATGGTGAGATCTTCATTAAATCTAATGTCCAGCAAGTAAGACTTTAGGCTGTTGAAGTACTAACTTAGGATATCACATATTTCAAAGTATTGTATTAATGCCCTAAATTAGTATAGTCACTTCAAACATTATGAAGTAACACCATTTCATTTAAATGATACATCAGTGGTCAGAACTAACTGCTGAAAATACGTGCATAGATCAGATTCAAGAGAGGACTGGCGTACCTAGGTAGAGGCAAGACAAATTTTAAGTCTTTGCACTTGAATTTGCAGTTCAGAAAGGAAGAAAAAGGTGCCGAGGTTATTTTTGTACATGGCCTTGAATTCCTTAATCTATGTGTTTTTGCAAAGGTGTAAGATTAAACGTTTCTGAAAAGTGAAGTATTACTGCATCACTTTTTTTAATAGGTATTCCATTAGTTAGATGGGAAAGGTGCAGTGGTCTGGAGTGAAGTTTATTTGCTGAAGTACAAAAAACAAGTGATGGCACAAGCTTACAGTTCTGGTTAGTAGCCCAATTAACTAGATGTTGCCTGGATTCTAATATTTAATATCTAATAGATTTTGGATTAGAAAGGTCATTGTGCACTAAACTTGACTTGTACTCCCTTCAGCATCACGTATCAACATCATCAAAAGCTTCATTTGAGGTGAAGCTGCCCTTTAGCTATAAACCCAGTTTCCTTATTACACCCAACACAACTTTTTCCACGTTGAAATTAATAAACTTTGCCAACTCTCCAGGAGTTTGGAAGGTAGAGCTGTTTATTTGGAGTACTTGTTTATGAGCTTAAAAACCCTTCCAGAAGTTCTGAGCTAACCATTATATGTCTCGGTTGCTTGTGCTGTATGTAATACAAGTGCGTATTTCTCTCCAGGATATCTGGATAGAGGCCTAATCATTTTGACTCTAGATGAATCTGTTTGCAGTAGTGCAGCATGCCCAAAAGAATTTCAGACAGCAGGCATAGCCTCTCCATCCTCCTCTGTAGGAAATAAGGCATCTAATTTTGAGTTTTGGTGTCTGAAATGCACGTGCAGAAGATTTAAGCTCAGAGGTGTCTAAGTCTTCTGTTGAATCAAAGCCTAAACCCCTAATACTGCTTTCTTCATAAAGGCTGCATGGGTAAATGTTGGCAAAAAACCTAAACTAAACAAGCCTCTTGCAGGTAATGCTTCCTGAATGACAGCAAAACTGAAGTTACTGTGTTGATACAACTGCTGTCATAAATCTGGCTTTCACATTGGAAATATTTAAAATACTTCTGGGACAGTATAAGCAGACGGAATGAGATTTAATTTTAGGAATGCTTTCTTTACAACAGTGTGTTGGAGATCTTGTGTTGTAGACTTGCAGTATAATCAGTGGCTGAATTAAGTGATCTTAACAATAGTAGTGTTAGCCCAGTAACAAAAGTTGAGATAATTTCCATTGTTTGAAGTCTAAGATTTCTAATTAACGTTTCATGTGCTGACATACTGTTGGTTTGAGTTCCTCTGAGATTTTGATACTACCTTTCTTCCCTGCTTATGAATGGAGTAAGTGTTGCCTCCTTGAAAAACAGGAATGTAAGGTTTTTTCCTGTTCAAAAAGTTGTATTAAACAGGTTGTAAAAAACCCCAAGGTTTCCCCCCAGAAGGGCAAACTGGCTGCTACTAGTAGTATTTAGGCAGCCTACTTTTAATCTAGGTCTGCCGTACAGTCCATATTGCAGTTGCTGTGAAATTTAGCTGTAGACATACTCAGACTCTATCCAGTTCCATTTACAAATGTGCTGGACAAGACAGGTGAAAGTTGTTTACTTGTGAGGCTGCTTGTTTTGAGAAAATGTATTATGGTATGTGTCACGAAAATTTGCACTATTACTTACTCACCGGTTCCTTTCCTGTGATGTCTGTCCCTCTCATCTGAGCTGTTCCTTTTGTTATAGACAAATACTGAATTAATTCAGCACTTTGGTTTTTATTTTGACTGTACTTGAGACTGGAAAGGTTTTTCTTGAGGTGGAGCTCGTAAGAGGTTTTCAGCACCAAAAATAAAGTTTTGTTGCCCATTTGCAGCCTGTTAATGTTGTCTCTTCAGGCCTCAGTGCCACACATCAGTAACTTGTGCAATATTTCCACTTAAGGTAGAGAGTTTCTCGGATTCTGCAGAAAACAAATCTTATTCCACGTACGTGAGTTGATGGTAGAAGGCTAAAGAAACAGCCTGTTGAAAGCACCTAGCTGTTAATGCCTTAAAATCTAATGTAGAGTTGGGCTCTATAATGTTTTATTGTTGAAATATCTAAATATTATTGTCTTTTAAGGTAATGCTTGCGATGCTGTAATGAAAAAAAGATGTAGTTATCACACATTTCCTTGAGGGAGCACTTTCAACTCAGACTGTGCTTGTGAACAAAACTACATATATCATACATTCCTGTATTTCTGAAGAATTAGTATGAGGCATCTAACGAACTTTTCATGCACTGCAACACACGCATTACTCCAGTATTGCTGAGAAATGCAACTTAATTTTTCTCCAAGCTCACAAAGTAAGTTGGAAGCGTTCTAGTTGAGGAAATGTTCCGAAGTTGGAACCCAAGTTAGCCTTTATAGCAATTTTTTTCTTACTGGCAGCCGGATTGGTTTAGGACTCTGATGAATTGACTTTCTGGGGATTAATTAGAAATGCTAATTTGGCTTGTCTCTAGATTTATAACAGATGTCTAACCAAAGAATGCAGTGAAGTTGTGCTGAAAAACATGTACATGTTCCGCTTAATCTGATGCGATAAAGAAACTTTGGCCACATACTCTATTTTTTAAATTCTTTGTATTTCATGCTTAGCTGATGTTTTGTTGTTTTCCTTTCGACCAAGGAGTTTCATGACAGGGCTGATGATCAAGTTAATGCATTTAACACTGATAACACAACTTTTCCCTTTCTGCAGGTGTAATAAAAAATGGTGGTGTGAAACCTAACATCATTCCTTCTTACACTGAGCTAGAGTTTTACTTGCGCGCACCTTCAATGAAAGAGCTTTCTGTTCTGACAGAGAAGGTTGAGAACTGCTTCAAATCTGCAGCACTGGCCACAGGATGCCAAGTAAGAATGTATTAATTGTCTTGTGTTTTTGTTACACAGACCAGAATAGGAAATTGAGGCTTGCATTATTTGTCTGCATGGTGTTTAGCCAAAGTAAATCTAAATTACTATGATAATCTTTGCTGTTCTGTTGCTTTGTGTCCTGAAAGCAGGCTTTGGTTATAAACAGAATGCTGCAGAATCCTAGAAGAATCTCGGTTGGGAGAGACCTCCAGAGGTCATTTGGTCTAATCCCATGTTCAGAGCAGATTGCTGAGTGCCATGTGGACTTTGGAGTACTTCCAAAGCTGAAATTCTGCAACATCTCTCAGCAAGTGAGGTTCACCTCGTGGTGAACAAGGGTTTTCCTAATGTTTATGCTGTGATGACTTGAGCACTACCACAGGTTACCTGGAGAGATTGTGGTGTTTCCATCCTTGGAGATACTCACATTTTGCTTTGTTGTGATTCTGGCAACCAGTTCTAGGTGACCCTGATTGAGCAGTGGAATTCGGCAAGATGACCTCCATAGGTGCTTTCCAACATCAGTCATTGTGTGATTCTGTTGTATCTAATGGGAATTCCCTTTGTTGCGTCTTGGCACATCACTTTGACCTCCAAGAAGTCTGGTTCTGTCTTCTCTGTGCCATCCCCATCTGATAACTGTAGACAGCAATAAGATGTTGCACTAACCTGCCGTTCTGAAGGCTCAACAAATCGAGTTCTTTCAGCCTGTCCTTGTAGGTCATGTTCTACACCTAATTATCTCGATGGCCTTCTGCTGGCCTGGCTCCAGTCTTGATTGGAGAAACACAAATGAACATAGCACCAGATGTGGTCTCACAGGAGTTGTCTCCATCGAATAATAGAAATATTGAAACAGTAGTGGCGCCAGTATTGGTTGCAGATGACTGCTACAGGTAACAGGCAGCAGTGTGGAGTTTTGTGCCACTGATTATAACACTTGGAGTTTGCGTGTCTGGTGTCATCTGAGCCAGGCATGTTGTCATGAAAAGTTAAGCTTGGTCATGCACTGTCTGCTCTTTTATGAGTGTATGCACAATCGCCTTGTGGGTCTTAGGAGGATTTATTTGGTCTGTAATCCCTCTGGGAACGTGAGGGTAGGACAGTCTGATCAGTCTGTAATTTTCAAGATCCTCCTTGGCCCTTCAAGGTGGATGCAAACCTTTAGCTCTTTTTCAGTGAGCTGGAGAATTCATTCTCTATTTCAACAACACTTAGAAAATTATAAGATCCCAGATTGCATTTCTGCTTCTGCCTTACTCTCCATCCTTGGATGCATCCTGCCCAAACCCATGTATATACAATTTCTTTTAAGTGCCCCACAGTTTTTTTTGTTTTGCTAGGGATGATGATTCTATCCTACAGACAGTGCTGCCAGGCTCAGAGACCTGGGAGGTCCTTTGCCCCATTGCATAGCAGGCTCAGGTAGCAATCAAATGTGAAAAATTGAGTGATTTTTTCAGTTAGCATTACCACTTTTTTTTTGCTTTTAGTAAATAGAGGTATGTCTCCTCTGGCTGGTTCAAGCAATATGACTACTTTGCACTGTATTGTTAAGGTGGGTGGTTCTACCTGGTCTGTAGTTACAGTTTTATGACTAATAGAGCTATGAAAAGAATGTGTGTGCTCATGTGAATGTGAGCTTGTCAGTGTTGTAGTCTATTTGAGGCATTAGATGCTGTTTTCCTACTGTGGCCTTCTCACTCTTTTTAGAAAAGGGTTTCAGAAAGCATACTTTATGCAGAATGAAAGTTAACATCTCTTTTGAAATTTGACATTGATAGTTTTTTTTTCCCATTTGTTTTCAAACTTCTCGCCTGTGTGAAGTCACTTCATGAATGGGGCTGTATTTATTGGAAGTGTGCTAAACAAAGGTAAAATAGAATTTGGTAAAAGCCTAAATTGATTTCTGTGTAGTTTAATAGTGCCTGCAGTAGGAATCATTAGACACTGTTGCAGGAAATGTATGTTTCCTATTTTTGGAGAAAATTGTGAAATCCTTGCTTCTGGAATCTGACTGTCTAGTGCAAGCTGAACAGAATGCCAGCTGTGTTTTGATCAAGGGTAATATTTGGCAGAATGTTCTATTTTTGAAAGAAACTTAACACTTATGTCTGTTTTGCCTTGGGCTTGAAGTATGGATACATAGTTATTTTTTCTGGCCTTTAGATTGTTTGCACTGAACTGGCTTATGTTGGAGAAAAACTTAAAATGATTTGGGTTTTTTTGTCTAGGTAGAAATAAAAGGTGGTGAAAATGATTACTACAATGTGCTTCCAAATAAGACCCTCCAGCAAATTTACAAGGAGAACGGAAAGAAGCTTGGAATAGAATTTATATCAGAAGATGCTGTCTTGAATGGTTTGTCAGGTAACTCCATCTGTATTTTTCATTATGACTGAAGCTTAGGTTGATCAACCCTAAAGCCTGTAAAACAACAGAATAGAGCTAGTTTAAACACAGTTTGGTCAGAAGAAAAAGCCAAATTACAAAAGTGAAGTTCTGTAAAAGGTTTATATCTCTGGCCTTGTTTTTGTATTTGTTGTAGAAGCTGAGAAGAGGTAAGAAATTAATAATTTTCTGATAATAGTTCTGAAAATATTTTAAGTAGTAATACGTTTGGTTGGGGGAAAGGTTGGAGAGCTAAGAACAGTCATACTGAGAACATGGAGATGTGTAATGAATTGTGTCTCATTCTGTGGCTTTGAAATACAGAATCCTGATTTGCTATGCATGGGGATGAGACTTCCTTTCTAGGAACCCTGTTTAATATATTTTACAAGCTTACAAGTAAACAAGTCTCCTAGAATGTAACAAAGATTTTAGAGGGAGTTTTTTGAGGGATTTATAAATGTAAGTTTCAGCATTTCAGCATAATTTAATCTTTTCATTAACAGGCCTCTAATTTTAGTTCATGAGTTCAACAGATTTGTTTTCCAAAGGGTGCTGTTCAAGTAGGTGTTTGCTTTTGGGTCTTGACTGTGTCTCAAATGATTTAACTTTTTTGATCTCAGAGCTGTAACAGGAATGTCAACGCTTAGGTGGATTTCTCATTATACATAACAGGGGTTTTTTTTTACAACGTTCCTGCAGGATCTCTGTTCAAGTCTTAACTGCTGCTCATACTTTTAGCCTTCACTGCTGATCGTAACTGTATATATATGGACATTTTTACTCCACTTATGCTAGTGGTTTTTCTCTTAGAAAGGAAATAATTTTCTGGTAAAAAGTTACTCTCATTAGTTTGATTGTGGTACTTACCTTCTCTACATTAAAGGCAGATTATATTTGGAGTTTGGATAAGCTTGATGTTTGGGAACAGAGCTCTCCAAACTTTTTTTTGAGGATGTGGTATTGTGGAGGGGTTTTTTCTGTTTCTTACTTCTCTTCCAAATTATTTTTTTCAACATATTTTTTTCAACTGTTTCATTGTCTTTTATAACTAAATTATAGCTAAAGGCAGATTTCTTTTTTTCTTTGGTGCAGTACAAATAAGATTTATTGCTTTGCTGGTTTGGCCAAAGAAAAGGGCTGAGGAAACTTAGAATGTTTACTGTAGTGCAGCTTTCTGGAGCTCTGCTAGTTGTTTCGTTCAAACCATTGTATTAAAAGTGATTGTGAATGTTGATGATCTTGCTTTTGTTCAGAGGACTTCAAGTAAACTTAGCACAGACACCCACTTGTGATGGGGCTTTCATATGTAAGTTACATGATATGCTAAATGTTAACCATTAACTTGCTTAAACCAAAACTTCCCATATGCCTGTTCCGTCCTTGAATTGCTTGTCAAATGTCAAAATGTGCTTGAGCAATTGCGTTTTTATCTTGCATTGCAGTAGGTTTTACTGAATTTTCTTTCCACAGCTTCTCCTCTGAATTTTTTTCAGTGGGAATTCAGGAGTGACACAAAGCACAATCTCCAGAGCCGTAGGAGTGGAACTTTGTATGCTACCCTTTTTTGGGGGGGGTTGAGTGTTTTGTATCATCGTTTTCAAGACCTCTATTTCTGTTTAGTTTTCATACGGTTTTCAATGTTTTCTTTTAGGATATCAGTTTCTTCTGTTGAAAGGGAAGGAAGATAGCTCAGTTGCTTCTCCATGTCTGTGCAGCAGAAAAGTCGTAAACAGATGAGCAAACTCGCTGCCACCTCTACATGGGTATTGGTATCGGTCTGCTCACAGGTATCGCTCTAGGCAGCTAAGCGTTACAAAGAGTTTCTTTAGCACACATCAAATCACACTGCTCCGTGTGGGCCTTGTGCCCGCTCTGCTCGCTTGGCACGCAGCCAGGGTGACGTAAATAGCATGAAACTGAGTGAGTTTGGACCAGGTGCCATGGGCTGTTTCTTCTCCTGCCGGCGGTAGGGCAGCTTTACTACGGGATACCAATAACCTCCCAAAGAAGACGGCTTAGTTGAGCACGCCTTAGGTGAGGCACCCACACTTATGATTACTTTGGTATTTTTAGCATTCATGGGGGTCATTGGCTCCCTGTGCATGAGACTGATACAGGCAATATTAAGAAGGAGCCAGTATGCTTTGAAAATGCCACTCTTGAAGCTTGGGACTGTGTATAAGTGTTTCCTGGAATCTTTTGTGTTTTCCCCTCTATTCATGTTTGTGGTAATATTAACTTCTATTAAGTAAATATTCAGTGACTTGAAGAGGCTTCAGTATCAGCTTCAGGATATGTTTTTGAGTGGCTAGAGGTCCCAAAACCTCTCTGTTGAAGATAGTGCAGAGTTCTGTATATTGCAACTGCAGTTAGTTATACTTCTAGAAGGAATCCTGATCTGTATGTGTCTGGCAAGCATACAATTTCAGATGTTTGTATGGAAGCCATTGGAACGCCTGATGTTGTAAACAAGCATCTAGGTTATTACCACTAAAGGACATTTTTTCTGTTAGAGGGGAGAATTTGACTGTCACATTTTTATTAAAAGCTGCCTGGATTTTGGCTCTCCATGTTACTAGAAAATACCCAGTTTAAATCCCTCTGTTCAGCAAAAATAATTTTTAAACTGGAATTTTACATGACTGAGAGCTGTGATGCACTGACATTTCTGATGTTTCATTCACTAATTAAGAGCAGGGAAAAGGGCAGGACAGTCTTTGCAGCAGTTTATGTATTAGGACTTAGTAAGGCAAGTCTAGAACTCTTGGTTTAGTCTGGAGTATGCAGAACTTTCAGACTTCTGGTTTGTCTATCCAGGTTGACCAAAGAACAAAGCAGTAATGCAGACTACTGGAAATTAAAGTAACTTGTTGCTGTGCCAGGACTTGGGTTTTCTTCAAATGCATAATGAATTTGTTGGAAAATATGTTTTTGGACAAGTCTTGCTTCTTCTGTTGTCTGTAAGCAGAGCAAATAGCAAACTCTTGTCCTCATAATGTCAGCTCTGTGGACTCACTTTTAATAGCTATATGCTTCCAAGTAAAGTCTGTATTCTTCAGTCATTTAATTATTAAATCTTAAGGCATTAGCAATATCTTCTCTCCACACAGTATCATGATCTGGAGTCTACCTAATACAAATAATTTTAAATCTTTTAATGGTCATTTTATACTGTAGAAACAAATTGCTGTAGAAACAAATCCTTACACCTCTGGCCTGAAAATAGTTAATTGAGATCTTAACTGATCATCCCAATTTTTCCCTGCTATGACTTCCTCTGATATCTGGATATCACAATAACTAGTATGTTGATTTCGCCAGCTTCAAAATGTCATTTTAACAAATAATGAGTAGATTGCTTGTTTGGGTAAAAAATAAAGGCACTTGGGATGTAGTTGTAGACTCCTGGATGATTTACTATGAAGGATCTACTAGTTTGGGATGGTATCATTCAGTAGATAAGGCAGTACTGTGAGATAGATCCTATCACTAGATAGCATACTGAAAGTGCTAGTCAGACATGAAAGAATCATCATTAAAATCTGCAGCAGGGGTTTTTTATATCTGCAAAGCACTAGCATTTTGTCTGGAGTTTAGTTCTGATTTTATTTAAAGAGTGCTTGTGGTGTTAAGATTTCCATAACTGAGAATAATCAAAGGGCATGGGGGGAAAAACAGGTGTCCTCAATTTGGTTTTGTTTCTACTTCAGAGTCCTCTGTCTAGTGCTGAATGTTTGCATATTGGTGAGAAGTGGGAAGTTTTGGGCCTAGTTTTAAGGGCTGTAACAGGAAAATTGCTGAACTGCCAGAAATGTCAGGGTTTGCAGCTTTCATTGTTTTCATGATTAGCAGCTTACTATTGGGAGATGCTTGATAAAAAATTAACATTAAAGGGAATAGGAACATGCTAATACATCTTCCTTGCAGTCTGGAACTGATCATTGATCAGAAGTACACTGGAGAGCAGCATCTGGACATGACTAGTTAGGGAAAGCACGTTGGTGATGGGAGGTATTTATATGGATAATGACTCATTAGAAATGCTTTTATTTTGTCATTTGGGGCCAAGGATATTCTGTTTTAGATACGAGCAGGAGATAATGTCTTTCAGGCATTTTCTTACAGCACTCTAAACTGTCCAACACCTGTTCATTAAGAAAATCTGTATGCTCCATCTAGGTTCCACAGACTTTGGAAATGTTACATTTGTGGTCCCTGGGCTTCATCCTTATTTTTATATTGGCTCTGATGCATTGAATCATACTGAGCAGTACACAGAAGCTGCAGGTGAGTGGAAGTGAAAAAGTTTAAAGGTTTGTATTTGGAACTTTTATACATTGTAGAAGCTGCTTGCTGACTCTTCATTACAGCAAACCTAAAAATAGAGAATATTTCAATTACAGAGAATTAAGGTTTTCATATGTTTCTATGGTATTCAAAGGTACCGTGTATAATGTAGCTTTGTATGTATAATGTTTAAAAGTGAAAATACTAGATATGAAATGGGCTGTATGTGAATACATTATAGAAACAAGGTTGTTTTTGTCAAGCATGATGGGATTTGACATGAATATAGACCCTGAAACTGTTTAACTACATTATTAGTAGAGCTGCAGAAAAAGCTGAGAATCGTAGAATTTCTGGGTTTGTGTCTAAAGTTAAATGTATATGGGAAGGATGATCGCTTCTCATATGAAAAACCTGACTTGGTATACCATCTAAACACAAGAAATTGGAGGGATTATCCCCAAGCAGCATATTCAGAAGAGTTTCTAAACATGAGCCAAAAGATAAAATTTTTACTACAAAAGCACAGTGCTTTGGAAACACAACAGTGCTAGCTGAATAAAACTCCACATTGTCTAAAAAGCAAAATGTGAACACTCCTTTTCCTGTTCTCAGTCTTAGTTGTTTATATCAGTAGCAGAAAATTAAATACTTGGATGTGAAAAATTATTTTGAGGCATGAGAAAATGGGCATATACTCCATGCAAGTAGGTTGTTAAGAAACTGTTCTTGCCATTGAAACTTAAAGGTCTTATTTTACAGACTCTCCCTTATGCAGTAAGCTAGTGGTTTAATATTAGTAATCTAACCTGAAATTCCTCTTACTTTGTTTTCTGCAGGGTCACAGACTGCTCAGTTCTATGCTTTGCGCACAGCAAAAGCTCTGGCAATGACAGCGCTCGATGTCATTTTCAAGCCAGGTCTGTTAGAAGAAGTCAGGAAAGACTTTACAGAGACAAAGCTAAAAGAAGAGGGGCAACTAAATCCAGTAGAACCTAAAAGGGAATCTGGAGTTGGCGTAGGAGCATGTGCATCACACTAAACTTCATTAAACCTCTCTCAGTAGGATTCAATTAATGGAGATGCTGTATTTAAATCCTAGTATTGGCTGGATAAAGATATAGCTGAAAAATGTTGATTTTTTTTTTTAATTTAGGAAAAGCAAGTAGTATTGCGTTCAAAAATGTGCAGTTTCATCTAGCTCTAATGTTTATGTTCAATATGGTGATGAATTTCATGAAGAGATCTCAAATATGTTGTCTTTCATTTACTGTGTTGGATGAATGTTTTGAGTGTTTAGATCCCTTGTTAGTAATTTTCTAGGTATTGCTAAAGTAATGTTCCTTACAGTGGTAATATGGCAGTTTTTCTAAAATAAGCACAGTTCATTCAGTAATCATAGGCTGAATCTGATCTATGAAGCATTTCTCTCTGGTCTTTCACTTTTTTTGGCACAAAATGGAGATGTAAAACCTGAGCTGGTTTCACTGGAGAGAAGGGGCTGTGTTTGGAAACATGCCTAGTTATGACAATAATAGCTTCTAACAATGGAAGAGAACTGTTTGTATAGAGATGCAATCTGTGAAGCTTGATCTTCCTCCTAATAAATTCTGGAGGTGCTGTGGAGAAGTCATGGATCACAAAACTGGAAAGCAACCGAACATTTATTTGTTTAAATTAACAAATTGAAACTACGGCAGGAAAAGTTCTGCTCTACAAGTGTTGCACCAACTTAACTGAGCAGAAGGAAGTGTCTAAATTTAGCTAAACCAGTGGAAATTTTTTTTACAAACATATAAGTGTGGTACCATGAAGCAGTAAATGAAGGTCACCTTAAACTGATTGCATGCAAACCCCTCTAGTAATCTCAGGGAAGCTTGCACTGAGGATTGCTGGTGCAGTAACTGGCTTCTTAAACATGTTTGTTCCCATATCCTAAGCACAGATCTATTAAGTCGTGTTTCCATATCCTATGAAGCAGATCTGTTAAGTCTTGAGAGCTGTCCTTTCTGTGTGTTGTGTGGTTAGTCTGTTTAATCCTTGTTATTTTGCTTCCCAGAGATATTAATACTGCAGATTTTATCTGGGTGGTGGTCTGTGTGCCTGAGCATGTTAGGATTTTTTTAATTCACTTGTTAAAGGATCTCATGAATCAGTGGAAGGTGGAGCCAGTGGACAGACTGAGTGAGAAAGCAGCTTACTGGTTCATGTTTTCCTAAGCGTAGGTATTACAGTATGATTCAGAAAAATAGTCAGGCAAACTGTATTCCCCAGGAAGTCAGAATGCACAAAATAATCTCAGAACCATTTTTTTTTTAATAGCACCAGTCTCTAAATGATAAAGTCTAAAATTCTGTCCAGAATTTATAGTTAATTTCTACATTCAACACCAGTATCCTTGCTTCCATTAGCAAACAGTTCTGACAGATGAATGCATGAAAAAAATGAGGCTTGGACTTTGAGCTATAGGTACATCCGGGATTGTAAGTTGGATACTAAATCCAACTGAAATTTGTTCCAAGATTTGTCAAAGGAACTTTCTCATTAACTTTTAATTTACAGTCTGCCTTGCCAGGCACACTTGCAATTCATTTAAGATCTACTGGGTTAACAATCCACTTCATTAATTTCCTTAGCACACGTTGTTTTTTATTTCTTCGTGCATGAACTGCTTGGCCAGTTGCTTTTCTGTTTTTAAGACAGGATCCCAGTGTTGGGATCCCGGTGATGGCAATAATGGTGTGTCATTGTGTTTCCTACAAGCTGATGTGCGTTACAGCCTTCTCAGTCCTCTTTGTCCAGACTTGTTGGCTGCATCGTGTCCAAGATCAGTTAATTAAACTCTTCTGCACTAAAAGCATATCTTCATTTTGTTGTAATCATTGCCGGAATTAAAATGGAATTGAAGTACTGATTAAAGATGAGTTGATATTAATAAAGCAATTTAATTATGATTGAATTGTCTTGTCCTTTGCTTAATATTGAGATGCCAAATGACTTCATTTGAATAGGATGTTTGATTTTTTTTGCCCCTCTAGTTTATTATGATTATGTAAGAGTGAGGTTCTTTTAAGTTTTTCATTTTGGTCTGCCTTTGAGAGGGTTAGTGCTTTTCAAATACAATATTTAATGTTAGTCTTTATAATCCTAGGGCTGTCTTAACTGTTAAAACATGTTAGAATTGATAGAATAATAGGAATGGTGCTTGGGAGGGCTCTCTGTAGGATCTCTGTCAGGCTAAACCTGGTCCAGCCTCGCCTTTGAAGTGGGATTATTACCAACACTAGATCAGGTGATCTTGGCTGCGTTTGCTGAATGCTTGAATCCTCATTCAGCCTCCGTGTTCAACTCCCCATGTGACCTAATTCTGATTTATGTCTCAGGATATTTATTCTTGAGGTTCAGAACAAAAGCAGTTTGAGAATTAATGTTGCAATTATACTATCACAATGATACTACATATGAGAGAAATTTCATTCCTGTGGGAATAAAACTCACTTTGATTTTCAGTCATTTGTGCTCATAAATCACATGTATATGAAAATACCTGGCATGTTTTTTAAGTTGCCCTAACTGCAGTTATCGCCCAACTGATTATAATATAAGAATATTGCAATATTTGTCAGGAATAGTATTCTCGGCAATGAATCAGAGTGTGTAGGTAATGAACTGTTATGGCTGAAATTATTCTGAACAGCTGATGGCAAATCACAGATATGTAAGGATGAGGTGATTATATCCAGATGTTGTGAAGAACTTAAAGCCTCTGCTGGTCCACCAAGCTACTGTATTTCCTTATCTGTCCTAGAATTTGAGTGAAAGATAACACCTGTTTTCAAGCAAAACAAAACATGAAATGCAATGGATTTTTTTTTAATGAAAAGACTTAAGGAGAGAACTTGCAGTCTGCTGTGTTCTTGGTATAGAAGGGCCCAGCAGCCTTTTTCCAAACAGTAAATGGGAAGCAGCTTAATGTTCTTGTGAATCCGACTTCTGTTAATCATTTCCCTCCCACTGTCTGAGTGCTCTGTACCTGATCCCATGGCAGTCGCAGGGAGCAGGACTGTGTTCCAGTGAGGAAGGGTCATGACACATCGTTGAATTAAGTCTGGCTAGTAATCATTGATCTCATAACTTGCTAACAGCCTTCTTGAAAACAGACTATGATTTAGAGACAAGTGTTTAGGATTAAATAATTTTTAAATAACGTAGACTGGTTTATTTCCTTTTTTGCCCGTAAGGTTTGCAGTTTCCTTGCCTTAAGGTAGCAGCCCTTCACAGAGCCTTTGCCCACCAGCCTGTTTGGTTGACTCCTGCTGCCTTTTGTTCTCATAATGAACAGAAAGGGCCTCTCATGTAAGAGTTCTTACCCAAACCCTACTAAGCTAAAGTTGGGTAAGACTGCTGCTGGTTTAGATTCCTTAAGCACTAATGGAAGCCAAAAGTGTCTGACAAACTCCTCCAGAATTTTTCTCGGCTATAACTACATCTGAATGTTCATATTTAAAAATACAGTGGCAAGCCATATGCTTCAGTCCTGGGAAAGAATTAAGTTCACATGGTTGAGGATAGTGTAAACAGCCATTTATATGGTGCTATAGTTTGTGATAGCTATGAAGTATCATGGAATGGTTTGGGTTGGAAGGGACCTTAAAGGTCATCTTGTTCCGATCCCTGCCATGGACAGCGATGCCTTCCACTAGACCATATTGCTCAAAGCCCCATCCAACCTGGCCTTGAACACCTCCAGGGGTGGGTCACAACCTGTTCCAGTGCCTCACCACCCTAATACCCAGTCTAAACTGACCCTCTCAGTTTGAAACCATTCCCCCTTGTCCTGTTACTACAGGCCCTTGTAAAAAGTCTGTCTCATCTTTCTTGTAGGCCTGATTTAGGTACTGGAAGGCTGCAATTACATCACCCAAAGCCTTCTCCAGGCTGAATGATCCCAACAGCAACTGCTGTCTCTGCTACAGTCCAGTGAAAGACACTCCTTACAGCCTGAAGCCTGGATAACCGCATGGTTTTTATGGAGCTCTGTCTTGGTCGCCGCATCTGTTCGGTGAACTGAGCAGATGCCCATACCTGAGCTCCTGGCTGCCCATATGCAGTTACCTTTTCAGCTCTTCAGTCTCAGAGTTACCTGGCAAGTGTAATAGTGGCTCATCTCTTCCTAACTTCCCAAGAAACTGTCAAAGGATAAAAGCACACAGCTCTGGTGCATGTTAGTCATAATTACAGTGCTGGAGTCTTGTTTCACAATAAAATTCATCAGAAGTTGTAATTTTCCATAGTTTTCCTGTTTATAGATACTTTTGGTTCTTGGAGACTGGAATATGCTTCACACTCTACCGTTTGTTCAGCTTTCACAGATTAGCTTGAGCGTCTGAATGGCCTCGTGTTGTACTGCCACCAAGCTAGTGTGGAACGTGCAGTACAGGGGGTCTCATGGTTTTTTCCCCTTTGCTGCTTCCTCAAGGCTCCCTCAAATACCATTGCCATATGAGCAGGTGCAGGAGAGGGGAGTCCCAGGGGTTTCTGCTTGCTCATCAGGACTTGCAGGAATCTGGATCTGATTTGTACTGCATCACTGGATTGTGCAGCGTGTAGAAAGAAACATCTATTGATTTGATTACTGTGAGAATTTTTTTTTTTAACAGGGAAGAAATCATTCATGATTCTTCATGCCTTCTCAGTATTCTCTGTTACAGACTGACCTTTGCCTTTTTGCTGCTTTACCCTATCAATAATTAGCATCATCCTTAGAAACTACTAAAGGTTTCAGTCTCCCAACGGCCCAGCCTCTGCATCTAGACATAGATCTCTTCATTTGCTCATAGGCAGAACTTGCCTTTATCCAAGATCCACACAGACCTGCCAATACTCTTCAGCTTCTGAAAAAAGCATCATTCTAGGGTGGGCTTTGGGTTAACCTCTGAGAAATGGGTCTGAATTATTTTGCAAAATATCACCCAAAGCAAGAAGAACAAGGACTGTAATGTACACAGTCTGGGGTGGAAAGCTTAGTGTCATTGACGTGGTGATTGTGAATTTGCATGCATTTTCCTATAAGAGCCCTGCCTGTGAAATCACAGGGCCCTCCAGCCCTACCAGCATAACCAGATTCAAGGACGTTTTGTATTTGTGTGGAGCAGGTCCTGAGCAAAAAGGACCTATATGTGTATGAACTCATGGAGATCATTCTTTTGAAGGTAGAAAACACATGATGCTGTACAAATGTGAAGTTTTATTGTGATTTTGAGTGTTTCTGGAAATAAAAGCAAACAAATCTCTCTGGTTTATTGTGGAAATGGAAAGGAGCAGAGTGTTAATGATTGGATACAAAAAATGTACACTGAAAGGTTAAAAAGCTAAAAAAAGTGTATGTAAATACGTTTAATGAGTACAGTTGTTGATAGCAAACACTGGCTGTATATGACATATCCTGTACTTATAGAGTACATCTATATACACATTTATATAAGACTTAAAAGGCACTAGAGTTTCCCAAGTAAATAAAACACAAGTAAATTAACATTGTAAATCCGAATACTGAGTTTGGGGAATCTGGTTAGGGAGTTGTGCTGCAAGGGAAACTTTGAAAAAATCACGTAGTAAGTTAGAAACCAGGTTCCCACTGAAAGCCAGGGAATTCAAAAGTCCAGCTCCCATTTGTGTCTTCAGAGTTTCCCTTAATATATTGATCAGATGCCAAATAATGTATGTAGTATGAGATTAATGAGTCTCTAAAGGAATGTACAGTACTGCAGCAAACTACATAACATTAAGCTTCTTATGAAGCTGAAGAGCTTACTATAAAATCTGGCATTCCTGTTCGTGCTATTCTTAAATTGTAGAAATGAATGGGTTCCTAAAATACTGAGAATCTAAATACATTCCTGTGCAAGTAGTGCCCAAGAAATCTTGTAGTTACTGGTCGTGGGGGGTGCCATCAGAATAAGGAATAAGGTAGGGTGGGCAAACCCAGTGGCCAACCTCTCATCTGCTTTTGCCAGAGTGACCTTTCCACTTTCATTTGATTGAAATGTTTATGGTTAAAAAAAAAAAAAGAAGGTAATTTTTTAAGGTAGTGAAAAAACTAACAGGAGAATTATATGATATGAAGGGAACTTGATACAATGAAGCTATGATAGTTTATGTATGTGAAAAAAGCAGCTGTAGAAATGAGTAGTAAAATCTTACGGACAGGTGTGTCTCCCAATGATTTTTAGCTTTTGTGATTTTACTGCCTTACCTGTGGGGTGTGGGCTGTAAGTGCAAGATGAGTGTAGGTAGTTTTTCTGGTCATGGTTTTAGCAGTTGTAAGAAATGCCGAGTATGTTTGCATGACATTTATTTACATCAGAAGTGAAAACAACGACCAGCAGTGTTGAAACAACTGCAATGTCTGTGTCACGCGCCTGATGGCAGTGGCAGAACAGGCAGGCCACTGCAGATGTCATGTGAGAAGATTCACACTCCTTCTGGAGTCACAACTGCTTTGGTCTGATGCTCAGAGCAGCTCCACCTATAAAAGGCAACAGCGTCTGCTGTGCAGGGAATAATTCTGCAATTGTGTGCAAACTGTGTCCTCAGTTGAGCTGCTGTCCTGTGGTGGAAGCTTTTCCTTACTTAATTATGGAGTTTTTGGCATAGTATCTCTAGTGACTCAAATATCAAGTCCTCACTACTGCTTTGTCAGCTGTTGAGCACCTTTCTATTATGCTTTTACTAAGAACAGATGAGCTTAGCTTTTCCCACGAGGGAGTACAATTACTGGTAGCCTTTACAGGCTGCAACAGGTTCTCAGGCTGTACAGACTGGTAATGCTCAGACTACCTCAGAGGAGAGAGGCTTTTCCTGGAGTATTTTGGAAGGTTTTTTGTAGACACATGATTGTCTTCACTGGATCATTTTGTAGAGAAGTCTGTTTCCTCTCCCAGGAAACTCAAGAGCAAAACTGCCAGTGACCTAAATAAGTGCACCCAAGGACAGCTCCTGTGTTTCCCAGAGGATTTGGTTAGCATTGCAGAAGTCTGGCTTTTGTTCATCCCTTATTAAATGTGCATTGCAAGTCATAATTTAAAAAAGTTAGTTAAAACAGTTTGGAAATATTTCCTTGTTGTAAATACAATCAAGACAAAGCACAAATCTGAAAGTATTCCTACTTGGACCTGTCAGTGCAGTACTGTTAATGCAGCATGCATTAAACTGTGGATATTTTGTGTTTGTAATTACCATTTCTGACCTCATCCTGCAAACATGCATTTCTTGTATTTGTTGGTATTGGACGTGGTAAGTCTGCTGAGTTGAGAGATGTATGCATGCACTCAGGTACTCAGAGAATTAGGATTTCAGGGGCACAAAATGGAGGATGCACCATATATAAGCAACTGGCAATTATAGTCACTTATTAAAATAGTTTACAGTGGCCTGTGAGGCACAAGAAGGAACATAGCACAACTTCAAATAAGTATAAAATTTTAGATTGTATATCCTACGTTTTGCTGACATGTGAAACTTGCACAGTTATTTATGCCACAGATGAGTTGCCTCTAATTTAAAAAAAAAAATTAAATCTTGAAAAAAATCAATCTTCCAGTTAAAACAATTCTCTATTTTCTTTCAGTTAGCCTATGAGACTGTACTTCATTTAATGTCACAATGCTCTGTGACTACAGAAGTTATGAATATCTATGAAAAAATGGACCAGTATATCAAATTAAATAGGATGTATGCACCAGGGAATATTATCCTGGAGTACTTGTCGATGGCGTGGGTGTCGATCCGCATGCTGACGTATCTCTGGTTTTTCCTCCTGCCCGAGCCCCTCTCAGGCCCCAGTGCCAGGTGCACCATCATCCGGTCCTGTTTGTCCCCGTTCTCGGACATGTAGTGGCCCAGCTCGTTCACGTCCCCGTCGTTGTAGCTGCCGTCCATCATCATGGCCTGGGGCTGAGGCGGGCTGCTGGCACAGGCAGGCTGTGGGCACAAACAGGTGCAGGGTGCGTTTGAGCTGTGTCCAGATACACACACATCCCTCTCCTCCTTACGAAAGGCTGGGAAAATTCAGGCAGCTGGGACTCAAAAGGGAGAACAAGAGGGTGGAGCTGAACAGCAGCTTTCTCTGTCTCTATTTTCATGTCTGCAAGACACAGGCATGGTCAGGGAGAGAGCAGGGTTGCCTGTGGAAAAGCTCATTTGGCTTATGCAGAGGTTTTCAGGGTGTAAATAAAGGTTGGACCTGTACCTTGAATCTGAAAAAATCAGAGAAGAGGACAGAGGGAACCCACAAGAAGGAATGTATGAAGCTTGTCCCATTTGAAGAGAAGATTTTAGGCTGAAATTTTAGGTGATCAAAATTTAATGTAATGTGGGCAAAAGGGGGAAATTGAGGCCACTGTGTAAGTTTAGACTGGGCATGGAGAAAGGTGGGTGATATCTGCAGTGTTGTCTGAAACCCAAAATGCAGTATCCAACTAATTCTATTCACAGGTTCGGATCCTCGGTATAAAAAAGTATCTAAAGGTAAAATACCCAAACCTATCCCATCTCTACAGGCAATGGAGGACTATATGTAGAGGAAGTTTGCGTCCTTAAACTCCAAAGAAAGAACAGAGAACTCGGTGTGGGTTGTTTGTGGCAAATTTTTATAACCTGGAATGGCTTGCTGGTTGTGTTTTTAGAAGCACTTTATTCTTCAGAGCAGCTGAGAACAGTAGCTGCAAAGTTTTGAATGTTTCCAGACCTTTGCCACAGCTTTTCCCAGGGACATGAAGCTTTTTGGAGATAGAAAAGCTCACCTTGTCCCGAAGTTTTCTCTCCTTCCGCTCTTGCACCGTCGTCAGGTAATTCACAGCCGCGTATTCCAACACCGAGAGGAAGACAAACACAAAACTGACCCACAGGTAAATGTCCACTGCTTTGATGTAGGAAACACGAGGCATGGAGGCATTGACTCCAGTGATGATCGTGGACATGGTCAGCACGGTGGTTATCCCTGGGAATACACCAGCAGAGAGACCATTTTCAAACCAGACTCTTCATCACAAATACAGCTGTTGTTACAATTTCATGACATCTGAATTTACTTTGCAGAATTGTTTTTCTCATTTGGGCGATAGATTTCACTGCCTGAGGACAGTCCAGGCAACCCTAAGCTCTAACAGGGATTTGCTTGTCTTTTTGGTGAGCGCAGCTCTAACTCTGGTCTCAGGGTTGTGCTAGCCTGGTTCCTCATCACACCACCAGCCTCCCACCCCATGTCCAGGCAGCAGCACTTTGACCCCATGCTGGCTTCACTCCACTCCAGGCTCAGGACAGTCCTTGGAGGTGTATAAGTACATGTATTTGAACTCAGTGATCCTTATGGGTCCCTTCCAACTCGAGATATTCTATGACTGTACAAGTCTGAGTATCTCAGGTTCTAGTTCAACTCTTCCAGAGCATGGACACAAGCAAAGCTGCTGCTTCCACCAGTTTCCTCTGTGTTTTCTGTACGCTGGACTTCTGGGAAGTCCTGCTTCATGGGAAGTCACAGAAGTCACCAGCCAACTCTCACACTTGGTCTGTGCCCTCACTGGAGCAAAAGCAAAGAATAATGGGTCTCCACATGGCAATGCTGCCCCATGTTACCCCATAGAAGAGCACAATGGGCCCATTAGCAAGGACAGGAGCCCCTGTAGTTTGGTGTTATCCTGGCTCTCAGGGAGGCCTTCTTATTTCAGGGACTAATTATGTCACATTAGTGAACACTTTGAAAGTTGAATTTATGTATACAAACACAAACAAGTGATTCTACAGGAGTACCTAGGTGCTATGAAGCTGCTAAGACAGTGCCTGTATCTTTCTGAAAGGCCATGGCTAAAAACCTTGAGCTCCTTTTATTGTCTTAAGGCAATGGGTGCTGTTTCTAAACTCAGACATGGACAATTGCCCCATTGCCATATATGTGATGCCTCTATATATCTTCTCCATTGAAGAATATGACTTTGAGAATAAATAAAATCCTGAGGTGTGTTGCCTGGAACAAGAGGAAGCAAGCTTGAGCTGAGAACCTGTAAAAACACAAACAGCATTTTGCTAAGGGCGAAGCATCCACTTTAGAAGAAGATTTCTGCTTCCATGATGACTCCTGTGACATACAGCTTCATCTGTCAGAAAGGTGCTGCAAAAGGGGAAGCTGAATCCCTCACATTGCAGTGTAAACTCATTTAATGGCACAGCTCAGCTGGCTGTGTTATGTCTACCCTCCCTCCTCTAGCAAAACTCAGTAAACTGAAATTTTGTCAGGGCTGCTGATACTGATTTTCACCTTCTCATTCACTGAAGTCTCTGAAGGGTACTGAAAATCTTGGCTCTGTATGTGCCCTGTCTCTGCTTACAGCAATAAAAGAGGAGTGGGATCTTTGCTCTCTGATTTGTACCATGTGCCTCTAGGGCTTGTGTGAACAGGAGAAGCAATTCCCTTGGCACCTCAGGGCAGATGGAAAGTTTGCACCAGGGGCAGTTCCCTGCCCATGGAAGGACACATGCCCTGTCCCTGGGAGAAACGTGTGACATAACTGATTTGTGTGCCACAAGGCAACATGGGGGCAGTGCATAGCACAGGGGGTTTCATTTTGGTGGTCAAGGCTGTGGTTGCAGCAATGGTCTCTTAGGTTTGCTGACTCCAAGATTGTTTTTACCTAGCGGTACTCTGGCAGGAACTGCTCGTCGGTCGATCCAGAAGGACACCCAGGACAACATGACCATGAGGGTGGCAGGGAAGTAGGTTTGGAGCAAGAAGAAGAAGATGTGTCGACGTAAAGTGAAGTTTATATAGAGGCGATTGTACCACCCTGTATGACAGAGGGAATGAAAACATCAAACAAACAAACAAAAACATCAAACAAATATTTTCAGACAAGGTGACATTGCATAAGGAGAAAAGTGTCTCATTTTCTTTTAGGTAAACAGCTAATGGCTGCAGATCACGGTAATTTACAGAAAAGACTCCTTACTGAGCCAACTATCAAAGCCAAGGCATCTCTCAGGGCAATATATTCAAGAGAATATAGCCTGTGCAATATGAAAGTTTAATTACTGTTAAGGCTTGGTGTGATCTTGAAGAAGGATTGCCTTTCCAGACCACAACTGTCAAGATGGAAGTCTGTGGCAGGGACAGCCACCTTGGCATAGAAGAGCGACAGGTCTGATGGGCCACAGAGAGAACTCCCAATGGACAATCCTCCAAGACTGAGATCAAGAAAGACAGTCTGCACCCCTTCTTCCCCCAGCCTACTCTGGCAGGCACTCTAGGACCCACCTGTGCTGCTGTAAAAGGCAAGCTTTGTGGTGGTATGAAACTCCTGAATCAGGAACTGGGACAGTGATATCCTCTCATCTGTTTTTAGGGAATCATTCCCGTTCTTCCAGTAGAGCATAAGGTCATCTTCAGTGTAGGCATCTAGGGGAGCAGAGCAAACCTCAGTGCGCTGAGACAATTGCTATCACCCCCATATCCCAGGGCATGCCCACACAGCCCTCCCAGCTACCTGAGAGCTCCTGGCTGAAAGGGCCAAATGCCCAAAATGCCAGTCACTTAGGTGGTGAGTCTGGTTGTGGCAAGGAGTGGACTAGCTCATTGTCACAGCCCTCAGGCCTGATGCATGGTATGTTTTGTAAACCCTTCCATTTCTCCTGCACGTAATGTGAGTGTCAGGTAACCCACTGCATCAGAACTTGAAAAACTATCCCTTATAAACCTCCTAAAATCAGAAACAAAAAAAAAGAAAACTTAAGAGGAAAGAGCCTGCTTGGGGTAATGCAGCGAACAATCTATCAATGGTCTGAGGCAGGCAGGAGGGAAAACTCTTGGGCAAACTTTCTACCTATGATGCAGACATGAACATTACAGGTCTTGCTTTTTTAGGAATGTTAATCCTTTCAGATGGGTTTAGTAGCAGCTTTTTACAGACAGGGAGAAAAAAATCGCACGTAAGTGTATTAAAACCAAATAAAGATTATAATTTCTTATTGCAAGCTTAAGAAGAAGAGGAAAATAACTTGTAAAAAGCCAAAAGTTTAAAATGTTGTTGTGTGAAATCTAGGCAATATATATTATATTATATATGTGCATTATACTTGGGACAAGGGGTATAAGCTGGTTTTATCTCAAATAGGAGTAAGAAAAGTAAGAGGAAGGTGATTAATGTCTCTGCCCCGCTGTGGTTTCTGTACCACGGGGGAGCAGACAGTGCACATGAAGGGCATATGGCCGTTTATCTCTCTGTTTGAGGGCACCTGGACAAGCAGGTGCTATTGGAGACTGCTGACCTGCAGGCAAGTGGCCCAGGTCCTCGTGGGGTGGGGTGGCAGCTTGGCTGGCACTCAGGGATACTGGCAAGACAGTGCTTACAGATGGTTTTTAAAACCACTGTGTTGCTACAAACACCACCTAGTTCCAGTGAAAAAATATGGCCAAGGAGAGTTTTCTTAGTATTGAAGTCTGCCGACTTTGGTTAGAGCTCCCATGAATGTAGCAGCAGTTTAATTATTGATATAATTAATTACTGATATAATTAAATGCAGTTTGGGTGCCCTTGGCTCTCCAACATCTCCACTTTACTTACAGCTTTCAATCTCCAAGGAACATGTCTGTGTGTCCAGGGGAAAGCGACTAAAATCCATGTTGCACATTGCTGTTACTGTAACTCTAGAAATAACAGAAATCACTTCATTAAAAACTTGTCCTCTTATATGACTAAAAAATAATAAAGCTGTGAGTTTGGTCTTTTATTAAGCGACTATGGCCAGTACCAGTCAACTGAAAATAAATCCCTTCCATTCAGCTAAAGCCACTTCACTTTAGTTAAAGCCATTTCTTCCTCTTAGCAAACTGGTGTTAGAAAACATGACCAGAAAGTTAGACCACTACAAATTGCTACTAGATGACAAAAATATTGGAGAAGAAAATGGAATAATATTGGAGAGGACACTTTTCCCCCTGACAATCAGCAAATATATCTCTGCAGACATCTGTCCTTTCAACAGATGCTTTTTACGATAAAATAATTTCCATTTATCAAAGCCATCTAGTGTCATGAGGGATCCAAGTAATTTTCTCCGCACATCATGAATTTCCAGCTGCTAGGTGAGAACCCAGTGATCACACATGGGTATCAGCCACCAGAGGGCACAGGCAGTGCCTCGAGTTAAGGCTGGAGCTGGTATGCAGCACTGACCACCGAATGCTCTGCCCCATCAGTCAAAAGCTCTGGTCTCGCTATAGTCTGATTATCTCATTTTTAATAGCATAATTTCGTGTTTGAACTGGAAACATCCATAAATCTTGACTCAACTGGCTTGAACTCTAGGGAAGTAGATCAAAAGAAAAGGATAATTCATAATGGGGAAAGAATTAATGAGTTACAGAAAGACTAATGGTAGACAGATGTCTCTCACATAATGATAAAAACGCAATGCAGTCCCTTATGTTAGTAGTCCTGCACATGTGGGTTCCGTCTGATGTTGCTTTCCTATTTGGATTTAGACTTTGAGTGAAAGTGCTTGGCTCAGATTCGTTGTTTAGGTGCCTGTGGGGTCTACAGTGATATCCAAGAGAAGGGTAAACAAAGTCTGGCAAAGAACCTTAAAAAGGCAGGCACCAAGGAAAAACATGATCTACAGGCAAAGGCATTCAGCAAAGGCAGACAGGCAGTAACAAATGACCTACTGGCTCCTAAGGAGAGACCAGCCTTTGTATTTCCCCGGCATTCATAAAGCGCTGCAACCTGCAGTTGCTGCTGAATAAAATACTGACACTGCCAATTTGCTATTGAAGACATCCATGACCATTTTGCACAGAGCAATTGTTTAAGCATGAGACTGTGCATGGCAGGATCTGAGTAGTTTGGCAATCTTCTGTTCCCATCTTCTTTAGGTAATCATAAGCGCTTGCAACACAGATGCTTGGTGTCATGCAGCTAAATGAAAGAGTGTATAGGCATGCATGCTATAGCTGAATGTTAGGTCAGATTATTGTCCTTTTTTTATTGTACTGACGACCTGACCAAACTTTGCAAAGGCCTAAGGAACACCTGAACCTTGTCTAACATGCTGAGTGAAGAAAAAGGCTTGATAATGAGAAGGTAGACACTGTTCAGGCTGTGAATCCAGTGAACAGTAAGATAAAAATATCAGAGAACAAATGAATTCTTGTCAAACTGGTGCCCCCTAGGGAATCAAGAATTTCTTAGCTTGACTTACTTTCCTAGAATCATAAAACAGCCTTGGCAGGCTGAGAAGTTGATCTCCTCACTTCGTGGCAGGCTCAGCTCCACCTCTGCCACTACTAACATTCCCGAAAGACCCCCACAGATTTCACAAGCAGTATATTCCTCAACTTTATCACTAGTTAAATCTATGAAGCTTGCTGACGCTGACTGACTATCAGTCAGGTTTTCTTTCATTTTGTCCTTCAGAATATATTATCTATCATCTGATGCTTTCTTTATCTATCAGGTATTTTGTTATTTCAATGTTGTGGAGGTGATGTCAACATTCTTGCATCAGAATATTGTACAGCAATTTCCTCTCTGATAGGTTTTTGTGGGTTGTTTGGCAATACTTGTTTTCTAACTGAATGGGGCTGCAGCCAAGAAAACAGAAGCACAGATTTTAGTTTTTTTAGGAGAGACATATCATGCTGGATTTGTCTGGGATAATTTTTTTCACATTATCTAGTGTGGGGATATGTTCTGGATTTTTGTTGCGAACACTGTTGATAATACAGGGATGTTTTTGTTATAGCTGAGCAGGGCTTGCACAACATCAGTGCCTTTTCTGCTTCTTACCTCCACACCACCAGTGAGGAGACTGGGGGTGCCCAGGGAGCTGGGAGGGGACACAGATAGGAGAGCTGACCCCAACTAACAAAAATGATGTTCCACACCATATAGCATCATGCTCAGTATATGAAGTGGGGAAAAGGAGAAGGAAGGGTTGGAAGTGTGTAGTGACGGCCTTTGTCTTCCCCAGTCACTGTTATATATGTTGGAGCTCTGCTTTCCTAGGGGTGGCTGAGCCTGTCCACTGGAAGTGGTGAATGAACTCCTTGTTTTGCTTTCCCTGTGTGAGGGGTTTTTGCCTTACCTAGTAAGCTGCCTTTCTCTCAACTCGCAAGTTTTTTTCACTTTTACCGCTTCAATTCTCTTCTCTATCTCACCGGGGAGGAGCGAGCCAGCAGCTACATGGGGCTTAGTTGCCAGCTGGTGTTAAATCACGAAGCAGATGCTCCCTCACATAGCATCTCCAAGTATGAAAGTGTTACTTATTAAAAAGAAGAAAAAAATCCTGGTTTAATAATGTTCAGACTCACATCACCCTATTAACCAGCTGGAAAATAGGGGAGAAAGCCAAGCCTGGGATCACCCCTTAAATCAGAGAACAAAACAACGTTTACAAAAAATATCCCCTTCAAGGGGCTTTCAGGCATTTCACATGAAAAGTGAGAAAAAAGCAGGAAGAGCCAAAGTTAAGTGTTTGGGTTGCTGTAGCCACACATGCAAGTTACCAGGAGCTATATACCCTTGCTCTGAAGCTTGTCACTTCACGTGGACGGTGTTCCTTCTGATTTGTTACGTATCATAACTCTAAAGTTGCACTCGGTATAATTTATATTCTTTATAATTGCCTATAAGAATAGAACTTGCATGTTTTGCTAGGCACAGAGGCTTGTTATATAACGAAGTGGATAACTATAGCTGCCCTGGACTTCTCTTTGTTACCAGACATTGCCCTTTTATTTAGACTGTGCCCTGCCTCTTCAGCATGCCCCACGGGGATTGCAACCCCCTGCTCCCTGTTGAACTGCCCCAAGACACTCCCTCATTTGACTGCAGCTTCCCAACAGGAACAGGGGCTAACCATGCATACAAGGCAAAGGGGCAGTGGTGGAATCACCAACACTGGCACAGAAATCTTCCTGCAACAGGCACTTAAACGAACTCGGATGGGGACTCAGATGTCTGTGGGTAGTCAGCATATTCTTTCGTTTTTATGCTTTTTTATGGTATGAAGTCACACAAAAACACAATACAGGAATCAATTAAATCACTTTCTCACTCCACTCACTAATGGCTTGCATTGACCAAATGCAGCTTTACCTGAGGCTATAAAGTACCTTCCCATCTGGCTGGACCCGCAGCATGACATTGTCTGTGGTGGTGTCGTGGATGAAGGAACGCTTGGAGTGAACAAAGAACATGTCGGGAACCCAGATCTTCTTCACCAGTCTGCCATCAAAGGTCATGCTTTGGTTGTTGGTGCTGGGGAAGGACAGCCTCTCATCTTTCCAGTAGTGCCTCAGATAAAGCGTCATGGTGAAGTCCTGCGACAAAACAGGCTTGTGTCACAACTTATACCTTGTCAGCACAGTAGTGATTGCTTCTCTCTGGGACAAACCGTGAACTGGAAAGCACCGTTTCTGAAGGCACATCCACTCCCCAACTGCAAGGGAATGACTGACTGCAGCTTGTTTATTCCTCAGGTTAGACAGTCTTATGGGGTTCAGAAATCAGAGGCCATCCAGGTGGCAAATCCAAATGTTGCATTTTAGTGTCTGTGAGCCACTCCAGGGGTAAAAATGCAGACATGTCAAGGCAGCAGTGGATGTGGAGTGCTGCCGACTGCCTAATCCCCCCAACCATGAGATGCTGTGTTCCTGGAACAGGGAAGAAGCATTTGCTGCCTGCACTGCCATCTCTGCTGCTCCAGGAACTGCCTTACCCCAGGCAGCTGGAAGAATGTGCTGCAGTGGGAGCTCTCCTCCAGCTTTGGCATTAAAGTCTTTTTGATTCAATATTTGACCAAAACGTTTTGGGTTTTTTTGCTCTTTCTCCCCATGTATTGTACTCTTAGATCTGAGGCATGCTCCTTTTCTTCGAGCTCTATTGTATCTGGAATCAGACCCCAGAGACACGTATACTTGGGTTTGCCTTTTGCCTTGTTTCAAAGGAAGCTGTCACATATCTGAAGATAAGATCACACAGTTGTTTATAAATACGTTCTCTTTGAGTGTAGTGTAATATGTTGCCCATAAAGTGGGGGAAGTGCTGAAGTCTGAGCAGTCTGCCCCAGTGTCTGGAGTAGAGGAGGTCAGATGGGTTTGGGGTGGAGTTTTTTGACATTTGATTTTTTTTTTTCCCACAGCACTGGCCAAACATTTTGAAATATGGGGAGTTTTGCTGTCTTTTTTCAACATAAGTGATTTTTACTTGCAGCCTATGCTATTATTTTTACACTAGAGGCCAATATAAATCTTGGAAATGCTTTACATTGCATCTAACTGAAGCTCCCAAAGCCACTGACCATGTAATTTCTTCTTTTTCATTGGATTCATTCCCTAGCATTTGGCAATAACTTTTCCCTGTTTAATTTAAAGACGTTTGATCTGGGAAACCTTTTACCTTGTCTCCTGTATGTTAATATGTCCTTTAAACGGCAATACATTGACAGATATTTGTTCTTCAGTGAGAAGCTAATGCCTCACTTTTTTGCATAAATTTTTAATTATGGTTGCTGTGGAAAAATCTGGTATCGCCCCTTTTATTAGGAAAGATTTATTAATACTAGTTTTAGGCTATTAAACAGTATTTTATAACACATCATCTGAAAATCCCTCAAGCAACAACTATATATCTCTCTTCTTTTGATCCAGTTCTCAGCGACACTATTAACTCTTCCTGTTATGTTCGCAAATTAATTTGCAAAGCTGAGTGACAATCTGTTTTTTCCCTCTTGTCATCTTTCATCCAGATAATACAGCTAGCCCACACAAAATGCAAGAGCTCTGTAATTTCAGGATCATTAGCCTATAATAATATATAGGTTACCTATAATAATAAATATTTGTATATTTTTTAAATGAGTTAGGAAAAAAATCTGATTTGTGGCATCCTAATGAAGTTTTGTAACATCCTCTATTATTTTATCACTGTCTTGTAAATAGTCAGAAAGTAACAGGAAAAAAAAAGAAAAATTGATATAACTAACTTCTCAAGCTTAAACTTAGTACAGAATAGACAACAAGTTTTCTCCTTAACCAGATGGGCTGGACCCATCCCAGGAGAGGTGAAAGCTCAGAATCCCTGTGGCTATCTGCTGGGGTGCCAAGA
The DNA here is from genome assembly GCA_035584735.1 of Pseudotriccus pelzelni. Classification (NCBI taxonomy): domain Eukaryota; kingdom Metazoa; phylum Chordata; class Aves; order Passeriformes; family Tyrannidae; genus Pseudotriccus; species Pseudotriccus pelzelni. The sequence continues at coordinate 79,323,920 of JAWMRA010000113.1, read as the reverse complement.
GCACCAGAGACTGGGGTCAAATGGAGGGATTCCCAGCGCTAGGGAGAATTCTCACCCCCGATGTGTTGTAATCCTGCTGTGCCCAGCAAGTGATGGGATGAGCCCACTCAAAAGTTGAAACAGCTGCAGTGAGAGGAGCCTGGCCTGCAACCAGTGTGGCTGCTACAGAGACATGTTCCTGGCTTAGACAAGGGAGGTCATGTGTAGGTTCTTTAACCCTCTGTGTGTTAATTAGGAACACAGAGAATCTGGTGCTTTCTGAGAAACCTTCAGAGCTATTTGGTACATCTGTTGAAAGATCAAAATATTTTGAAAAGTATACTGTATTGGGGAGTGATGTTTTTTCTCTTTCAAAGCAAAAGCTGAGCTATTGGAGACTCTGAGCATCATAGAATGGTTTGGATTGGAAAAGTGACATAAAGATCATCTAGTTCCGACTCCCTAGCCATGGACAGGGACATGTTCCACTAGACCAGGTTGCTCAAAGCCCCATCCAGCCTGTCCCTGACCACTTCCAGGGATGGGACATCCACAACTTCTCTGGGCAACCTGTTCCAGTGCCTCACTATTCTCAGAATAAATTTCTTCCTTCTATCTGCTCAAAACCTAACCTTCTCCTGTTTAAAGCCATTCCACCTTGTCCTTGGGGGCTCTCTGGCCCCTGACCACCTCAGAACATGGCCAAAGTGAGACTGTATCTACAGTATGTAAAAGTGCCTTAAGCTAACACATTAATTTGTCTCTTCAGAGCTTTTAACCATGTTATCATTTTTAAAGAAAATATAAAGCCCCAAATCCTTTGAGACAGTCTTAGCAGGGTTGTATCATTTTGTCCTAGTGAAGAGAAAGTGGCAGATTTCTTCCTTCTGCTTCAAGGGACATGAAATGGTAGCATGAGGTCAATAGAAGTAACTGTCAGCAGGTTCAGATCAAGACTAAATTTGCTTCCTGGAGGCTGTGGAGTGTTTGTCCTTGGAGGTATTCAAACCCCATGGACACAAGCCCAGGTAGCCTGCTGTAGCTGGCCCTGCTCTCAGCCCATATTTGGTCTCCAGAGGTCCCATCTGTGACTCTTACCATGTCCACCTCAGAAATGCTGTCCAGACTTTCAACTTGGACATCCACCCCAACAGGAATTGCAGGGCCTGAGGGGAAAAAAATTAAAAGTTGACAAAGCACACACCTAGTGAGACAAAGTAATCCCCTGGCTTTAGTATCTTAGAGATAGAAATAGATGCTTGGTCTGAAACAGAAACAACAGCAAAAAACCTGAAATTAAAAACCAGTGGAATTAATAAAAAAAGCCTCTAATAATAATTAAAGTCAGTAATGAGACTGACCTATTAATGACTTTGTCTTTTTATTGTGTCATCCTACATGTGTCCCTTCAAAATTTAAAAGCAACTTTAATTGCTTTTAGCTCTAGTGCTTGTGTCCAGGACTGGCGAGACAGATGTCTGGTGGAGTATCCATTCTGAGGGAAAGCAGTGGCAGCACAACTAAGGAAATGTGTGAGACTTAGTCCAAATTTTCCCTCACTTCTGCCCCCCCGTAGGCTAATACATCCTTGAGAGCTACTCTGTGTATTTGACTCAGTGGCCAGCCATGGAAAAGACGAGGTGACAGGAGGGGATGCATTGCAGGACACAGGCATGTGCCACTGAGCTTGGGGTTCCCAAGGGGAAGGATTCAACTGTGACCCCCTCTAATAGGGATTTTGATCTTTTTTCCCCTCCTCAGGGCTTTGACTAGTCCCTCCTATACCTCTGGCAATTACAGTAGAGGAGAGCTGTCAAGACAAATAATGCACACATTAGCAAACTGCTATGAAACTGAAACGTTTTTAAATTAATTGAACATGCTGGCATTTGGTATATTGAGCATTTAGCAATAAAATCTTCTTTCATCAGAGTATATAATGGTATCCTGGATTTGAATGACCATCTGTCAGCCAGAAAGGGTAGATAAATTACAACATTCTCTAATCCGATGGGCTGAAAGAAAACGTGTTCTCCTTCATCCATTTCCCTGAAAGCTTATGTTGGTCTCGCACATAGCCACAAAACTGTAAGCAAGCATTAAACACAAAGGAGAGTCAAAATGTTTTCTTTTGGGTTATAAATGAAATGATCAGTCGATAGGTGTTGTACGTCATTTGATTATGCACACACAGCATGCATTTCCACGTCATCCAGAAATAAACATGGGTGTATTTGCAGACTTTTGTCAGAGGAAAGTGTCAGTCCTGAATACCAGGAATATTATATTGCCTCTAATCACGCTTCCATGCCTTTGACTATGCTTTTTGCTCACCCAGAAGGCTATTTCTCTGCACCCTATCCCCCTGAGCATATCATGAATTCACGACCCAAAATAACAGAAATTAGAGGCAGCAAGGGCTCTGCTTGTCAATCTGCTTCTTAACCTCAGTACATGTTACAGTACAAAGAAGTGACGGTGTGAAACAGGAACAGTGACAACTGTGCACGTTTCATACCTCCAAACCCTGGTCTCATGCTGAAGTCGTGGTCGTCTATTCGCAGCAGCTGCTCTGACTTCGTCAGGGGAGACTTGGTGATGTCAGGGCTTCGTTTTAAGATTGGGCTGCCAGGAGGAGAGAAGCACAGCTATGAGGCCTGAGCAGTGCCTGTGAGAAGTATGTGCTCGTTTCACTCCATTAACCCTTAGAACATTTAGAACATTTACTCCTTAGACCATGATCATGCGATCGCTTGCAGTGGTTGGCAGTGTGTCATTAAACAGTGATTCCTACACTCAGCATACAGCTTAGGCACCTGTGTGAATTCTGGCACTGAGAAAACCTTTTGGTGACTTTTTGTCGGTAAAATTATCTCTGCTTACAGCAGTTTGGAGACAATCATTCAAAAGCGTGGGCAGGAGGAACAGTACGTATGGACAAGTGGGGAAATAGAAAAGGGGGGAGGCATTGCTGACATGTGATGGAGTGTGAGGCTAGGAATTAGGGAAACAATATATCAAATAAGCTACTGGCTGTTGCCCAGGAACAAAATGGAGACAGTCTGGGAACCAGGCCAGGAGGCAGGCCATCCCGTAACTTGGGATAAAATTATTAGCTCCTGCCCCAGATTTCTATCAAGGATAAAAAGGAGCATTAAAGACCTGGGAGGTCTCTGAGCATTAAAGAGCCTGGGAGGGTCATTCCAGAAGCTGTTGGAGCTGGACCAAATACTGGACAGAGGATGCTCTGTTCCCCTTCCACATCCAAGGTGCAAACTGTTCAGCACTCCAGTGCTTTGGCTGGGATGCTGGTGGCAGCAGCTCCTTGGTTGTTCCCTTGTGTAGGAAAAGCCTTTGCTGGCCTCAGAGCCAGCTGCACACCAGCTGCTCGGGTGGCAGGAGGGCTCAAAAACAGGAGGAAAGGTTTTGCTGGTTCTTTATTTTAGAAAAGATGGCACACTCAGAGGGGCACCTGTCTGAATATACACAAGACAAGTAGGGAATAGATTCAAGGAAAGCAGGTCAACAAAGAAACTTGACGGGGAATATATTCCTAAGATAAAGCTTCTCCTAAATGAGGCTGTTTATCCATGCTGTAACTCATGGGCAGTTGTACCACAAGATGACAATACAACAATCTCTTAACAGAGGCCAGCAATGACTCCTCTTTCAAACCCAGAGCTTTATCTATGAAACACTTTTGAATGATTTATAGTCTCAGTCCATAATTTCTAGGAAAGGTGAGTTGTCTACCTCCACCAGTGAGTTCTTTTAGTCATGAATCACCCCTCAGGCATTTTAAAATGTGGACCTTGCTCCTTCTTTAGATTTAATTCAGCCGCTGTGAGACTTGTGAGTGTACTTTGGGAAAAGTTTATGCCTGTCTGAGACAGGGAAACAAAGTTAGCAGGCCACTGACGAAGCCAATATTTGTGAGCAGGTTTGACTGTGCTCAGAAAGGTGTTCTCTCCCTGGCAGTGTCAGCGGGAAATACAAGTGGAAAGCCTGTGGAGTGGGCTCAGCTCTGCCGAATGGATTCTTGGAGGGAAAGTGCCGCTCACACAGCATGGGCAACACAAACTGCGTATCAGTGCCACATGAAGCCCAAAGGGATGTGGCAAATGGCCGTAGCATCACACCTCACCTACATGAGGGTGTCAGGCAACAGGACTTTCTGTGGGGTCTGCTGGATCCTACTAATGGCATGACTCCTACCTAAAGACAACTGGCATGTTCAAGTGGTGTCCCCTTCCCCTTCCGCAGCCTCAAGCCCAGCCGTGGGGATGTGGCTGGCCGGGCTGGGCCAGCAGCAGCCACTGGAGGTTCTGCTTACCTGCCTTGTTTGTGCGCCTCGCCGTGGGCTTCCCGTCTCTGCCGCTGCGGCCGGCTGCACACAAACAACAGGAAAAGGGAAAGCTGAGGCAGGTGGGCATGGACAGGCAGGTGACAATGTCAGGAGGGAAGCACCGGATCCCTGCAGCATTACCTTCTGTGACAGGCACGAAATGGTGCTTACCTTTTTTCCTGAACCTTTTCACCAAAGGGGGGTGCCAGACGGGGCATGGCGGAGGGTGGGGAATGTGGGCGTGCTGGGGCCTCGCAGCTGGGACAGGGCTAAAGGAGCGGACTGAGGATTTCTGTAAGATGGGATGCCCCTGATTTTGACTGCTTGGGAAAAGACCCAGGCAGGCACACCTCCCACCTCCCCAGCCTGGGCTGGCATCGTCAGGGGCTTTGGGGAGAGGCCGTGCTGCCCAGGGGCCTCTACCAGCGGGAGACAGACATTAAAACTACACACCAGAGGCAGCCGGGTATGTTCATGAGAGGAAAATCTTTCCAAAGTATTCCAAAAAGTGGAATTCCAAAAAGGGGCAAAAAGTGAAAAAACTGTGAAAATGTTTGTATCTGAATTTGTACTGCCTTCCAGCTGGCTGTCAAGAAAGGTTATCTCAGGTCTTTGGCCAAGATTTTATTTAATCATCAGAGGTAAGAATATTGCTTTTGTCAATGTAAGTGGTTTTGGCTCGCTTGAGCAAAAGTAACATTTCAAGCATTTAACACTTCTAACTCATCTTTAATTAAAAATGAAAAAATTAGCTTCTCTCTGTAATAAACACTAACTCTAATCAACTCTGCTAATGAGGCTTTTTGCCCATTAGCGTGCATCTCAAATCCCTTTGTAGAGATTTACAGCAGTAAAACTCCTTTTGAAGTAATGGGTGTCACCACCTGAGCACCATCATCCCTTTGGTGAGTGGTGTAGGAACCTCAGACCTTGTGGGACAGTTCCTCCCTGGGCTGGAAATACTCTGAAAGCTGACACTGTCAGAGGGAGGTTCATCCTTCTGCTGCCACAGACAAGCAGACAGCCAGGCTAGAGGTGGGCATGCAGGGCTGAGTGGAATTGTTTTTTCCATAATCTGCTCTGTGATTCCCAGAGGAAGGCTGGGAATAAGCCCACAGGCAGACCACTGTCTGGGAGAGCCCTGGACCATGCAACACCATTTCCATTACAAAGAGTAGCTTCTTTGGCACTGCTTGGACCTGGGCAACACACAGAAAAGCACTTGCAAATGCAAAATGCGCTTTCTGGAGTCTTGTGCCTTGGGCTGCTGCTGCCATGCCTCACTACTGCCTGTGTCTCATCTGCTGGCTATCAGGAAGTAATTTCTCTTGTTTTGGGCATAAGCAGATTCTGGCAACAAGCTGACCGATTTACATGACTTTAAAGTGCCCTAGTAAACTCTTGGCTGTTCAGGAATAATTCTGGTATTCGAACAGGGATGAAGCAGGCCATGTTCTTGCAATTTCTAATTTTCATTTCCTTTGTAGAGCTTATCTAATACTTCATGATGGCCCTGGCCCTATCCTGCCTGTCAAGGGAGACTTCAAGCCATGGCCATCAAGGATTTGTGGCCAAATCCTCCCCATCCTCAGCACTCAGCAGCCCTGGGTGGTTCCTTTTATTTCCTTCAGGTGTTTCTCACCACCTCTAACCAAACTTTATCTCCTTGTCAAAAACAAGCATAAAATGTCCACTGTACTCCAGCTGGTGCAGAGTACTGTGTTCATTTGAGCTTTGGTTCAGGTACTTCTTTTTACCAATCCCATTCCCTTTGTCACAGCTTTGGGGTTACGAGCCTCTCCCACTTTCCTGCCTCCTCATGTGGCAGCAAAACATTTTTACCTGTTACCCAGTTACTGCAATTTGAAACCCCATTTCTTTCTACTCAATAAATAGCTTTTCTGGTCTGTTTCCTAGGGAGTGCTCTGCTGGCTAATTGATCGATGGCAGCTCCATCATGAGCCCCCATTACCCTGCCCATTTGGGCTGTGAATCAATGGAAAGCTGCCCTGGCTTCCCCTCACGTGTCTGCTGTCCTTGGGTGTCTGTGGTAGACATTGGCACTTGGGAGATTCAACCCAGACCTTGCTCACGGATTGCTCAGCACGACCCTTTACCGCTGTGGCGGCGCACTGTGACAGTGTTACTCCTGCCTTCACTGGGGTGACAGGCTGTCTTTAAAACTAAACAATAACTCCTGAGGTAAAATAAACTGAATAACGAACAGCTTTTTTTTTTTTTTCCCCCAACTGTCAATATTTATCTCTTAACTGTTACAGTGCCAAAAGGCATTTCATGTCTCATGAAGATCACAGAGACGCTTTGTGAAAAAGCAGCAACTGGAGCAGGGTGGCATTTATTCACAGTGCTCCCTGAGCATTGCTAGAGTAGCACTCAGGCTGCTGTTGGCTGTTGGGGTGATGCAAGCTTTTCAAAGCCATTGTACTCCCCCAGATCTACCCACTGCTTCAAGGGATCTTGAGATGCCTCTGCCTCAAAGGCTGAGTCTTGCTGGGGCTGGGAGGCAACTAGGCAACTGAAGTTTAGGACAGCTAGGGAAAAAAATCAGCAAACCCAGATTTTGATCACTATTCCTACAGACACAAGGTAAAAAGCAGTTATTCTTATTTGCATTTTAAAGCACAAGATTTCCTATGGCTCTTATAGCAACAACACAGCAAAAGGGTCGCAAGGCTAGGGATAACAACATCTGATTTTCAGAAGAAACAGTCCAACCATGACATCTGAAGGTCCCAGCAGGCATTTCCAAATGCCCAGCTTCATAGGATTTGTGCCAGAGGAGCATCACGTCCACACTTGCAGTGTGTGCCAGAAACCCCACAGTATCCTTCAGCTTTGAAATAAGAGCTTTTGGAAGCAACCAAAACAAATGTGAGACAAGTCATTGCCCATTGTTGCATTTTAATTTGTAATTACTTATGCAGCACATGTTTCCCACCTATAAATCATACTCTCTTTTCTCTATGGGAGGCAATATACCTATAGAAGACAGTGACTTATTTTATACTCTTAGTAGGATAATCTAATTAGGATTTTAGTACATTTCTTCCTTGAGGAGTTAAATCAAGATACAGCTTCAGTTCAGAAAAAACCAAGACCATTGTATTTTCCTTGAGAGTAACGTGAAAGTTGCTGAAGTAATGCAGCCAGATTCACTTAGTCTTTCCTGGGTCCAAGGGCTGACATGCTTGAGGAACAGCGCTGGTGGGTTTGGCAGACTGGGCTAACACTAATGTTGTTGTTATTATCAGATTTCATTAAAATCTGGGACAGTCTGCTCTCTCCCTCCCTTTTGGTGTTAGGTCTGCCTGAAGGATAGCAGATCAGCTTCTGTCTCAGGAAATATCGTTGAGATGCGTCTATTGCATAATCTTTGTCCCTTCATTTACTTGTGTCATTAGCAGTATTTTGGCAGGGGGCTGTAGCTGCAACTCACTCCTACCCTGAGTGGAGGTGCCTGCCACCCCAGAAAGCCTGGCAATCAGCAGCTGGGGCTGAAACTCCCATGGAGCCCATTTCCTTTCTGTTTATCTCAAGCCTGGGAGATGCCACCACTCCTTCTCTGGTGCAGAGACTGTGGAATCCCTATCACCACGCTCTGAGACCACCACATGCTTAATTTTGTGAGGTATGAGCTCTGTAGCTCACTCTGTGCTGTGATGCAGCTGGTCCATGGCCTCTCCTACCACTGACAGAAAGCAAGGACGGGGGTGGGTGGTGGAGCTTGCTGAGCTAGATTTCAGCAGGACTTTTAGCTGGAAAGTAATGAAAGTGATGAAAAGTCCCTCCTCCCTTTCAGCTGTGCCATGGTGCTCAGCTCTGGGCTCCCCATCTGCAGGGTGAGCAGGGGTGGAGAGCTTGTGTGGTGCTTCCTGTCTTGCACCTGCTGCGCTTCACAACCCACATGCCGTGCTGAGTAGGAGAATGCCAGGAGCTGGGTTCTCCTTGGTTTTCCCGTAAAATTATGTCTGGGCAAGACAGGAGAGGGCAGTGGAGGCAGCGCAGGTTCCTGCAGAGGACAAAGACTTTGTGGGGAGGACCTGGGATTGGCAAAGGTGTATTGGTACTAATAAAGAGCTCTGAGAAGTTTAAATGTCTTATTAAATACCTATACCTACATATTTGACTAGGTTTTGTTTCTCCCTGTTTCATGAGTGGTCAGTGGCTTGGGTTCATACCACATCAGCATCATGTTAAAGGCAGAAACCAGGCGGGAGATTCCTTGACTTCACAAATTAATTGGGAAGACCTTCTCTGCAAGCAGGAATTGCTGATGGACAGGTGGTGCAGCAGGTTCAGGTGAAGACTGAGAAGCAGTCCAGGGCCCAGAGAAGGAGGAGGAAAAGTGAGGTAGCTAAATGGGAAGAAAAACCACGCAGCATCTGAGAGAGGAAAGAGCAAACTTGCCATGGGAGGAACCTGCTTTTACCCAGTGACATGCACTGCATCAGATACGATCCGCTGTGTTACACATTAATTCCCAGGGATGATGTAAGATAGAAACCCACTAATTTGTACTCAAATTGAGAGACTTACAAAGTTGTGAGCTGTATCACAAAATGTATTTTATTTTGGCATTTGTCAAGCCCTTGTTTGTTTGTAACTATGTTGGGTCATACGTCCTTATGATTAATAGGTTTAGAGATGGTGAAGAGGGATGACCTATTGTTATTACAGGTTGTTAAAATTATGAAAAGGAATTGGGAAATAACACTATTTTTGATGTTTACATCACAAAGTCTGAGAAGCAATGGGTTTTGGAGCTCTTCTACCACCTTTTTGAGTGATAGAGAAAATTCAGTGAGAACTCCATTTTAATCCACTGTTACTTGAATACAGGTCAGTCCTAGCATGCAAAATACGCAGAGGCAGGAGACATATAGACACCCTTTAAATTTTGCTCTTCCTTTGTTTGTCCGGGCATAAGCACTGGAAAAAGAAAAAAATGAAACAAGCCTACACATATTGGTTACTCACAGAAATGTCATGCCACCTGAGGTGTCTTGGCACAGTACTTGATGTTGCAGAAATGGAAGTGCCCCTCTGTGGAAGGAATTGCATCCTGTGGGTGGGTGTTTGTGGCGGGGTTGTGTTTTATATGTTGAAAGGAAGGGTTGGAGGAAGCAGAAGGAGAATGACTGAGGTCGATCCTGCCAGCCAAGGAGGAGGCAGGCATGGTGCCAGGGCTCAGCTGAGTGAGAAAGGGAAATGGATGAAGGGAAGGGCAGAACAAATGGGGTGATGAAGAACGTGTTGAAAGGTCTCATGTCTACCCCAGTCTTTGAAGAAAAGTTCACTTGTAAACAGATATCAGCAAAGTGCAAATCAGGGGAGGAAGTTGGAGTTTTGACATTTGGAAATAAATTGTGACAGACTCTAATGATCCATTTATTTGTCTGCCCCTCCCCTGCGGAATAATGAGATTATAAAGATCACTCAATGTGAATCTTTGCAATAATTGACGTCACTCCAGTCTAACGTCCTGTCTGACAGCGTAACTGGCTGCCTTAGTGTAAGCAGGATGAAAAGTAGATTTGAGTGAGGTTTTTAATATTTCATTACTAAACAGGGGAAATATGGTTCAGATGAAACTGTGACTTTGAACATGATTGAAAGACTGTGGTTAAACTAACTGCCATTAGTTTGTTGTTCAGAGATATTAAATAACAGTTCACAGATCTGCTAGTCAATATTTTCAATAATAATGCAGATAACGGAACTATAAAACTTGTGCACGATGGCATGCTTGAAAGAGAAACAGGCATTTGGGGATCTAGGAATCCAAAATTCAAAGCAGCCTCAGCATGTTGGGGACAAGGTCTGATGCTGATAAGATGAATTTCAGTAAAAAAAGAATTCAATGAACTGCATGGAATACAGAGAAATAATTGTACAATTTATGAATGGGGAATAACTAGCTAAAAAATACGAATTTGTAACAAACCAATTCTGCTGTTGGGGCAAGGTTAAGAAATATTCATATTGACACAGGACCAGAGATAGATTTAAAGTAAATGGACTGAACAGTAATAAGTCACCAGGTTTTTACCCAGAAGAAAGCCAAGTAAGAAACTAATGAACCAGCATTTAAATTGTCCTTGGTGTCAAAAGAGAGGAAGGCCATAGCTTTCCACTTCCTTGGAACTCTGAGAAGCTACACTGGACAAATTAGCTACAAAGATAGTAAAAAACACCAACATTGGACACCAGATAAATACAGTTTATACTGAATAAGAGTGAGAGGCAGTTTGACTTTTCTTTAAAGGATATTATGCACTACAGAATCAAAGAATCGTTAGGACTGGGAAAGACCTTTAAAATCAAGCCTGACAGTCAACCTAGCATCACCAACATGTTCACCAACAAACCATGTCCTCAAGTGCCATATCAACATGTTTTTTGAATACTTCCAGGCATGCTGACTACACCACTTCCCTGGGCAGACTGTGCTTTATAACCCTTTCTGTGTTTTTTTTTCCCCCCTACTATCTAATCTGAACCTCTCCTGGCACAACTTGAGGCCATTTCCCCTTGTCCTGTCACTTGTTACCTGAGAGAAGGGATTGACACCACCTCACTACAAGCTCCCTGCAGGTAGTTGTAGTAAATACAATAACCTCTGAAAAGCTCATGACCATGGAGACAAGGGTGAGCAAGATGATACACTGCACCTCAAATTCCAAAAGTGTGTTGACAGGTCCTTCTTGTAAAGCTCCCCAAATGTGAATGGTTACAAAACAAGAAACAGAGGAATAATGCAGTGGTTTGTCCATGAACAAAGTTCTTCAGTATAGTCCCATGAAACCTATGATAGGATCACTATTGTTCAGCAACTTTATAAATTATTTTGGATAAAAGAATAATTACTGTACCCAGTATTTACTGAGGATATGTAACTGTTCAAGGAATTTAAAATCAGAACTATGGATGGGGAATTGCAGCAGAATCTCACGATGCCAAGGGACTGTAGAAAAATTCAGTGTTAGCAAATTCAGAAAAGTGTACATTGTTTCCTGTTGTGCTTTCAGAAAACAATGTTAAGATGCTGATGGCCTCCAAATCAACTGTTGCTACTGAGGAAGGAGGTCTCAGTATCATTGTGGTATTTCTCAGTAAGCATCAGACTAATGCTGCACAGTGCTCAACAAGAGAAACAGGAGCTTAGGCTTTGTTGGGAATGGAGAAGCAAAACAGAAAGCATTTCAGTGATGTTGGTAACATCAAGGCATGTCCACATCTCACATATCCAATGTCCAAGGCTGGAAAAAACAGCAGAGCAAGAGAAGAGAGCTTGGAGGTGGGGACGTCTTCCAGGCAGCCTGAGCAGGGCTTTCTTAAGTGGGAAAGGAAGCAATGGCCAAGTAATACAGTGCAAGGATTATATCCCGATTTTATATAATCAGGAGAAGGTGAACAGGAATCTGTCCCTCAAGACGTTCCACAACACATACCAAAGAGAAGAAGTTTGGAACAAACTACACAAGCACAGCATGTTTTCACTCACTCTCACGAAAAGCTGTAAGTGCTAAAAACGTGAGTTCAGAAGATGACTGTGCATTTCATAGAAGAAAGGCCATCACCATTTCAGTTATTAACCCAACCCTGCAATGCTAAAATGAATTTATTTTAACTCAGAAGGGAGGAAAGTGCCTTGCAGCATCTATGGGTTGGGCTGGTTTTGCCTTTTTTTTTTTTAATTTGTTGTGCTGCACACAGGATTTTAAAGCCTGTTATGTCTTCTCACACCAGCTCATAAAACACATTGCAATAATGGTGGGCCAGAAGACAATGTGGAGCTGCTGATTCTTAGCAAGTTACATGGTGGTAATGTTGACTGAAGATTTTATCATTGGTGTCCCAGTAAAGTTGTACAGTACACGGGTTTATGAACACAGCTTCAGAAGCACCAGTAGAGTCTGTGTTCTGCCATGAATGCCCTGAAGAAAAGTAGGAAGCTATGTGAAGCATAGACCCAAAGTAAGTTCTAGAAGGGATAAAAGGAACCTGGTAATAACGATGAAAGTAGAAAGTATAATTTTCAAAGCATCATCATTTGCAATGATAAGCAGAGAGAGAACAGTTTTGGCTGGGCCAAGAAAAGTTGTCATGCAGGAATGAAGTAACTTGAAAGAACAACTGGGGTGGAAAGGCAAATGAGAGAAACAGCAACACAATAATAAAAAATAAGTTCATGTATAACAGGATAAAGACGAGGAGCGCTGTTGGACCAAGAAAAAGGTTTTGAAGGAAGCCACAGAGTACTGTGAAGTTAAAAGCAACAGGGCTAAACTTGGCAGAGATGTGTGACAAGGACAAGAGATGTGGCTAGGGGCAGATAAATGAGGCAGGTGAAGCACTGGGACAAAAAAAAAAAAAAAAAGAAAAGATTAACAACTAATTGGAGAAGAGGAGAAACCTTGAATGAGGAAAAGAAAAGGAGTGAAGGAGATGAAGGTAAAAGGAGGAAAGGGCAAGGCAAGTTAACAGTGAGAAAGATGAAGACACCAATTGCATTGGTCTGAAGCCCACAGTGGGCCTCTTGTTGCTCTCCTGAGACCTGGCACTGCTGGAGCAAACGGTGTCCAGCCACAATGCAAACTGCTGATCTTAGAAAGCAGTGCCTTGGGGGCTGCAGGTGGTCGGTGTTCACTGGGTCTGGTTCAGTAATGATAACGTGCCTCCACAGGCAATGCTTTCAACAGGCGTTTTACAGGCTTACTGTGCTCTCCCAAGGTCTGATCTTGCATTAGTAAAATTTATTCCTGCAAGTGAATGCTATCAGTGAATCCTGAACATATAAAAAGAAACTCTAAGACAAGAGAGTAGCATAAGGATTGCTGGGAGGTAAAGGAAGAAATCCTGTTAGGAATGAATTTATAAGGCCAGAGAAAGCATTAGGAGGGCAAGAAGGTAGGAACTGCCCTCCATATAAGGGACACCCTCAGTGAAGGTACCAGGATAGCCACATGTGATTTACAGACCAGAGACAGCTTGCACACAGTGTGGCCAGGGTACAAAGGAACTGGCAACAGGGAAGTCTTATCCAAATTCAAAAAAACCAAGAGAATGTAACTGTAATGTGGCAAATGTTCATTATGATGCAGGGTAGCTCCTATCACTTGAAAAGAGTGTCACTAATTGTAATAACATCTGAAAATGTCATAAAGAGAAAGATCTTTAGTCATGAGAGAGACACTGTGATAGCAGGTCCGAGGTTTATTGTAGAGGATGTCATTCAGCTCCAGTAAAAGATAGCTCTTACTGACAGAGGCATGGTCAGGGCACTCTAAAGGAACAAAAAATGAGTTACTGTTTCGAGACCAAAGTGAGGTAAAATTGTTATAACACAGCTAAGGAGTGGTAGGGATAGGAGTAAAAACATGAAGTCAGTCTCTTAGCTAAGATTAAACAAACATATTCCTTAGATCTTGTACAATGAAATTTCTTCTGCTGAGACCTGTTTGTCTGAAAGGTGGTTTTAATGCTATCCAGGGAGATTTTAGTGTTAAAAGAGATTTTTTTTTTCCCCCAGCAGTTAGTTTCTGGCAGAACAATGTGGCTCAGCTCCAGGCCAGTTCTTTTGCTATCACTCATCCTCTCCAGCAGATTCTGCAAGTCTAATTAGCAACACAGGCTTTGGCCCTTTTGTTGGCACAAGGATGTTGTGACTTTTAGTGAGCCTTTGCATCATTCTAGTGACCCCCCTGCAGCCTGGTGGCTTTACAAAAGCCTGAGCAGTTGGGAAAACAGCAGACAGCCCTTTTGCCAGTGCTTCGGATCTCAACTCCTTCCTGTAGGAGTTCTGGCACTTCGTATTTAACAGGAGCAAACAGCCTTGCAAACACCGCAGGGTTTGCGCGTGGCTGACTGCAAACTGCGAACAGGTCTGCAAGGTGAGAAAGCTTTTATTTTTATATTGCTTCTCTTTAAAGTGAAATTCCTTTGAAGTGATTTGTCCTGGAGATTAGCAAAAATAAGTAGTTGAGTCCTTGACTGGCACACAGACATTTTTATAGTGAATTATAATATTGGAGGGCTCTGCAGTAAGTCCCATGCAATAAAGCTATCTACTATGCTGCTTTCACTGTGACTTTGAGTTAGGTTGGTTTGCCATTTTCTTCTCACACTCTGCAATATGTCCTAAAGCCTCAGCAGTTTTATTTAAGGAATTATTTGTGACCTTTTTCAATATTCCTGTCATATTCCTGTCATGCAAACCCAGTCCCCATAAGATTGTGGTGCATGCATGAACTCTCACGGGGAAAACCATGCCTGTCTTCTCACACTTCTGTAGGGCTCTTGTATTTCATGGTGGAATGGCTGCCTTGGGGTACCTGCCAGAAATTGTGACAGAGGTGTCTGACCCTGTGGGGTCTCATTCGTCCCATCCACCATATCAGCAAGAATGCAAAGACAAAGTATTTGTGGGCTTAGCTGGATATGAGCAGGTAAAAGACAAGCCCTAAGGCTAAAAACTGCACATCCAATGTTGAGTTTTAATTTGAAAGCAGAGTTCAAAGCAAGTGAGTTTCCTTCGAATAAACTAATACAGAATCCAAAGAAACAAGCTAAAAACCTACATAAGACCTCAATCAGTTGCACCGTGAGAATCAGGAGTAAAGCTGGACATGTCTTTCAGGGACAGCAGGATGCTGGCAGCACACCCAATGTGGCAGGTCTCTACAACAGGTGCCTGTGCCACCTGCCAACACCGGTGGCTGACGCTGGGCCCTGGCAGTGGGGCATACGGATGCTCTCGTGGCCCTTCTGGAGGCCCTTCTGGGAGGGCATGGGTGCAAATCAAGCCATCCTGAGCATCCTGTGGTAGTGTGGAGCCAGCCTTTTCCACTTCAAATAGATTTCACCATCAATCTCCACTGAGGCCTGTGGCTCTCTCAGAAAGTAAAGGCTGCAGTGAAGGAATGGAATTGCTGGTCCTTACCACAAGCCTTATGAAGCAAGAGGTAACAGTGTTCAGAGAGGAGTAACAAGGTCAATTATTCAAACTTCTTCTGCATAATACCTGTTCAGGACTGAGTGTTGAAGGGAGGGGAAACAGAGTCAAACCCAAAATGTTCAGGGGCAATGTTCTTTGCAAGCTCTTTCTGGTGTTGTATAGCATCCCTCCTTGATGTGTTCTGAAACCAGTATCTAACTCTATAAATTGGGGGGTGTGTGTGTAATTCACACAGAAGGTTTTGTTGTTTGTGCTTAGCAGGAAATTAGATAGATGACCATAGATGACCATAATCATCCCTTTTTTGCCTTACAAATTATAAGGCTGTTGAAACCATGGCTCTCTCGCAGCCTATCCCATCGCAGGGCAAAGTGAGCACTGGGCACCATACCACTTACGGACAGCTACAGCCACAGGCCAGCTTTGTTTCTCTCTCCCTATCAGCCCTCCTCAACATCACTAGTGCTTTATTGAGGGAGAAATAGGCCAGAAATCACCTCCCAGGCCAGCGTGGGCACGCTGGGAGGGCAGTGGAGCCAGCTTCCCAAAGCCACAACACCTCAGGACTTTCTGATGGGCTTATCCTGGCACAATTACACCTTATTTACAAAGTACAAGTGAAGAGGCAGATCCTGTATTAACCAAATAGGTATTTCTCTTCTATTTTCACACATTTTTAACACTTTGCTGCTGTGATTTGCTGTATTGTCACTTCATTGCACTGATACTGTTAAGCATTTAGTGCAGTGGGAGTTTTTGTTAAAGATGAAAAACAAGAACATGGCTTTGTGTGCACATTTCTCTCAGCTGGATGCTTTACAACTCAAATGGTGACACCTTGCTTCTCACACCTTTATTTTTGCTACAGCCAACATCTGACCTCTTGTGCCACTGCCATGAAGCCTCAATGAAAACAGGGCTTTGGGGCTGTCTTATGTCCATACTGTCCCTGGTAATGTGTCCCCTGGGTGCTGGTTATGAACACAGCCACTGCATTCATTTTGCCAGTTATAATTCCATGAGGGTGATGTCACTGCTAAAGCCACTTCCTCTGTATAAAATGGTTCATGTACCCCCAAGTGCCGACCAGGACACTGCAGTCACTCTGCAATGTAGCCCTCACTTGCTACGAGGCTCTGCAAGAAAATAAAAAGGCACTTTCCATCCCTTCCACCTTTCAGTCATTTTTTCTAGAGGCTAATAGCAGTGGTTTTAATTCCTCAGGACTGTGACATTCCTTCATTTCCATCCTTATACATTTTACAGTATTCATGGTGATAGCCATTACAGAACAGACATTATAGCAAAGCAGAAACAACGTAGGTTCAGTCTGTCACCAGAAGAAATATGCAGCATTTGAACAGAAAGATTCATGTGTGAAACGTGATAAACATGTCAGTTATACTCCTACAAACAAACAAAAAAAAGCAAAAAGAAGTGTTTTTCCTTCAGGTCTACCTTGCTGTGTACCTGACTATAAAAATCCTCATACAAAGTTCCAAATATTCCCCAAAATACAATATAAGTAATCAGAACTCAGCTGTAGCAAAAAACCTTCCATAACTCAAAACCTCCTAAAATGGCTGTCTACAAGATAGTGGGAGCAAAATATGACATAGTCTTTTTGCAAGAGAGAAAGAGAGGGAGAGAAGAATAGACAACATTTTAAATAATTTTAATATCTTATTTCAACAACTGAATGCTCTTTCTGTTTCCTTTGATAACTGAGCATACCCTTGAAGTTTGCTGAGAGACTTTAATTTTTTCCTCTCAAAAGATCTATAAAACAAATTACATGGAAACAATAAAATAAATTCTGAATGTTTTCATCTGACATCTCAAGTCAATCTAATCTTCAGTGAATGCAACAATTCTCATGGACCTAAATTTCATCTTCATTTTCATGTAAATATTCTACCACATTTTAATCACCAAAAATATAAATGTTTCCTTTTTTGCATCCCTTCAAAGTTTGAGATACTTCACAAACCCTTTTTTTGAGAGAAGCAGTGATTTTCACTGTAGAAAATGAACTAAAACTTAGTCATTGGCAAAAGCAACAACAGAAAATATTTTTGCCTGAGAGATCACAATCTGCAAATGCAAGCTCTAATTATCTGTTAGTCATTTTATCATCACCCAAAACATTGTATTTGTCCAAACTGTAGCTATTTGAATGTAAAAAAATGAGACTCACCTGCCTTTTTTGTATACCTCATGTATTTCTTTTCCTTGTCGATGGGTTCTGCATTCAGTGGATAAAATCCATCCCCACAACAGGAGGAAGATGCTAAAATGCATTTTATGGACAGTCAACATGTTACCTTAAGGTTCTGTATCCAGAAATAGTCCATACAAGAAGAAGAAAATCTAAATGTAGATCCTTTTCCTCTTTTTAAGACATTATCGGTCTGATCGTTATTGGAAGGATGTTTACTCATACAAAAAATCATCCTGCAGTATTTAATCTGGACAGTGGGGAAAGCAATTTCCACTAAACCTATAAATCCCTCTACGTCAGATGGCAGGGATTTTCTAGCAGTGTTGAATTCACGTATTCTCACAGAACAATTATTTTTTGTCCAAACAGGCTATTTTATTAATTGGTTTAAATTGAACCCTATTCAAATACCTGTGATATGTATATATATTTCTGCCTTTTTAAGCAAAGTAGTGCAGTTGGTCAGGCAGGTGTCATTAGTCATTCTTTAATCACCAGACTTACCTGTGTAGCAGTAATGTTTTTTTACAAGCATTGCAATAAATTGAAAGGTATTAATAAACACGTATCAGTTTCCAGCAAATATTAATTTTTATTTAGCTCTACAAACTGAATTTTCCTTTGTGTTCTTCTACGCTACTTTAATACGCAGTGGTGTTGTGGCCAGAGTAGTTGGTGCTTGCAGGACTTGCGCTCTGCTGAGCACTGCCTCTGGAAAGTATCCCGGTGTGCAGAGGAGTAGGAGAGGACAGCATGGGGGAGACAGCACAGGGCTGTTTGGAGGGATCCTGCCAAAACAGAGCAGCAAACACCCACCAGGGCTGCAGGAGAGCTCAGGGACCTGCTGTGCCAGACAAGATCCTCATTGGTGGTAAAGACAGTAAAAGTGCATGGGCAGAAATATGCGGCCAAGCCAGCCATTTCACCTATTAGTTTGGAACTCAACCCCTCCCTGCATAACCCACAGCTCTGTGTTTACCTTCCTTCTCCTCTGTGCCTTCCCTCTAGGCCTTACAGCTCTGGTCCTACTTGTGCCTTATCATGGAAACCTTGCCCCGTGCCCTGCTGACACCACCAACCTTGTCCCATCCCTTTGCTGACAAGGCTCTTCTTCCTCTGCCTGTTACCCATGGATTTCTATTTCAGAGCAGTTTGTCAGGTCACCCATCTCCTTCTAAAACCCTGGGAAGCAAATCTCTACCTGGTCTAAGCTGCTGTGGCTTTATTGACTTCAGCGAGCCTTTACACTGCCTTGGGATCCACAGAAACAACACACTGAAAGTCAATAAAATTTCATTCAATCAAACAAGATTCAATTTTGTGGTTTGCTGGGATACACAAAGTCACACAGGCCTCAAGAGATGGTCACCAACAGTTTGTTGCAAAGATTAATTGATGCTGCTGTTCAAATAAGTTGTACCCATCTTAGCTTTGAAAATTATCTGCATTCCATTTCCACTGATTCATTTAATCTTCTCAAAGAGAATAAAAACTATCTTAATAGTTGTTCTTTTCACCTGTGGTGACACTAGATATACTCTTCTCAGTCTTTGCAACAGTCTATATCAAGTCTTATGATGTCTTTCATCAAATTCTCTGAAATACATTTTTGTTGTTCATATACATAGCTAAAAAATACTAGTCCCTTTCTTATGCAACAGGGGAGCAATGGGGATTGACAAGCAATGGATAACTATGAATTCACTTAGCTGCCCTAGAACAGCTGAAAGTCCCTTAGCACACATGAGAGGAAGGAAATATTTGTCCTCTCAGTGGCAGAGGGAATTTGCTAAAGGACTATATCAAAAAAGCAAAAAAAAGCATTCTATTTCCCTTTTTTTGAATTGCTCAAATATGAGTCATTCATAGAAAAATCCTGGAACAAATCATCAGACACCTTCTAAACTCCTGAAAGAAAATTACTGGATGAAGATGGGCTTATGAGGAATAAACATCTTGATCAAACTGTTTTCTCTGACAGGCCAACAGGTTTCAGATCTTGGGAAGAAGCAGTAGGTTTGGGTAAGCTTTCAACACCATCTCACACAACATTCTTATAAGCAAGATGGGGAAGCATGGTCCTGGTGAAGTATTTATAGGACTGATGCAAAACATTGCTAGTTCAGTTTATCTTGCTGTACCTCAAGAGCACTTACCCCTGACTCGCCATACCTTGGAGAAGGTAACACGTGTAGCAAATGATCTGCAAGGGAGCTGTGAACCACCCGGGTTCATAACCCAAAGTGAAGGCTTGAAAGGGTGAAAACAGGACCAGTACACCTCTTCAGGTATGTAAAAGTCACTTCAAAGAGAAAAATACTCTGGTCCAAATGGCCATGATATAGAGAACAAAAAATAACTGATAGATTAGTAAGGGGAAAATGAGGTTAAACACTCCATTAGATACTAGGAATATTTTCTAACAATAAGGACAGGGGAGTGTTGCAGTAGATTACATGGAAAGTGTTTGCAACTGGTGTCATTAGAAATAATTAAGACAGTAATAGCAGATCTTGTCTTAGGACCAAAGGTTAGACTACATTATTTTTCAAGGTCACTTTCAGCACCTTGTCTTTCTGGATTCCCAGAGGAAAAATTATGGAAAGTTCCCATCAGAATTAGAAAAAAATGTCAATTCAAATATCCAGGAACAAGAAAAGAGAGGGCTATGTGCCTTATATATGAAAAATAAAACAAAAAAATGAAAAAACACAACTTTTTAAGTTTTGCCCTCAAATTTTGATTAATCTGGAGCTCAAGTAGATGGAGAGTTAATTTTGTCTGCTTTCTCTATGAGAACAACTAGAGATTAAAGATATAGCACAATTTTAATTCTGTAGATAGAAACTCTCTAGATAACAAATATGAAAAGAATTAGTAATTTTCAGTGAACTGTATTTTCAACAAGTTGATCTGCTTTTATGGTTTGTGGGCTAGCTGTGAGCTGACTGAAGTCTCCTCAAAAGACTCTATTATTTGTCTTATCAGCTGATATATTTAGGGGGAAGATCCTAGAGATTTGTGTCAAAATCTTTTCATTTTGAATTATTATTTGTTTTATTTGGTTTGGTAATCCCTCGGCATTTTTTCCTGTTCACCCATCAAATGAGTGTTCACAAAGATAAAATTTAACATACACTCCCCTTTCCAGATACTCAACTAGTAATAACATAAGTACTAACTTTCCACCCACATCTGACATTCACCAGAACCCAGAGCAAATTTTAAAACTGAAAAGCTACAATATCATCCACTTTCCTAGCTTACCCCTTATTTCCTAATTTTAACACCAGTTCTATGAATAGGAAACAGCCATCCAAATGCGAAATGATTGCGCCAAATCCCTCACAGACAGACAGTGCTGATCCAGGAAGAGATCAAGAAATGGGGATGGACTGTAGACATGGAGTCAACGGAGCAGTGTTGAGTTTTGCAGTAGGAAAGGACAGCTATTTCCATTTCACAGCTGAAGACATCTTTCCTGGAAGGCTTTTGTGCTTGAAACCAGATACCAGGCTTTTTTGGGTTAGAGTAGGAGCTGAATGCAAATGATCATGCACCATCTTAGGCAATTGAAACAAATTATACTGAACAGGAAAGGTAAAAAAACCACATTCTTGAGCAAGTTGAAATAAACAAGGTTTGAATCCTTTGTGTTGAAGTCCCCAGCAGGTGCCTTCCTACACAGCAGCTTGGTCTCTCCACAGGGATGCTCCTGCTGAGCTCAGCTCAAGGGCGTGCTCAACACCTGCTAGCTGGTGTTGCTTTCCCTGCTCCAGTAACTTTGGTCACCATGTTCCTCAGAGGAGTTCAGTGGGACCTTGGGCTTTTACTTAGTTACTGAGGCCATCAAAATGCAGATTTCCCAGACTGTTTGGGACCCTAATCTCAGATTTCCTGGATTTTCATTAACAAAGGATTATAAGAAATGTCACAGAAGTAAACATTTCATTCAGTTTGGCCCAACTATATTATTATAATTTGTTAAATAAACAAGTTTTGGGAAAACCAAAGATGCACTTTTTCCATTTCATCCCAGAAAAGTAAACTATTTGTCCAGTTCTATTTATAACCCATATATCTCCAAAATGAGAACATAGTCAGAAGAAAAAATTAAGACTTCTTTTTTTTCCTTTGAATCAACAGTGTACAGAGATGCTGAACGTGTCAGGAGCAGAAATCCAGTCTGGAGAATAGTCACACAGGCCTCCAGCTACCATGGGAACCCAGAGTACTTTCAGTGCCCAAGAGGGCAAGGCACAATATAGTGTAAGTGTCTGCCACAACCATAACTCCAGTCAAATCATGCATGAACCAGGCCTTCTCTTGTTTAACTAAGGCTCCCAAAGCTTCAAATAGTGCAGCAATACACAGCACATGTCACGCAAAAATACCTCTGGAGCTGCAGCATGAACACATAAAAGAGCCCACAGTGTTTACAGGGGCAGGTATCTGCCCTAGCAGGTATCTGCCTTTATCTAAAAGCTTTTAATGCAGTCACGGACTCATGTGTATCTCTGTTGTGATTTATGTTTCCAGGAGCTGGAGGAGCACAAGGGTGCTAACAGAAAGGACACTGCTGTCTCCAGGGCACAGTGGTCAGAGCATAGTGTTTTACTTCTGTAGTGCTTTCAGGTATGGGTGTTATCAGAGACTTTAAAAGTCAGGCTCAATATGAAGTTAGTGGGGGTTCCATTACTTGGGTCCCTTTTTAAGAAGTATACTTCCATTGTTTGGGATGTTCACAGAAGATCCATGCTCGCCCTGTGGAAGGTGAAAATTTTCAGCTGGATCTTTCATGTTTGTTGGTTTATAGGACCATGTCCAAGGAAGACGTTAGTACAGATAAGCAATAGAATTTGAATACTCTGGGAATAAGTGGGAATCCACTGAGTTTCAATGTGATGGTGTCAGCAAAGCTGGTGGCTATTCATAGCACTCATAGCTCTGTTCTTTGTATTACTCCAAAACAAACTCTCCAGTTGGATGAGAGAAGTGTGAATATATGGATTTACGCTGAAATGATTAAAGCTAAAGAAACCCACACACAAAGGGGCTGTAATAACAGAAAGTTATTTCCTCTGCAGGCACGAGAGGCAAATAGATTCTTTCCCAGTCTGTAACTCGATGTGCTCTGATTGTGGAGAGCAGAGACCACTGGCCTGAGTGGGGCAGGGGAAATGTCCAAACAGGAAGATTTTAGTCTTCAGTGTTAAAGATCAGTGTATGATCTGGCCTAAGTGTGCACCAAGATGGAAATTGTGTCACTTTGTACTGGCCAAGGTTTACACCACAAATAGCTTTTGCACTTCGTTATCACATTTGTTTCTATGCCCTTGCTCCCTTCTAGTCTCTGTTGCACTCCTTGCTTGTAATATCACATCAGAGCAGACTCACATGCTTCTTTGTGGCAAGCCCTGGAACTTCTCCAAGTAGCGATGAGGACATTGGTGGACCTCAAGAAATCATAACAATTAATGAATAATTAGATTTCCATGCAATTTGAATGAAAAGGAGGAGAGAAGTGCCAATGAACCCAT
Organism: Pseudotriccus pelzelni; assembly: GCA_035584735.1. Classification (NCBI taxonomy): domain Eukaryota; kingdom Metazoa; phylum Chordata; class Aves; order Passeriformes; family Tyrannidae; genus Pseudotriccus; species Pseudotriccus pelzelni. The sequence goes on along the minus strand of JAWMRA010000113.1, from coordinate 79,300,857 downwards.
GACCCCAAGCCTTCTTATCACAGAATAAAAATCAGATAGAGGCAAGGCAGTGTACATGGGCCTCTAAGCCGCTATAAATCCCTAAATGGATTGTGCACTGCATGAAAGGAAAGGGAAATAGGCCAAGCCTGCAATGGGCAGAAACCTGAATGGCTACAGCAAACAATGTGCCTGAGTGAAACGCACTGCTTCAGGACTAATGCATTCAGCTGCCGCTCCTCACTGACAAAATGAATAACAATGCTACAGCACCCCAGCGAGGCACATCTTTAATACCACTCTGGTTTTATTAGAGCTCTTACCTCAGGGGTGTCTTTGTCCACCAAATACATCTTTTCTCCTCACGTGACGTGTCGTTGTTGCCTGTGGAGGCATATTTGGGTTTGCAACTGTCTCTATGTGGCCCTGCACTCTGTCTGAGAGATTATGTGCATTGCGTGCTGAGCTGTGTCCTTTTGTTTCAGTCCCTTCTGCAATTTCCCCAAGCTGCGCTAGCTGGATTAGGCGGCTTTGTGAGTACTTGGCTCTGGGGCACCTGGCCTTTTTGCGTGGAGGTTCTGCTGCTAAAACTCAAGAAAATATATCCAAAAAAAAAAAGGTACAAGATAAATCAAAGATAAAAAGACACTTTTAGAGGTATACTTTGCTGTTAGCAGTTTAATGAGGCTGAATTAAAATGTCGAAACATGTACTAGTGCCTAGTGCAGCCTGGTAGAAAGTATTTTTGTCTTCTACTAGCAGATTATACTAGAGAAGGCAGACATGGGATGCTACGGGTGTCAAGGATTTCCCTGATGCTCCTCAGTCCAATCCCCACAGCACACAGCACACTCATTTACCAGTAGGGACTGCTCCCTTAAAGGGATCTCTGTTTGAAGATCCAGAACTAAAAGATATGAAAGCATTCAAACTGGATTGAAATTATGCTCTGGATATCCAGACAGGGACTAATTTCACTCTGGCAACTAGGTTCTGGTCCTCAGCCCTCCTGTCCAGCCCATGGCATTTCACATCTTTGCAGTAAGTACGTTCCTTACACATACAACCCTAGCTAAAAAGGCTTTCCCCATTTCCTCTACTGTTCTCACATCCCATCTGCCTCACCCCATGGGGACTTTCATCAGTAATACGAGAAGGGGCTCTGCCTGTCCACCAAGAAATAGCTCAAAATGCTTTTCAAAAGAGAGCAAAAAAAAATGGAAGCAAAAAGAATGGTGATGAGACTGAAATTCTTATACACAGAGACTCCAATGGGGCCATATCAAGGCAAAAGCTAACACAGGTATGAATAACAGCTACAGAACTGTCAACAGCAATTCAGAGAAGGCAGTAGTGCTTAATAAGAGAGTTGTTCTGCCAATATTCAGAGGGGATTAAAGGAACAACTGGACTAATTACAGCCCTCAGCCTGACAAAATATTGGAAAGGCTGATATGGCACTCAATAAATGAAGAGTTAGAGGGTAATTTCATTAATGTCAATTAGCATGGCTTTAAAGAAAAATAGATCTTTCCAAGTTAATCCTTTTCTGATTAATTTAAAATGTGTTTGCTGGAGGAAATGAAGCAAAGAGATGTGCTTCTGTAAGGCATTTAATGTTGCAGCACATGGCATTTTTATTAAGGAACTGCAACAATACAGTTTCAAGATAAAATAAGAAAAATATTTTCAAACTGGATAAACCCCCCATATTGAATATGACTGTAAATGGCAAATCCCCATCGGGTAATGCAATTATCTCCCCGAAGAGACTGGTTGTTTATACTGCACTGTTCCTGACAATAAGCAAGACTTAAACACAGGCTGCTTCATGCTGTGGCATGAAGGATGTCAGAAAAACTGAAGGATTGCTGACAAGGAGCAAATGGAATATCATAGGGGAAGGCCGAGAAGCTGCTAATGTCATTTCACTACAGCTTACTACAAAACTGTCCTGTTTGCAGATACTAGACTGTATCTAACAGTCAAAAATGTGCTTCATAATTTTAGGATAAGGAGGAGAAATTCTGACACCAATGGAGAGTTCTCTTGGAAAACTAGTTGAACAGTACCTTCCTCTCTCTCTCTCTGTCTCTCTCTTTATAAGTATATATAAAGGCCAAAATTTGCTGTCTTGTGTGTTTAAAAAAAAAAAGGAATATCGTAAAAGTATGAAGATTGTGTTACCTCTTTATGTGCAAACTGACTGAATCTTAAAAGAGAGAGTTCTTTGTTCATCAAGCTAAATATTTATTAAAATATCCTTATTAAATCTTACAACATTCCAATGGCTGGAAGACCACAGAAGGCAAATTTGAAGTATAATCTTTTTAATTATTTTTAGAAAGTAGAAGTGAAATTTGTTTCATTATGACTGTATTTATTAACTGAAGAGAGTATGATTTTCTGGAGGATATGGGCTAATTCTCGGACGGGGATAAAGCTGGGGAAGTCCAATAGCCAGTGGCATAAGGTAGAGCTGATTAGATAATCAAACAGTCAATGAGGCAGGCTGAGAACTATCAATTATTGGCACCAGTTAAGTGGCAAATCTGAACAACACTCTGAAAGATGAATTTGTTTGGATCTGACATCCTCTTCTGAATTTGGTGGTGAATTAACTTCAGAGGGCGATGTGTTATAACAGTTGAGTTTACAGAATTATTGGTCAAAAGGCAGTTCTTAAATAAATAATGGACTACAGGAGTGTGTATTTTTTAAAAACAAAGACAAACAAATATCACAACATTTTCCCTTGATCAATGTACTCTGAGACACACAGTGGTTTTCAGGAAGCTGCTTCTTGGAGCGACCCACTTTCATGGGTGTCCCTCCAGTGGACCCACCAGCCACCCATCAGCAATGTCTGGTCATTGTGCCCAGGACTCACACAGTTCATATATGGCTTCAGCATCACTTTAACACTTTCAGTCAGGCGCTCAGCATCTGTACAGCTTAGCTTGGATTTAGTCAGGGGTGAACAAAGGAACAGGAAAACTGAGACACTCACTTTAAAGCTACATAGTCTCTGGCACCTCTGGACTGTGCCTAAAGTTCTCTGCGCATCCCAGCATGTAAGGAACTGGGGGTTTGCCTGTCCAAATTCCTTACCAGCAATATGGATAACTACATCTGAGCCAGCCATCAGGGCCTGGTGGAGAAGTGTTTCTAGGAAACAGGGAGTTTTTTCAGGATGTGTCAGCTGGGTGCATTGCCTTTCAGCAGAGGCTGTCTTGTTGGGGAGAGCAGCCCAGTGCAGCCGGCTGGCGTGCAGACCTGTGCCATGAGATCCCTCTCAAGAGTCTCTGAGAGTATTTTTTTGAAGTGTGCAGAGTCAATGATGTGGTTCATGTCAGCAAGTCTCACCTTTCTAATCTTGTTTTGTTCTGATGGAGCCTTGTCTGTGGGATGCCCATGGGCAACCTGTCCCAATGGCTTCTTGCATATTTCCTCTCACTGGAGTCACTGCAACCTTTTAGTTTTGGCACAAAGAAATCCAGTAGCTTTTGGTTTTCTCTGTGAAAACGTTGCAGCATCTCCAGCTCTGTCAGTTTTGAGATATTTCACAGTTTTTTCCACTAACATTGCAACATGATGGCAGACTGGGACAGCTCTAACAACAATATTCCTTGAATTTTGGAGCTGAAATGATGTTAGCTGGCATTTGGATGTGCTGAAGCTCTGTGAATTATACACAGTCATTTGGAAAATTACCAGCTGGCTCCTTTTCCTCTGCTACTGATATTCACTATAACAATGATGCCTCAAAATAGCAATAAAAAGTAAGCTGAAAAGGTATTATGAACTGCCTTGACACACCAGGAAGAGAACAGCAAATAGGAGCCACAAATCTGTTGCATGCAATTCTGGTTTCAGTGGCCAACTTCTAAAAGCTGCTAAGTGGGCTGTCACAAATAAACTTCTCCGACACAGCTTTCCCAGCAAGTCTGGTACTGTTTACTGCCTTTAGATCTCAAACTGCCTGCAGTGCTTCTAGGTCTTCAGATCTGTGCTGAAACAGAAATGCCTCAGCAGACTTTTCTCACTGTGTCTCTTTTTAGCCTGTTGCTAAATGTAACCCCCCAGTGCACAGTTGCTCCATCCTCCAGATTTACAGAGGCAGAACTGGAGTTACTTTAGACCACTTTCTCAACCAATGAATTCCCTGTCAAAAATTTTTGTAGAGGATACAGCTGGGATTTAAAAAATTTTATTATATCTGAAACAATTGACTTCTTTATTGTCTCCCAGGATCCCAATTTAGCAAAATATTCATTTACTCAGTTGGTCTTACTGCTGTTGCCAGTGTCTTTATAGAAAACATGGGCTGAATCCACAGTGAAACACTTTGCGTTTCTCCACCAGATTAGCTTCTGCCTCTTGTCTGCAAATACCATATGGTGTAATATGGGAAGAGACATGACTGGACAAGACTGTAATTAGTGGACCATTAGTCTGATTACAATATTTAACTGAAATAAAATGCTAAGAAGAGGTCTTGTTTTGCAGCAAGAGGCCACAAGTGTACAGGAATCAACAGATGGGTGTGTATCATAGAAGTTACTGCCATTGACAAATAGGCAAGTTTAGTACGTCTGTAAATACCCTTGAGTATCAGAACATCTTCTTTGTCCCTCTGCAGAATGAGAGGGTTCCTCTGGTGTCAGCACAGACCTTTCTTGGAAAAGGCTCCTGACACAGAGGAAGACAAAACAAAACACCCAAATAAACCAGCAGGTTGTTCGGCTGGTGACATCAGGGAAAGCTTCCTTTCAGATTACTGAACTGGTGATCAGGCTAGTCCTGGGCACACATGAAAAACACGTCAAGAAGACACTTAAAAGCTTTCCAGGACAAGTCTGAAGGGGAGTTCTCAGTGCCTGATGTCCTGCCTCCATCTGTCTCAAATCTCCACTGCATTATCGGAAAGAAAAAATGCAAAGCCCCCCTGCCCTTTCTCTCTCCCAAGTCAAATGTATGAAGAAAGGCAAGAGTGGCAGCGTCCCAGCCTTTGAGGGCGACTGGATCAGTACTGAAATATGTGTCTTAAATCCATATAATCCAAACAAATTACAAATGACAGTTTCCCTTACCACCAACCCTCCTTGCATCACCTTGTAAAGTAAACAAGCAAAGGGAGGGATGCGCAAAGCCTACAAACTCACCTCCATAAACTCATAAAGCCCCATCTTGTAATACTTTAGCATCTCTGTCTCAGTTCTTGGTGGGTAACATAGGTCCTCGACACTACTGATAGCTAGAAATCTTCTGGTTTACAGTTTTGTATTATTCGGTCCTATTAATTTGAACCTGTAGCAGTTTACCCTTTGACATCAACAACTCTTCTTGTCTGGTATTTATCCTTCCTGAAGTGTCCACAGACTGCAATCATATGCCTCTATAGCCATGATTTTACGAGGCTCAACAGGACAAGAGTTTTAATTCTTTTCTTGTGCAACAGTCTCCCTGCTATCCTGGGAGTCCTTACCTACACCTGCACCTGTTCACGTGCATATTTCTTCAACTTAGGTAACCAGAATTATACAAAAATGAGGCATTATGAAATACTTTACACCTGGTGATAATATTTTCTACCTTTACCACGGAAGTTACCTGCTAGAGCATCGTTAGCAGTCTATTTAGTATTTAATTTTTCCAATGCTCTATTAGTAAGGAAGGGAGAGCAACTCACATTGTTATTAAATACATGGAACCTCTGCTTGACCAGCACAGTCATTCCTCTCTTCTCCACACTTGAGAGTGGCGTATCTGCTGGTCCAAACCTTGTGTGGGTTCCCCAGGTACACAAGTTTCATCAGCAACAGCTCAGGTAGTAGAAGAGGACGGCTAAGTAACAAAACTCATCTGGGCTCTCAGTGGACCTCAAAATAGCACAAATGGTGAGGATGTTGATGAAAGGAACACTGTGTGGCAAAGCCCTAGACCTGGATGGCAGGGTCTGTTTCCTCTGACAGTTTCCACTTACAGGTGTCTCTGCTCAAGGGTGATGTGCACAGTGTTGTCCAGCCCTTATGGGTGCTCCATCAGGGTGGGTCTTCTGGTGTTGGGAAGCTTTACTCACAGTTAAGAGGTGTCCCTTTGCCCAGCCTAGCCTCTTCTGCTCCAAGTGTTAGCTCCACAGAGACTGCTGAGATTTCCCAGGGATTCAGCAGAGCTACCAACTCATGGCTTTTAATCCTGTCATTTCCCAGACTGCATGGTCAGAAGCAACTATTAATTGTCAATTCTTAATGGCATAATATATTTGTAACAGAGCTTTTATTAATTTTGGTCTTCATATAATTTGCAATTTTTTATGAGTGTCATTTTGATGTTCCTTTTGCAGCACAAATTATCATTGACCTCTTGAGATGTAATTGAAGGATTTGATAGGCTCATTTCGCATGGAAGTCATAAAGCACTGGGGATTGGATGTGAGACTACCAGCCTTGGTATATGGTTTCTTGCTATACCAAGAAATTGTTTGGGACACATACTTGTAATTAACACAAGCACTGATTAGAGCTGATGTATTTATCCCATGCCATTCTCCTTTTGGTTTGCAAGAATATTTGAATTTAGTATTTAGTTCACCATGAACTGAGCCTTAAGAGGAAGTCTCGATGTTTACATTTCTTTTGTGATGAGCATACAGTGATGAATAACTCAGACCAGGTTTCTCAGGGCCCTGTAAAGTTGACTTTTGGCTACCTCCAAGGGTGAAGTTTCCACAGCCTCTCTGAGCCTTCTCCTTGTACCTTGCTGCAGCTTGTGCCTATTGCTACTTGCCTTTTGCTGAGCATCACTGAGAACAGGTCAGCACCACACAAAAAGCATAAAAACCTCCTAAGCATGCTGTCATCATCACTGGGTGAAATAGGACTTCCTGCAATGACCTGGTAACAGTGACTAAGCAGTGAATGTCCAGCTCAGAATCACAGAATCACAGAATGAGCAAGGTTGGAAGGGACCACAGTGGGTCACCTGGTCCAACCCCCCTGATCAAGCAGGGTCATCCTAGAGCACATGGCACAGGCTTGTGTCCAGACGGTTCTGGAATATCTCCAGTGAGGGACACTCCACAACCTCCCTGGGCAATTCCAGTGTGTGGTCACCAGCACAGTAAAGGAGTTCTTCCTCATGTTCAGGTGGAACTTCCTGTGCCCCAGTTTTTGTTCATTGCCTTTTGTCCTAGTGGTTGGCACCACCAAGAAGAGCCTGGCTTCATCTTCTTGGCAACCCCTCTTTGGATATTTATACACGTTAATGGGGACCCTTCTCAGTTGTGTCTTCTTGAGGCTGAACAGTCCCAGCTCCCTCAGCCTTTCCCTATAAGAGAGATGCTCCAGTCTCCCAGTGATCCTCGTTGCCCTCTGCTGGACCTGCTCCAAGATTTCCATGTCTCTCTTGTACTGAGGAACCCAGAACTGGACACAGCACTCCAGATGTGGCTTTACCAGGGCTGAGTAGAGGGGCAGGATCACCCCCCCTTAACCTGCTGGCAATGCTGTTCCTAAAGCATCCCACTGTCCTTCTTGGCCATGGGGACACACTGCTGGCTCATGGTCAGCTTGTTATCCACCAGGACCTCCAAGTCCTTCTCCACAGAGCTGCTTTCCAGCAGGTAAGCCCCCAGCCAGTACCGGTTCTCAGGATTATTCCTCCCCAGGTGCAGGACCCTGCATTTGCCCTTGTTGAATTTTAGAAGGTTCTTCTCTGCTCATCTCTCCCACATGTCAAGGTCCCTCTGAAGGGCTGCACAGCCCTCTGAGGTATCAGCCACTCCTCCCGGGTTTGTACCATCGGTGAATTTGATGAGGAGGCATCTGTTCCTTCATCAAAGTCATTGATGAACAAATTGACTCAGAAGGGTCAGACATGCCTTGACTTTATGTGAACAGAAGTTTCATAGAAAAAACAGAGAGCCAGATGTTGAAAAATAAGGTGCAACAATGTTGGGGTTGTAATGTTTTAGGTGAGCTGCGTTATAGAAAAAGTCAGCCTTTTTTTTTTTTTTTTACCTTTTCCAGATCAGTTCATCATTTTTTCTACTTTTCCCCTTGCAAACCAGGTCAATGCCAATTATATGAATTCGTGCATGTACTACTAAAGTCATCACATGTGCAGGCTATTGAAAAGAGTCAGTGAAGTGTATGAACAAACACAAGGCACAGTGCCGGGGGGACCAGGGCACAAAAGATCTATCAGAAAGGTCCCAGCAGCTCACTGAGGGGGAACAGACAGAAGAGGCAGCATTTATTTTACATGGTTCTATTTCCAGATAAAATAGAGAAACTGGATGTGCACTTCATTGCAAGCACACTAGCAGGTGGTAGAGTTTAAAATGTATTAGATAGATCCATAAAAGGGGAAAGCCTTGACAAAAGTACAAACATAGTTAATACAGCTTTTTTCTATGACCATTTTGGTTTCTCACATCATTGCTTTCTGCACAGTTGTCCTTTTCCAGTATGTTTGTCCTCTTTAGCCTCTCACAGCCAGCACTTCCCCTTCCTAGTTCAAGCTCGTGCTCTCATTCTGTTGCACATTCAAGCCAAGGTAAGCAGAAGCAAACAGTCCCTGTCCCCAGGACACGTGTCCGCATCGTGGCTGCTCCAATTTTGCCAGCAGTGCCATTTGCTGGTGTCCCACTTGGGACTGGCCTCGGGGACCGTTGATGATGAGATAGGGTGGGAGATGGGCCTTACACCCAGCACTGCACTCTGTGGCTGGTCCTCTAATTGCAGCCAGGGCAACAGGATCGTCTGCAATTTTTATTTCTATTGGGGTGCAGGGACATAGAGGATAAGGAAAAGAGAGGAGGAATTTTTGTTATTGCTTACTCTATTTTTCATGTGCTTTTCCATCTGGAATACCAGCTTGGGGGTTTTTTGTTTGCCAGAGTCTTGAGCCTTGCCATAGGCAGCTGCACTGGCAAGTGACACCGACCCACATGGGTCTCTGTCTCTTGGAGAGCAGTGTGGGCAGTCGGACACCCAGGGGCATGGGAAACAGAGGGGACAAGGCGATAGGCAGGCAGGCAGTGGTTGGGGCTACGGAGCTGAGTGGTGCAGGCAGGCAGGCAGTGATGGGGACTGTGGGTAGGGCAGTCACCCAGACAGCCAAGCAGCGGTGTGGGCAGGCAGTGGTGCGGCCAGTGTCGGCGGTGGGTAGTGGTATGAGCAGCCCTGTGGGCAGCAGAGCCGGCAGAAAGCGGTGCAAACAAACAGGCAGCAGAGCAGGCAGACAGCAACGCAAACAGGCAGCAGCGGTGCAGGCAGGCTCCCACCTGCTGGAGACAAGCAGCTCCACAGCTACTTTTCCCGGGTGCCTGACACGACGCTGCCCAGCAGATGGGGGCCTGGCAGGGATGATCACAGCTGTGAAGCCCAGCATCATCGCCCAGGGGCAAGGGTGGGGCACGGAGGAGGTCTTTCTCATGCAGTTCGGTGTATCAGGGAGTTTAACCCCCGGCATGAAAAAGACCATAAACAGATGTGTATTGTATCTGGAAGGAAATGACACCTTCCTGGTATCCTCTGAGGAAGGGAGAGGACTGGGGAGGTCCCTCACTGCTCAGGGTGGGGGAAGTGTAGAAAAAGTCCAGGTTGACAAAGTTATGGGCAAGATTATTGTGGGAAGTATTGAAAAACACCTGAAAGACAACGCTGTTGCTGGTCACAGCCAGTACAGCTTCATGGGAGGAATTTCCTGCTTATCAAACCTGATTTCCTTCTAGGACAAGGTAACCCACCTAGCTGATCAAAGGAAGTCAACTGAAGTAATCTTTCTGGATTTCAGTAAAGATTTAGATACTGTCTCTCACAGGATCCTGCTGGGTAAAATGTCCATTACAGCTGAATAAACACATCATGTGGTGGGTAAGCAATTGGCTTACGGGTCAAGCACAGAGGGCAATAGTGAATGGGGTGACATCAGAGTGGTGACCTGTCACTAGTGGGGTTCTTCTGTGCCCTGTGCTCTTCAACATCTTCAGAAATGACTTGGACACAGGACTGGAAGGGATACTGAGCAAGTTTGCAGATGGCACAAAACTTGGAGAAGCTGTTGAGTCTATAGAAGCCAGGCAGACCCTGCAGAGAGACCTGGAAAAATTAGAGGACTGGCAGTCACCAACTATTTGAAGTTAAACAAGGGAAAGTGACGTATTCTGCACCTGGGATAGGACAATCCTGGATGTTTATACAGACTGGGGAATGAGATGCTGGAAAGCAGTGCCACAGAAAGGGACCTGGGGGTCCTGATCCAAAGCAAGTTGAATCTGAGTCAGCAGTGCCCTGGCAGCCAGGAGGGCCGACCATGTCCTGGGGGGCATCAGGCAAAACATCCAGCTGGACGAGCGAGGGGATTGTCCCGCTCTGCTCTGCCCTGGGGCAGCCTCACCTTGAATATTGTGTGCAGTTTTGGGCACTGCAATATAAAAAAGCCATTAAGCTCTGAGTGTGTCTAAAGGAGGGCCACAAGGATGATGAAGGGCCTTGAGGGGAAGCCATGTGAGGAACAGCTGAGGTCACTTGGTTTGTTCAGCCTGGAGAAGAGGAGACTGAGGGGAAACCTCATTGCAGCCTTCAGCTTCCTCTTGAGGGAAGCAGAGGGGAAGGTACCGATCTCTTCAGCCTCATGACCAGTGACAGGACTCAAGGCAATGGCATGAAACTGAGATTTAAGTTGGATACTATAAAGAGGTTCCTCACTCAGAGGGTGGTTGTAACAGGCTGGAACAGCACTGGAATAGGGTCTCCAGGAAAGCGGTCACAGCACCAAAACTGACAGAGTTCAAGAAGCATTTGGATTATACTCTCAGGCACATGGTGTGACTCTTGGGGATGGTCCTGTGCAGGGCTAAGGGTTGGACTCGATAATCCAAGGATGGGTCCCTTCCAACTCAGCATATTCTGTGATTCTGTGGTTTTGTGATGCATGGGTAAGTGGAGACTTCAGGGAAGTCAGCTGAGCATTTCCCATTGGTGGTAAAACTCCCCCAAAGATGCAAAAAACCCCACCAAATAAAATATACCTATCCCTTCTTCCCCACTTCCTCTTCAAAAGGCATCATCCTCTAGATATAGAAAGCTGCCTAGCATTAGTAGGTTTGGTTTGAATGACAGTTTCTCTGAACTCTCAGGCACCTGAAAACAGGCTCTGGTTTCTTAGGCCAAATCCTTTCCACTCCCTGTCTGGCAACAGTGAAATTGTTATTGGAGGTTTGATACTAATAGCTTTTGAATGGTTTATCTTTAAAGGAAAATAATGTAATTATTTCGGAGGGAAATCCAGAGCGAAGAGGAGAGTGGTTGGAGATACTCTGGGCAAGGACCCAAAAAGCAGACTGTTAGCATGTGCAGTAGCAAGTTTATGGCTTTCCAGTACAGTGTGCTGATGTCAGCCCAGAAATAGTCCAGGAAAGTCAGAAATCTTCTCCAGAAATTCAGTCCATGGTATGCAGGAATGATGAATTTGGTGCTGAATATATAAAGCATATTGTGTGTGGGAAAACACCATGCCCTTGCCATGATTGTCATCAGTGGTCAGTGCACAGTGTCCTATGCTACCACCCAGAGCTGAGCCTTGAGAATGCTGCTTCTCCAACATAGAGAAAAAAAAAGAGAGAGAGAAATCCTCTTCGCCTCTCCATTAAAATATTTCTTTTGTAGCTTTTTCCTTAAAAGTTTTTCAGACTTTTTCCTTCTGTTCACTTCCTTAATTTCCCTAGCTTCTTTTAATAGTAAGGCTGAGGAAAGAAATTAAATAAATCAAGAGAAATTACAAAACAAACATTTCTAAAGCAGCATGTTTTGAGACACAAAATGTTGGTGAACTTCTCTTTAAGACTTTATTCTTTTAAAACCCAAAGGCCCAAGAATATATAGGGGTTTCTGCAAAATGTTGTCTGTCCTTTTTTGTCTTTATTTAATGGTAGAGCAAATAAAAAATAAATTATTGTTATTTGTACATGTTTTTTGCACCTCTTTTTGCACATGGTTTCTGTAACTCCTTGGAAGAGCTTATCTCTCCATTTGGCATTACAAACATTGTCCAGTGTGCAAGAGCCAAAAAAGCCATTAACAATCTCCAAACTCTCATCCCTTTAACACTAACTTCTTTCATAGCCCAGACAAAGTATTAGAAAACACTCAGCATTTTTGAGAGATGATTAAGATGATCTCATGGGCCTGTTTCATCTCTGATGTCAATAATCGGATGTTTTCATCTTGTCGCTCGCTTTCTATTGGTGTAGCGAAATTTTCTGTTGGATATAAATGTGCCCTGTAATTTCCATTGCAGTACATGCAGAGTTGTCCATGAATAAAAAGTAGTTGGATTTTGCTCTGTGCTTAGAAGCTGCCTAGGGACTTTAGTGATAAAAAACAGTTTGTGAAAAAGGCTCAGAGAGGGGGTGATGACCATTTTCTCTGCTCACATTAGTACCCAATCCTCATTGCTTGCATGGCAGCCTGTTGGGAAGCCTCATTTGCATAACGTGAGTACTCTCAGCTGACAGACCTTTGGTTGTCAGGGGCTTCGGGACGTGTATTCCCTGGGCAGCAGCCCCATGGAGTTTCTTTTCACCACTCTCATCTGCCACGGAGCATAGCTTAAGCTGTGGAGACGTCTGGGAATGCTGCTGGCCAGGCTGTTGCATTGGAAGCACAATCCCTCAGTGGTGGTGCCCTTGCCCTCCCATCCTTGGGAGCTGGGGAGATGGGAAGCCCTTAGGGGCAACATCACACTCCCAGACAGCACAGGGCTCTTCCAGGTCCCCTTAACCAAGTGTGAGTAAATGGCAAAAACTCCAAGGAACCATTTAAATAGAAATTTGCAGAGTTCAGCCTTGCTCTTTCAGCCTGTGTACCGTGCTCTGGCTGTGCCGATTAGTTGCAAATTTAACCACCTGCTGTGTCCCTTTTGAAGTCTCTGCCTGTGACAGTATCTCCACCACCAGCCTTTCCCCCCCTTTTGAAGTCCTTTGCCTGCACAGAACTTACTTTGTTCTCACACTTCTTACAGATTTAATCTGCTTTCCGCAGCTTGGCATCACTGCAGAAAAGCAGGTGAAACGGAAAGCAGATGAAAGAAAATCCCAGCATCTGAGAGATCCCATTTTACCTGCTGAGCATCCATGCTGCTCGGGAGATACAGGTCTCCTTTGCCTTTTCCTATTCATGTGTCACAGCTTGTGGGGCTTCTCCTGCTTTATGTGCATTTATTTTGTGTAAGCCCATAAAATATAAAATTCTCAAGTAAAGTGCAATAATTCCTGCTTCAAGCCATTATTGTAAAATTCCTTCCAAATTTCTTCTGTAAGATCATCAGTAAATCAGTAGGAAGATTCCTATCAGATGATGAGTAAAACTAGACATAGTAAAAAACCAGTCCTCACAAGTACAAGTCACCTTCCCGCATGGGAAATGGTGATTATATCTGTATCCTTAGGTCACAGAATAAATATAACTTTTAACAGGTGGAGTAATTGTTGACACTATTGATATTCTAATGGATTTAGCTTTCCAGTGAGTTTTGCTTTTGGTCTCATGACTTTGGGAGAATATCTCAGACTCTGCTGGGGTGGAGTACAAGTGCCTCTGTAAGTTCCTCCTTCAAGGGTGACACTGGCACAGCCTGGAGAGATGGTGTCACCTGCAGGGGTGCCCAGGAACCAGCTCTCAAGGCCTCATCTCAGGGAATGTCTTAAGGGAAGGAGAGGAAAGTCAATGAGTCAGTGTGGGATGCCTTGCTTTCTTGCAAGTAGAAACAAATGTCCTTGGAGACTCCTGATGGCTGTGAGGGTGAAAATTTATATGTGTGCATCCATCACAACATTGGCTGCTGGGATCCAGGCAGCTGCACAGTCCCCTGCCAAAACCCTTGCTGCTTAAGCTGGGTTTGACCTCCTGCTTTCCACAGCTGGTTTCCTCCTGGCTGATGGAAGGTAAGGGCTGGATACCCCGGTCCCTCCTGCAAGCACACCCCAATACAGCTGCAGCCCTGCTCCTTGCATCTTCCCAGGACAACTCCCTGCGACGCACACACTGACAGAGGTCAGGGAGTCGGCATCATCCCTCCAGATGGAGGAGCCCTGGTGTGCCTGGGACTGCTCAAGGCCATCTCCTGTATCCCTGGGGTGCAGGATCCACACAGTGGCCCCCTCCTGCCTCACACCACCTCCTCTGCCACATCTGCATCACCAGTCTATGGTGCAACATATTGTACTCTTTAGGAAACAAGCTCAATGCTCCTGGAATTAGGATCTGAGTGACGCTGGCTGAATCATAACCTTTAAAAAAATAGCAGATTTTTATTTTTTTGTTCTATTTTTCCCGCAGTGGAACAAAGCCGGATTTAAAGGTCTGCTGTGGGTGGATGATTGCAACCCTTGATCCCCAGCCAGAAGCATTACATTACATAAAGAGTTTTTTTCTTCATTAGGAATTAATCTGTGCTAACCAACTGTCAACTGCTGGTAACGACCGTTTATTAACATGCTGCCCTCCCCGGACTTAGGGGCATTTAACTGACTTATTACATTAGATGTAATATGAAAATGCACTTATCCATATCCCAGGCGTTCACGTAGCCCAGTTTTCTGCCTGCCTGCCCACGCATGTGCTGGTGCAGGGGAGCGAGAGCAGCCAGGCAGGGCAGGGCAGGGCAGGGGCTCAGCCTTCCTCCTGCCTCTCCGCTGCCTGGCTGTGGGCTGTAGCCTCAGCTCATCAAAGCCTTCCCTGCTGAAGAGGTGAGCTGATGAAACAGACCTGTCTGTGAGAGCCCTGCTTTGGATTATACAGGGGGCAAAGTTTGCAGAAATGCTGTAGGCATGGAAAAGCCCTTCTGTGCATTTATGGAATGTGTGAGTTCACTGATGATTTAGTCAGGAGAAGGGTTTGTTCTGCCTGGTCGGATTTTTGTAAATGTTCAAAACTAATCACTTCTGTTACAGAAAAGATGGGGCTGTTGTTCATGAAAGAGTTATCACCTCTATGCATTCTAATGAAATATTTAAAGAAATAACTGAAAAACATATAACACACACCCCAAAAAAATCATGCCGCTTCTTCTGCAGGAGGAAATGTTGGGTGCAAGCAGGGCTTGTATGATTTGATAGTGGTAGGACAAGGGGTAACAGTTTCAAACTAAAAGAGGATAGATTTAATTTAGACATTAGGAAGAAATTCTTTACTCTGAGGGTGGTGAGGCAGTGGGACAGGTTGCCCAGAGAAGCGGTGGATGCTCCATCCCTGGAAATGTTCAAGGACAGGTTGGATGGGGCTTTGCACAACATGGTCTAGTAGAAGGTGTCCCTGACAATGGCAGGGGGGTTGGACTGGATGGTCTTTAAGGTGCCTTCCAACACAAACCATTCTGTGATTGCAATAAGGCTGCTGTGAGATTTTTCTGTAAACAAACTGCGGGGCTCTGAGGAGGGTCACAGAGTGGACGTCACTTAGACCAGGGAAGTGAAGAGGAAACCTGAGATATATCTGCACAATCTTAGGTACATAAACTTTCCTTCATACACACAGGGCGTAACAGATCCAGCAAGGGAGATTCAGCCTGCCTACTGGTAAACACTTTCTAATTTTAAGGCTGGTTAACCACTGGTAAAAACTCCCTGGGGGATGCAGGTTTTTGAGAGCAACCTGCACAAGCACCTGCCAGAAATGGTTTAAATGTAGTCAGTGATGCCTTCAGGCACAGGAGCATTGGCTGCCTGGTCTCCCTGCGCCCACTAAACCCAATTCACCTGACTGTTGTGGCAGCACTAGGCATGGCAGCCTCATCCTGGTGGGGGGGATGTGCCCCAAGATTATAATTTCTTGACCAGAAAGGTGTCAGTGCTGGAGCTGGGTTGAGCCTCGCTGCTTTGTGCCAGAGACCTGACACATACTGAGCCCTTGTGCCATGTGTGTGCCCTCTGCTCAAGCACTCAGGAATCCAGCTCAACACCTTTACCCTCTTCACCCTTGAGAAGCATTTTTCAGACTCTGTATCTCTTCTGTGACTGTCATCAGCTTCTTGCTGGGTGATTCCTGATCTCCTCTCCCAGCTTTGTGGGGAGCAGAAACAAGGTGCTTGAGGTGTTGAGGCACATCTGGGTTCAGGAGGCAGCCGGGAAATGGCATCAGGGTCAGTTTAACATCACAGTGCTGAGCAGAACTGGACAGATAGCTGGGTGCCTGAGCCTGGAGGTTCATAAGAAATGAACATTAAGGCATTTGGCTCCATAGAGGCTGAGTCAGGAACCAGAGGCATGCCCTGGAGCGGCCACGAAGCTTTGGGACAGGCTCCATACAGGGAATGGAATGGCTGTGCCTGGAAGCAACTGTGAGCATTTCAGGGCTTAGGTGGCATCTCAGCAGCATGGGATGGAGAGACTGATGAATGACACTGGGTCTAAAGTGCATCCTGAATGGCTGCTCCAGTCCAGGGTGTGCTGGTAGATCCTCCTGCGGGCAGCCTCTTGGACCTGCACCCACGAATCAGTCAGCTGGGCCATGGCACCTCTCATAGCTGCATGTCGTGCAACTGCATGGCCTTGATTGATACCTGAAGTGAGGCTAAGCCTTGGGCTTCTTTCTGAGGCTGCTTTCTCCTCCGTGAAATCCAACCCTTTTTTTTTTTTTTTTTTTTAGGTTTGTACCAGGCTGTTTTACCTCTTCCCAATTAGACTGCTTCAACTAATTGGTTTATTGCATTCACTGGGTAAGTAAACATGTTACAGGCAGCATTTGCACTTGTAAAGCAGTCTCGGTGGTTCCTTCCTTTGGCAGAGCACCTGCACAAAGGTGGTTTGCACTGAAGCTGTTAGTCCCTTATTTTCATAGCTTTTGTCACCAGCTGAGACGTGGGAAGAATACTGACATGCTGCAATGTTTACATCAGCTGCCAGAGAGCTAAGGAAGAGAAAGCACAAACATTACAGCCGTGATTTAAGGAAAGCTGGAGAAGTGAAAAGCAGTTAATGGCTTGGTAAAATACTGCCTTTGGCATAATCACAAAAATACTTTCATTTGGGAGGGACTTTTTTCCCTCTTCTTGCCTCTTTCCCTACTTTTCCCTCTTTTTGAAGGAAGCCATGTCCTGCTAAGCACTGCATGGCTGCACCTGCACGAGGGTGAGCAGGACATGGGGAGAGCCCTTCTGTAGGAGGCTGAGAAGGGAAGGGAGAGCTGATGGGCAGCATTGTTCCTAGGCAGCATCACTGGTGGGTACCATCATCACCAGGCATCCTCACTGCCAGGCTCCAGGCATTCCTGTACACGTTAATGAGGTACAGAATGACAAACACACAGTGCTCCTGCCCCAGCCTTACTGTGTGAGTGGTGTTGAAGGCTCTCGGCAGCTCTGCCAGTGCCATTTCCATTTAGCAGCTCACTTCAAAATTGAGCTGCACAGCTTTTGTGTCCTCTGTCACTTAGGGCACAGAGTGCCCAAGAGCCTGGGACAAACCATTTGATCCCAAATAATCTGCAGGGCCTCCCATTTCAATCCTTTCCTTTGCTTTCTGTGCATGCACTAGCCCTTCTCCAAACAAAGAAGCCCTTTGAAGCAAGGGCTCCTCCTCCTCCTCTTCTGGGTCACCACTGGGATTAAAGGGAGGTCTGATGTGGCAGGAATCTGACAGGAAAATCCTGCAAACAGACACAACTTCTTCAGACCAGAGCACCAACCTCCCTCATGGACAAAACACACATGGAGAGCACCCATCCCAGCCCCAGAGCAAGAGAAATGCTTCCTTCAGTGTGCCATCCTGGGGCCAGATCAGAGCCCTTTGGGGCAGGGAGACACTGACCCCATAAAAAAAGTGTCTTATAGAGGCACAGAACATGGACCGAGGCCTGAGGAAACATCCTTTGTCACCTTCCCCAGGGTGGCAGTTTTCATCCATGGCACCAACACGGATAGGGGTTGTGCTTAGGGTGATGACCACCTGAGGTGATCAGTGTC
This sequence comes from Pseudotriccus pelzelni, assembly GCA_035584735.1. Lineage (NCBI taxonomy): Eukaryota > Metazoa > Chordata > Aves > Passeriformes > Tyrannidae > Pseudotriccus > Pseudotriccus pelzelni. The sequence continues at coordinate 79,282,911 of JAWMRA010000113.1, read as the reverse complement.
TCCAGATCTGGCCCAAATGGCAGTTTCCTTTTCTCCTCAGATAGTCTTACAAAGTCCCCTCAGCACCTGAGGGGGGTGCACCTGAGCACCCAGCAATACGTGTTAGATGTCAAGGTTTCTGTCTGGTGTAAGTGACATGGTCTTTCTCTTGTGCAGCTCCTCAGAGAGTGTCTCGTCTCCCTGCCTGGAAGCTGAACAACTCTGCCTTTCTTGTTTTGCAGAATGGCAGCTCTCCTGAAACTCTAGATGCAAAAAGAGCAGCAATTTTACTTGGAAGCTGCTGCAATTACAATCTGTGCGCAGCACTGAAGGTCTCCTCATGACTGAACCTATAAAAATGTGGTCATTATATACCTTAATAAGAAGGGTTTAAAATTTCATGGTTGAAATTAATTTGGATCCCAGTAAAAACCCAGATAAAATGGAAACAGCCAGGAGGCTAGAGAGTTTTACAGCTCCAATGTTCTGTCCCATTTCCCAAAATGTATTTGTTCAAGTAATTCAAACTGTCGTTACAATTAACTTGTCCTTTCATTTCCCTCTCTGAATTCCCTCTAAGCTATACACACAATTTTCTTTTATAAATCTGCGTGACAAGTAGAGCATTAAAATCTTTCCCTTCCCCCCCCCCCATCATTTATATGCATTTTGCAGAGGTTGAGTTGCCAGGCACTTTTCCTAAGCTAATTTCTATGGTTGCAATTCATATATCCACACTCGGAGACTCCCAGAGACTTGTGGAAGTCCAATTTGGACAACTGGTCCAAAGGAGTCCTCAGTATTTTCTCAAAGGGAGGAAATCTTAAAAATCAGGCACCAAATAACCTGCTAAGGGCTTTGCTGCTTGCTCTGAGGCGTGGGCAATGCGGGGCTGTCCTGGTTCCTGAGTACCTTGTAAAGGGAGGGCTGGGAGAAACATTTCATGCCATGCCGAGGGTGTACCCTCCACCTCTATGGTGCTGGACAGATGAGCTGAGAGGTGGGGCTGCATATGGGAGCTGTGCAAGTCTCTTTATGCTGGTGTGCAGGGGACTCTGCCCAGGATGTGGCTCCCACATGAAACCCTGGCTAAGGACCAGCTAACGACTCACATGGCCAGAAGTGAACCCAAATCTCTAGCCAAAATGGCTGTATCACCTGCACTGCACCATCGCTCATGATTATGCTACAGCTGGTGGGGATCCCATCACTTCTGGCAGAGGATAGCCTTTTCATGCCCAAATCAAGGATTGCCACATGGTGATGTGGTTCCCAGGCACTGAATGTCGTGGAAAAGTTGGATCCTCTGACTTTTGCCTCTACAGCAGGCTCTGCTCAGCCTGGCAGTTGCCCCTGTCCTGCTGCAAGAACTGGATGCCAAGAGCAGCACCTTGCCCTTGTTTGTGCATGATTTCCCTCCCCACCCTTCTCGCTTCATCTGAAATGATAATACCTCTGACCAGGAAAGTAATGACCCTGATATATAATTTCAAATGTCATTTTTGCAAAGGCATTAATCAGCTTAGTATGAGGCTGGATTACATTTTAATTTTAATAGTGCTAAATTCTTGCTGGTTTTAAAATACAATTTCCTGCTCTTTAAATTTCAGCAGGGCAGAATCTCACTTAGTTAAACTGTACCTTGCTGTAATCTCTCCATTGTGGAAATTTGACAGACAACAGCCATTATTAAGCCTCACCCGTGCACATTTACTTTAGTTCCATTGTCTGCATTAGGGATAATAGATGAGATTGGGCAGACGGAACCTCAGAGCGGTTTTATCTTCCATCAGGACGTGTGGCGACAATATTTTCAAAGGCACAGAGAAAGAATGACATTATAAGTTCCTCTTTGTAGTCAAATGGAGACTGAGATACATACCTGTCATTTCGGCTTTTGAGAATGTACCACTAATTGTAAAGCAATTATTACAATTCCTTCAGTTGTGGGCTGCAGTTCTCACAAAATGTCTCCACAGTTTATACTCGTAATTAACGGCTCCTTTTTCCCCGAGGAGCTTTGAATACTTCAAAACCCTTCCATGCTTACACTACGTTTCTTCCACTTTTTGAGATGCTTTTTACTTAAAATCAATTACAAATGAGGTGTTTATTCAAATCTCCAAACAGGATTAAAATCAAATTTAAAGTTCACACCATGAAATGGATTCTTCTCACTCTTTCCATCTGTTATTTTATTACCAGCTTTGATTACAGCAATCAGCACAGTGGATTGCACCCATTGTACAAGTTTAGCATCAGCATTTCTTGCATCCTTTTCAACACCTCCTTTTTCCGGAGGAAAATGTGAGCGAAGTCACATTTTTTGCTAATACCTCATTTCTTGTGACTTGGCTGACAGTAAGAGCATTTTTTCCGTTCAACATAATAAGTTTTCTGGGCATAATAAATGATAATTTACATACAATATATTACAATTTCACATATGTACACTATTTAACATAGGTACACTTCCTATGTTATACATTACACCTGCATATACATTATACATATGTGTACATATCTATGTAGTTACTTTTTTTCAGAGACATGATTTGGTTAGAAGTAAGTAAAATGACAATGGAGCCAGATGTAGAAATAAGCAGAGCTGACATTTTCTCTCTTCAGAGCTGGACAGAGTTGTCTAGGGAAGGCATATTCATCAGTGACCCCGATCTCCTCTGCTCAAATCTCCTGTGCACTTCTGAAAATCCTGTCCTTCAGCAGGTTCACTGTCCAGATGCTCAGTGCTTCACAGAATTGGGTTGTATCCATCAAACAGTATTCAGAGCCTAGCTTCAGGCACTATTTCTCAAAACATTGGTTGGATCTTGCTACTGGAAGTTAGACAATGCTCATGGAGTTTCTTGTAATGCAAGAGAAATCAAGGGTGAAATATCTTGTCAATCTGCCCTTCAAATATTTGTTCTACCTCCATATCTATCCACTCTTCTCTTAATCAGAAGAAAAATACAATTCCTAATGCTGCCTGAAGAAGTCTCAGCTTTACTCACATCTATATTTTTCATCTGTTGTTTTAATGAATAATAAGTGTAAGCGGTGCCTAAGTTGTTTTTTTTGCTTTAATGGAAAAACACCCTCTTGATGGTTCTACAGGCTGTATAATTTTGTGTGGCAGAAACAGATATCAATCTCTATCACTTAGGTACACATGCAAGTAAAATAACAGTAAGGTATTCTCTCCAGAAGATGTTTATTAGATGTTTACACTATAGGCAATGCTAATACAAAGAAAGGTTGGAGTTCATGATCTCAGAGGTCTTTTCCAACCCAGCTGATTCCACGATAGATCTAAAGGACATCTTTGTCTTAACTTCTAAGGGAACAGGAGGTGTAATAAAAACAAGTGGCAAAGTAAAGCACTGGGACTTCCTGGTTTTCGTATGCCAGGAGGCATTAGTCCTTGACAGCACTCACTTTTTGGCTACTTGGCTACATTATACCACTATAATGCAGGGGAGTTTTAATAGCATTATAAGGCAGGGGAGAAACCTGCTATCTTCCACCTGAACTGATTCAGAGGATGCATTTGAAGAACTTGCTGGTAACCAAGACAAAATCGGATTCTCACTGGATGACCTGCTCAGAAATCATAACCATGCCCCACACATGTGCTAGCTGAGCAAGTTAAGCCCCTTGGCAGCTTATGAGGTAGGTAAATCTTACGGCTCCTCACTTTCTAGATGGAGGAGATGAGGCACTGAGAGGTTAAATGGCACGTGCCACAGGCAATGCAGAAAGACTGGCAAAACAGGAGGGCACAGGAACCAAGTTTCTCACTCCCTGTGCTCTCTGGTGACTTCATGGTGCAGTTCTGCTGCCTTTCCCCAGCAAAGGTCCCTTTGCTGCACTGTTCTGCTGCCAGCTGGGGCGTTGGTTCCTGTTTTGCACTCAAAACTGCTAATGCTGAAGAATGCACTGTTATGTCCAAGCTTTAACCTCTCAAAAAAGGAGTGGTCTATTTCTTTAATATCTTTTGCATCTTTCTTGTAGTAATCTCAACCTGTCAGTGTAAGAACTATCCAGGTTTCAGCTCCAGAACTGATGGCTTGTAAATGCACTGATCTGCTGGATCAGGAGACAAGTGGCATGCTGGGGTACAGTGCAATCCATCCTCTCAGACATGTCCATGTCCTTCCATGGCTCCTCTTCTTGCCAGCAATTTCAGGGATGTATTTTCTCACTTTCATGACCAGACAGAACCCCATTTATGCCAGTTATTAACAGGGCTGGTGAAAAGGGAACATGGTTGTTAATTTTAGTTTCTCTCATTAATTTTTTTTCTAGTAAATCAGTGCCACCATCAGCTTGACTTAGGCAGTGACATTCGAGGGAAAACCTGGGTATTGTTGACAGCCAACAGTGTTGTTGACAATTCTCTGCCACCTTTTACATCCCTTGAGATTTAGGACATAAGAATAACTGCTATGGTAAGCAAAAAATTTCGCATGCTGACAAATAGCTATGGCTGTGTTGGTATTTTTGTTTGCTTTTTCTTTATTCTAACCTCAGTCCTGGCTCTTGAAATTCTGCCCCTAGTGCTTAGTTTCAGCTTGGTAAACAAATATTTTGATGTACATAATCTCCAACGCAGCCAAAAAGTTGTTGTGTTTTCTAAACACAAGGAGCACACAAACCTGAGCATTGTTGTCTTGTTGCTATAATATTTCTACATTTGGGTTTTGCAGTCAGCATTATTAGCAAAGGAAGGGAAGATATCACAGGATGAGAAAAGAACTGCCGAGCATATAAGCTTGTTACAATGCTTTGCAGCAGCTTCAGAGGCCTTACATCGACCTTGGACCCCACAATATTATTCCTGGCCATTTAATCTCTGCCATACTTCTGTTTCTGCAGAGAGGTTCTGTCAGACACATCTCCCTTTTGATCTCCAATGCCTGAACGCTTTCAGAAGAAGGGGCATTGTGTGGATAGGGAGAGGCACAGGGGATATACAATTTGTCTGTGGGCTGCACTTTCCTCACAGGAAAATCTTTGAAAGCCATGTGTGCTGCCCTCGACACTGTTTTCTTGGGAGGGAATGTGAAGGTCCCAGTCCCAGGGGCACTGCCCATTCCCCATGTGTGTGAATGTCACACATCAGTTCCCCTGCTTGTTTTAGAGTAGGTGCTGCATATCTTGAGCTGTGCTCCGTTGATATGGAGAACATGTGCCTAAACCTCCCCGCTTCCATTACCCATGTACCCTGGGAGCCATCTTCTGTGAGTCTGCGGGCTTCTTAGCTCTGCTTCATCATTGCTCCTTACTCATAATCTTACCACTGACACAAACATACCACCTGCACTCTGTAACCATCCAGCTGATCTTGGACAGCTGGCTGCCCTATTAGTGCTGATGAAGGTCCTATCCAGAGAAAGCACAATTTGGACCCTGAAAGGAGGCGTTCTTCATAAAACAATTGAAAAAGCTACAACGCTAATAAGCAAAAGAAAAATAAAATAATTTGCTCAAAAGCAGAGATTTTGAAAAGGAAAGGCTTCATTCAGTTCCCTTACAGGAGATGTACTGTCCAGACCTCCCATTGCAAGGTGCATTTATCTAATTCCTTACAGCTCACATGAGCACTGTTTCTAGTTGTCCATTGCACAGCAGGCACCACCAGCATGGCCAGCCTCAAATGAACATACAGCACTTTTTGGGTGTAAGGTAAGCATGTATTTTCAAGTATGAGAAATGGCATGTGTCTTAAAGAAAACAGGAGCTGGGGTGTTGGCTGAAACATCCTCCACGATGCTTGGGCATGGAGTTGTCTGATGGAGTCCTCCCCTTCGCCCTTTGAAGAAGCAATAAAAGAATTTGTTTTCTGGCTTTGCATCCAGATTAGACTGAAAAAGTACCAACAAAAGAGAGTTTTGTAAATGTCTCCTGATTCAGTCACTGCTGTGCCAGCATGCTTAACTAAAGACAGACCAATATATCAAATTAAAAAATATATAGGTGCCTGGGAATATTAATCTTGAGTATTTATCAATTGCATGAGTGTTCTGGATGATGCGCAAGCCCACGTGACCCTTCAGGCCTCTCTTCCTCGATGAATTAGATTCATTGCTCATAGCCAAATGCACAACTATCTTTTCTTGTTTTTCTTCTTCTGGTACCATCTGGTTTCTTGTATATCCTGCCAGGCTGTTGGCATCAGATTCACTGTAGTTTCCATCCAGCATCATACTTTTCGAGTGAGGTATTCCACACGAACACGAAAACTAGAAGCATAAACAAGAAATATGGCTGAACACTGGAAGAGCACATGAGCAACAGAAATTATGCCTTTCCATTAACAGATAGCTTGTAAACAGTTGAGCTTGAAATTTTAGTGGAGATGTTGTTTCTTTTTGAACAAAAAAGTCACTTTGGATTTTTGCTTGTGTTCCGAAAGTAAGAAATAGGGTTTAGCTCCACTGCTTGGACAAGCAGCTTCAGGAAAGATTAAAAAAATGCTTAGCAGACATTTAATCTAAGCAAAAAGTTTTCTTAGCTAGCTCTTGTTCAGCCTTCCTGTCTTGAGATTCCCTATTTTTCAGTCTTGATGTTTATAAATATTCAAGGACAAGGTGCAATTTTATCTGTGGAAATAGCTTATGTAGTACATGTTATGGAAAAAAAAGGCACAATTTCTGGTTTCACAGATACATGTTTGCTTTGTAAATTTGATTTTAAAACAAAGAGATGACCTGCTAAAAGCCTAATGTAAAATTCCAGCTCTGTTGAAGTTAATGCAAAAACTTGCATTGACTTGAGCAGCACCAACATACATCCCACAAGCTTTTTAGACTACAGGGAGAATTTTGAATGGCAAATGCCATCTTCTACTACTTAAAATCTGAAGTTTTCCTGTTCTGGCAATATGGATGATGTATTTGTATGCAATGAAAATGGACTCCCAAACCTTCCTGCCTCTGACTCCCCACAGGCCAATTTCTTTACCCAATAATGCTTTGCACCCAATTCCCTCCTCCACCAACTTTGATCTATGGTTTTTCCAAAGACTTGTTTTCAAGGATATGTTCAGCTAAAATAAATAAATATATATGTAGAAATTTATATATGAGAATATATAAATATGTATATATTTATCAGTATGGAATATTCAGGATGCCACTGAAAAACTCTGTAGCCAATGTTTTTTCTTCAAATTATTTAACCAACAGATCACATCGCTTACTGAAACCTTAAAAGCAACTTAAGGATTGCTTTCTGTGTTCTTGTCATAACCGAAAGATTTGATATCAGAAGATTATGTTCAGGAAAGCACGACAAGTTAGTACCCCACTTACTTTAGGTTTTTTGAGCACTCTATGGGTACAAGTGAACATCAGTTTGGGTTTCAAGGAACATTTTATTTAAGTAGGTACACTTCAGGAAAAAAAAACAAAACCACAATAAAACAACAACTGATGACAGGAGACGATGCATGTGTGTAAGGGACAGCAGTTAATGACAATAAGCTAATTGCTGCAGAACTCAGCAGAGGAAGAAATTCTGCAGATTTGCTCTCAGCCCCCAAGTCAAATTAAGTGTCCTGTAGCTTCATGTACTTTTGCTGACAGCCACCTCTGTGGACAAGAGACCATGATGTACTAGAAACCGACCTTCACAGAACCTAAAATTACACTCATCCTCAAATAGGCACATAGATGCAGAGGTACGCTACATAGTTTCACCCTATGTAGTCTGTGCCTACAATAACAAATCAAAAACTGCCAAAGAGCCTCCCTGGGCATGGTAACTCAGCTGACAATACTATCAGAGAGTCAGAAATGTCTCTAGACTAAATTTTGTCCAGCCCAACAAGCACTGAAAAGTTCTCACGTATGACTTGAGAATAAGCATGGGGACACGGATCATTTGCCACAGCCCTTTCACACCAATTCCTCTGATCGTGAGGGGGAGAGGTTAAGTTTTAGATACTTCATGTCTTTGTCCCAGGCACACTTAATTTCTTAATGCAGACATAACAGAGCTCTTCTCTAGGCAGCCTAACATATCCGTATTAGGATTTTTTTGGTCTTTCACAGATGGACAGCATTGGCTGACAATATTTAAATTTACAGTGAGAAATGTCTCTTCTGCTTCTTCAAGAGCACTCACCTATGTTTTGCCACAATCTCCTCAGATAATGCTGTTTATTATTTCTCTTCCTGTTTCTACCACTGAGAATTAATATTACCATATATTGAAGACTGGAGAGAATATTTTCCCTCCTGTAGTAAAAAGGCATTTGCTGAACATGGAATTCAACATACAAGACTCAACAAAGGGCATATTTATGACATAAATAATAAGCCGGATGTGGGAAAACATTCCTGAAAACTTAGCAGACAGTAGCAAACCATTTCAAGTGCATTTTATCCCTCCAGTACAGAGAACGACAAAGGAGAGGGGTTTTCATCTTTAAAACTACAGGTTTATTCTAGGCAAGTCAAACCGAGCAAGGATGTTCTTTGTTACTTCACATGAAGGGTAAGATGATGTCTTCTTTGGACATGGGATATCTGGGCAGGGCTGGCTAAAACGCCTCATGTGCAGCAAGTCAGACACACTTGGCTTACTGTGCTTGCACAGAGCATCTCTGTCTTACGTCGCAGAGAAGTGCTGGGCCCCAGGTGGGGACTAGGACCTGTTCAAGTAGCGTTCCAGAATCATATTGTTGTTGAGAAGGCTTTGGAGAGAAGCAAAAATTTACTCACAGAAGTCTGTTAGATTTATTCCAATTGCTTTTTTAAATGTATCTAATTACGTCTTTTATGAGATGTCATCTAGGAAACGTGCTGGGCTGTTAGGTGGTCTATGCTTTACTCGAGGAAGTCATAGGAAGAAGAGAAAGGGGAAGAGAAGGACATGCAAAACCATCAGAGTAGTTCAGAGAGGGAAATGTCATGCTCAAATCACATGAAAGATGATATCAGCGTTGGCATTTCCAAAAGGCTGATACAAATTTATCCAGAAATTAATGGCAGCAGGTGACCAATGTTACCTATGAAATAATGTGGAGAGTCCTTCCTGGGAAGAAAGAAGCTGCAAAACACAGTGATGTCCTGGATGTATGGGAACCGAAAAAAATGTGGTCCCCAAGCCTTAGTATTGAAAAGCTGATGGTGTTTTGCTTAGCTACAAAGAAATTGGGCTTACAGATCTATGAGATCATTCAAGTTGGAAAGGATTTCAGGGTGTCTCTAAACTTATGTCCTGCTCACAGCAGGGACAGGCTGCTCAGGACTGTATCTGACCTGGTCAGGTCTTGAAAAACTCCAGGGATGGAGGATGAGACCTCTCATAAGCACATTAAGAAGTACAAGCATAAACTTGGCTGACTGTTGCTTGTGCTTGGAAATGGAGAACACCTCTACTATTAGATCCATTTAATCCAGCTTCCAGAGTAAATCTGTCTGTAGAGGGAGGAAATGAATTTTCTGCAATTAGCTTAAAAATACAGGAATTATGGCAGCTGCAGTGGAGTATCAGATATTATACTTCCCCCTCTAGCCAAACCACTCCCTCACAGTTCCAAGTTGCAGTCTTCCCCAGTTCAGGTCACATTCTCCTCTCCTCTGATGTTTCTATGAAGACTCATGAGGCCAAATCCTGTTTTTCTGGGGTTAGCAATTCAGCCTGAGGTGGAGCAGCCTAAACAGACCCAGTCACACACATGGTTGTCGGTGTTTTCCCACTTACAGACACAAATCAGTCAATACAAAGGCCAGATCGGCCACAAGGGAAAAAAGGAATAAACGGATGAACGAAAGTTTTTCTCACCCTTTTCTGGAGTTTTCTCTCCTTCCGCTCTTGCACCGTCGTCAGGTAATTCACAGCCGCGTATTCCAACACCGAGAGGAAGACAAACACAAAACTGACCCACAGGTAAATGTCCACTGCTTTGATGTAGGAAACACGAGGCATGGAGGCATTGACCCCAGTGATGATCGTGGACATGGTCAGCACGGTGGTTATCCCTGGACAGAACCAAGAGAAATAAATGTTATTGACTGATACAGTGTATAAGGCTTTTTGTCTCTAGGAAAAAAAACGGGAAATTATGGTTTACATGATGCTTTCAAATATGTTCAGTATCAAATAAATATGTGTTAAGTATCTCTTTTGCCAATGCAGAACTGTTCCACTGCCTACACTTCTGTGCTCACGATGAAGAGTTTTGAGGAGCAATGATTTCCCTAGGAACAGGATTTACCTCTGTTCTTAACCTCCAGGGTTTATAACACAGTGCTGTTAAAACACATCTTTAACACACCTAACCCTAAGGTCAGGTCTGCTAAAACCAGTGGTGACAGGGACCCCTGTTTCCCAGCTGTACCACTCTGTCTTACAGGCACTGCCAGGAAGCAAATTAGTACTGACATTTGGTCACAGCTAAAGAGGACTTGATCTAAATCACTGATCTTAAAAGGGACAGGCAATAGGGATAAAATGCTCCACATGAAGCCATGCAAAAGAAAAGCTTTATGCTTTTAACTCTAGAAATGTTTGTCTACAGTTAAAGCTGTGGAAATCAGAACATTTTGAACAACCACCATTGTATTATACAGATAAATGTGTGCATGTGTCTGTGTTTATAAATAAATATACGTGTTTATATATGTGTGAGTATGTATATATACTCACACATGTGCGTATGTATATATATTTAGATAGGTATACATATAATCCTGCAAAATAATATATCCATTGGATTGTCATGGAGAGAAGAATATTGACACATTCCCAAAGCCACTTACACAGAGAAAACAGAGTCAAAAAGCATTCATCACTACTTCAGCAATTTCAAAACAGTGATTGCTGTGAACACAACTAATGTTGTTCACTTTTTATCAGGATACAATTTAAAAAAAAAATAAATTGAAACCAAATACATTTCTTTCAATGAAGCAGACTTCCGACTCCCTCTTCTCATCCATTTTCTCCAGTGTGTAGCTCTCTAGGTGAAATAAACTTGTGGGCTGGAATACTGTGTTTATGCTTTTAGTGTTGGAAGCCTTACATATTAATATTCGGAGATTTCTCCTATTATATTTTTGCCTTCCTTTAACCTATGCTTTGAGCAACCTTATCTATAGGGAGGTGTCCCCACCCATGGCAGGGTGGTTGGGATTATGTATATTCAAGACCCCTTCAAACCCAAACCATTCTATGATTTTATAATCACAGTACCAAAGTACACGGGTGCTGATAGGACTAGATCCCTTGCTGCTGCCTTTCTTTCCCAATTTTGTTAAGATGTGCCACTTTGCCACCCTCCAGGCAGTCTGGAGAAAACCACTGGCCACAGCATCAGTGCTGGCTGGTTGGGAAGACATATACCTGGGCTGGGATATTCACTATGGCAGCTGGGACATGGCAGGATCCTGCTCTTGAAAGGCACTCATGAAAATTGTAAAAGAAGCCTTTAAATCCCTGTAGGGGCCTGAACTCCTGTGAAACTCTATCCTCACCAATAGGAATGTGTGTCTTAGAACTGCAGGGCCGGACAACAGGGAAAAATGCTTGATTCATCAACTCATAAATACTGAAACTTCTCTACGCATCTATACTTTTATGACCACAGCCCTTTCTGTCCTGAACAAAGTGTAGGTCAGGAAGACTGCTTAATGAGGAAGGACTTAAGACAAACGTCAAGTTTTACATTCCATTAATCATCAGGTAAAACCAACATTTGATTGCCCAGTCCTGCCAAAACTTTCACGTTCAAAGATTTTCACACAGTCATGGCTTTTTGCAACTGCTCTCACCCAAAGAGACTCTGGCAGGAACTGCTCGGCGATCAATCCAGAAGGACACCCAGGACAACATGACCATGAGGGTGGCAGGGAAGTAGGTTTGGAGCAAAAAGAAGAAGATGTGTCGACGTAAAGTGAAGTTTATGTAGAGTCGATTGTACCAACCTTTGAGAGAAGAGGAAATCCAGAATCATTGAAAAGAGCCTTGACAGTAGGCACAGAGAGGTAAGATCTTTCTCTTGTTATTTTAATTCTAAAGAGTACTGAAAAAAAGAAACTTAGCTTTCAAAACATGTATTGTCCAGACCATGGAGACTACATTTCAGCGACATAATCCCAAGAGCCCTCTCACAGGCAGTTAATACAGCATTAGTTTTAGCAGTAGTATTAAATCGGAAAAGACCAATACCCGTGCTACTGTAGAAAGCCAGCCTTGACGTAGTGTGGAATTTTTGTATCAAAAACTGAGACAAAGAAATCTTTTCATCAGTTTTCAGAGATTCATTCCCATTTTTCCAATACAGCATCAGATCTTCATCAGTGTAAGCATCTTAGGGAAAGAAGAAACATGATGTAAAGTGACTTTAGTTGAGAGGTTCGACAAAAGCCAGCAGACGCAGTCTTTGGCATGAAGTAATGCCACAAATAAGTTTGCTAACAGCACTGAGTTAAAAAGATCTTGTCATATAATATATCATGACAAAACCAAAAATCCAGGTCATTCTGATTCAAGGAAACACATCCACTTTTTACTCTACATTGATGGAATGAAAGCTAGAATGGTACTCTTCTGAACATCACAGATCAAAATTAATTGATGAGGTATTGCTAACTGATAAGAATAGTTCAGGAAATAATCATGGGTAACACACTTGAATTTAGAGGAAGGAGGAAATGCAGACACCTCAAACACAAACACTCAAGCTATTTTAGAATGATAAAAGCAGAAAGGATAGGCATGTTCTGAAGCAAAATCTAGAAATGTTTTAAAAGTGTGTATGAAAAACTTACAGATTTTGTTATCGCACTAGGTATATCAGGAATGGGGAATGAGAAAAGGGTTATCAAGGTGGTCAGGGGCTGGAGCACATGGCCTAAGAGACTGGGGGAACGGGGTTTGTTCAGCTGGAAGAAGAGCGGTCTGTGGTGGGGTCCAGCTGCTGCCCTGCTGAGGGTCAAAGAGAGGATGGCAGCAGGCTTTCCTCAGACTCTTCATCAAGATGGAGAATGAAAGGACAAGAGGCAAGGGATGCAAGTCACAGCAAAGGATTGTTTCCAAGCAGGTAAAAGTAAGCTTTTTCAGGATGAGAGCTGTTAAATATTTGAACAGGTTGCACAGAAGAGTTGTGGAGCCTGCTTTACCTTGTTCAAAACCCAATAGGTCACAGGCCCGAGTAAACCACTACAAAGATCTCCCTGCTCTCAGCAGGGAGCAGCTGACCTCAATGCCAATGTAAATTACCCTGTGATTCTGTTGTTTGCAGATGAATGTTTCAGCTAAATAGCTGGGAGGACCTCAAAACAACTAGATGTTAGTCTACACTGGGGAAAGTTTACAGAACAGCCAGGAAAATTTTACTGTTCACATTACATTCTCCACAGAACAAATCCTTCCCAAAGAAGCTTAGCCCAGGTCTCAGTGTTTGCAGGATCAGGATTATGTCATAGGATGTTTTCCTTTCAAATTCCCCTGTCTAGCAGCATAAGGGCTAGACACACAACACTGTTGGGTCAATAGAAAGTCTCCTAGTAACTCTGGTGAACTATCCTTTCCCGCTCTGAAATAAAAAGTATTCTGAAATGTGTTTGTGCAGCCAGCCATGAAACACGTCTAGTGAGAAACACAGATACAACATACAGCTTTCCAGCTCCAGAGAACACGTCTGAGAGTCCAGGGGGAAGCGGCTGAAGTCCATGTTGCACATTGCTGTCACGGTGACCCTGGAAGTTGAAAATGAGAGGAAAAGTTGGTTTCTATGAGAAGCAATCAAGCAGAATGTTATTGCAGATAATTATTCTGCAGCTTTAAAGCCAGAAATTATGCATGATGTTAGCATAAAATCCCCAGGAAAATTACCAATTATCCAAGTTCAAGCAAGATGGATTATACACAGAAACTCCAAAGGAAGATGTAATTTCAATATCTACAAGGAACTAAAGCACTATCTTGAACGTTACAGTTATAGTAATGTCAGTACAGTCAGTCCACTGTATTTTATATCCATGTATTTCCCTACAAAGCAATAACATAAAATAACTTCATTTATATTTGAAATTTCCTTTATGTACAGCTTGATTAAGGTTTCCTCATTGCCCCTGTTGCTCATTTGCCTCCACAGTCACCCCAAGAATGACCCAAGTCTGAGGAACATGACCATCCCTATTGCAAGCCACAGAATTGCTCCAGTACATATATTATTAAAGAAAAAACAGTTTATTTCTGTCCTCAATCAAATTATTTTAATCTGAGGGGGGTATTTCTGGGGCAGGGGATGTAAAATGGATGCAGCTGGTTTTCAAGAAGTGAGATCTGCCTCTGTTAAGTTTATGTCTAAGCTACAGAGTTGTAGCAATCACAGCTCCGGTTTTTAAATTAGTCCAGTTGTGCACATTGTTACATAAGAAATTTTCCAGTGGGTCAGTGAACTTTCTCTTGCAGACGGATTTACAGTGGAGCTCTCAATTTAGTAGGCGCAAATCAGCTGTGACTCATCGTTTCAGAAGCCAACTTACGTTGCAGATGTTGATAAAGAACTTTTCTTCTGGTGCAGGGATTGAGATCCAAATCCTACCCTGACCTACACACTCATCACCCCTGAAAAGCTCGCACTGTTCATTTTTACCATAAAACTAGAGCAAAATTTTGCTTTACGAGCAACATTTAAAGCATGTTTTTGGGGATATGCTCCAGAAGGTGTATTGAGGCAATGACCGCCCCTAATTGTGGTAGCATTTAAGCATTGTATAACTCAGTCTCATTACAGTGTGTTATTTTCTTTCCTCAGCATCACCTGAACTATGAGGAATGAAATGTCCCTCAGCCCAGTATCAACCCCTCGCAGACATCTCAAGACATCTGAGGGCATTTCAAGTACCATTGGACACCCACGTTTTGTCACCCAGATCTCATTCTGAGTGTCCTAAACACCACCAGGCCCAAATGCCGTGAAGATTCTCATTCTTTATCATTTTATGTATCCAATTATCCATTTAACTCTTGTGCAGTCAGCTGTGGTTAACTCACAGTCTTTTCTCTTGTGGGTAACATTGACAGACCCCAGAAAATTTTGAAAGTAAACACTCTGCACCTGTGCAAATGAGCAGATCTGAACAGAACCAGTGTTTGCCATTAAAAGCACTTGTTCCTTCATTTTGGTTGTTAAGCACTGCTAACAAGTGGTTTGCTGCTGACTTCAGAGCATGAGAACTGTGGGGTGTGAGCAATGGAAATGGATACTCAGTTACACAGAGCAACAGCTGTCAGGAATGTCCCTACCCTCCTCCTGCTCTTCTCCTCTCAGCACTGACCCAAGCTTCCATTTAACCTCATTCTTTATTTTTCTTTCTGCTTCTTGTCTCTCCTGCTTTATGGCACCTTCATCCTCATCCAGTTCCAATGAAATACACAGTGTCATTAGGTGCTTAGTTAAGGTGTGGGTAATCAGACCTCTCATGCAATAAATGGCTTTATTAAATGGGTTTATAACAGGGAAAGTGTTCTTAAGTGTTTGGTCATGTTGGGACTTTCATCATTAAATCAGGCAAAACAAAGTAGCTGTATGATGTATAATCTCTTTCTTACGCACACGCACATATTTCTTTGTGATTTTACAAGTTTGTCCAGGGCTTTTAAAATAAATTCAGTAGAATTGTATTTGGAGTATGAAACTTTGCTTTAGAGTGAACTTTAGGACACCCTGGTTCTGTGGGATATTGTCCTACCTGGGACAATATTGCCCACTATGCTTATTTTTCAAAGAGAAAGAGCCTCCTGAATCAAACTTTATAGAAAACCTTTCCTAGTTTTTGAGAATCATTTTGCCATAGCCAAAGTGACTAAGTTCCACAAAGATCCTAGAACAGAAATCCTTGGCTACAAAACATTCCAAGGTCTCTGTACACTGAGAGCATGTTTTCTGTCCTGGGGAAATATCCTTTTGTTTGGACTCTTTAGCTTTTCTCCTCTGGAACTGTATTTTTCTCCACTTCTCTTTTTGCCTTCTTTTGAAGTAATTGAAATCTGCGGGGATGCTGATGTGAGCAGCCATAAAGGTGGCCTGGTTAGAAGGGGAAACTACTGAGCAGAAAAACTGTCTTCTGAAAAATATTCACAGAGAAAGGCCCGCCATCCTGACAACTAGACACATAATTGAGAAGCACAGCTGTCCTCTTTGAAATGCAGACGTATGTACCTAGAAACTGGAGACATCCAGGAATACCATCAACAACTGCAAAAAGAAAGGGATTTAAAAGGTAATTTATTGTCTGGAAAACAAAAGTTTGTCTGACAGAACAGAAAACATTCTTATCTATTGGCCATCACAGGTAAAAACCAGAAATTAACAGCACCTATTGGCTGCTCAAAGTGGTAGCGTCCTACACCCCCTTATATCTCTGGATATAAGGAGGACATGACTTTTACCCAAAATGAGGCCGTATTCTCTGAGACCTTTCCATGCTGCACATACTTTTCCATTCCTAAATGGGCTGAATTCACTGCATGAACTTCATACCAGCTCTTGGACTCTCACTGGGGATGCCTGGCTGACTCCAGACCCTATGACTCAGGGCATTTCTGAAACGTCACTCTGTCTGTTGTCTCGTTGGTCCCCTTTGGGCCCACTCTGGAGGCTGTTTCAGTTTGTCCTTCATTCACAGGATGACTTGGTTCACCTGATGATGTGGAATCACTTAATATCAGTGTTATGCATTCATACAAGCAGTCTATCCTAAGTGTACCTGCTGGTACACTGTTGATTAGTTGCTTCACTAATGATAAGTAACCCATGAAGGTATATACCTAGTTCATTATTGCTGTTACTGGCTGTTGCCACATGATTTATGGATACTAAATTATTGGTTGCTGACAGTAATTTGCAATAGCTTGATATGTATATTAATATTCACTTTATTAATCATAGGTAGTGGTGATTTTGTGGTAGTTTACTTGCTAATGGTGATTTTTTGTGGTATTTTTGGTAATCTGTAATAAGGTAGAGAAGTTTAGAGGATTAAGCCTCCACGTCCTTATGTATTACAGAATTCTGCAAACCCACTGCCACAATCTGTGTACACCCACAGGATGGGTAACCCTCTAGGTCATGACAGACGTGCCTCAGGATTCTTCCAGCCAACAAATCTACTAGAAAACCAGGCTGTCTTTAATACTGCCATTTCAGCGTCAATAAATTTAAACCTTTACATCGACATGAAAACACCACCACCACAACAACAACAACAAATTTCTAGACAAATAGGAAGAAAAATAGGATAATTATAGAGGTCACCATCTGGTATATCAGCAGCTTCCAATTTAATCACAGACTGACCCTGGGATGAACATTCCTGCTTGACTAAGCCCTCCACTGACTGCAAAGACTTGAGGGCATGCTTGCCCCGGGAGGAGATTATCCTGTTACTCCCCAAAGCATGGTTTCTTACAGTTTCCTGCGAAGCATTTTGTACTGCACATTCTGGAAACAGGGCTCTGCATCTGCAGTGTGAGTAGCAGTCCTAGTGATCACCAAAGTCAAGCCAAGAGCTAAACTGACAGCAGAGCCCCAGGGAATGCTCAGGAGCAGCAGGACTACACCATTACCTCATGCTGTAGAGGACATGACCATCAGGGAACACTCGCAGCATGATATTGTCTGTGGTGGTATCGTGAATGAAGGACCTCTTAGAATGCACAAAGAAGACATCAGGGACCCAGATTTTCTTCACCAGCCTGCCATCAAAGGTCATGCTCTTGTTGTTGGTGCTGGGAAAGGAGAGACGCTCGTCCTTCCAGTAGTGCCTTAAGTATAAGGTCATAGTGAAATCCTTCACAAAAAATGAAGAGAACCAGAGAGAGGTCTGTCAGTGCTGCACTCTACAACTGGGACACATCAGAAAGAAAACTCACTCCTACCAGGTAGATGAAATCTCTCCACTCTCAACTCCTGATTCTTTCCTAGGCCAATGCTCTCTGTGAATAGATTTTCCCGATAAAATAATTTCAGCCAAAGCAGAGCATAAACAACGAATGAATGTATTACAGTATCCAGTAATGTTCAGTCACAGAAGGGATGTAAATATGCCTCAAGTGAAGCAATGCCCCACAGAAACAATTCTTCAGTCCTGGCAAAATTATCTTGCAGGATTATGGTATCAATGGCATGATCTAGAGGAAAAACTGTGGAAGTTAACTTTATGGTGAGGCTAAACATTAAGCAATTTATCCCCAAAAGAAGTAAATTGGTGCAAACAGCAACCAAGTGACTACCATACAAGTGTATAAATAAAGTTCCCTTTTCAAGCTTGTTGAGTGGGCAGGAGCTTCAGTCACATAAAGGAAAACATCTGTTTGTTGATCCCAACCTGGCAGCTGTTGCTTTCAGAGCTGAATCTACTCTCTCATTCTGAGAGATCAAACACACTTCTTTTCTTTATATTTCCAATTAAACAAGGGGTTATGGGAGCTGCCAAACCTGAAGAAGCAGCAACACAGCCCAGGACCTCTTCCTAACCACTTCCTAAAAACAAAACAAACAATCAGTTTGGTGAAAAATGGTAACAAACAGACTTTGCTCATCCACGTTCAGGTCCCTGCCGTAGGCTGGTCCCAGGCTCCATTGCTGCTGCTCCTCCCAGGGATGCTGCCAGCTTCTGTTCCCTAGCGGACACTGGCCACCTTCCTCTTACAACTATAGTCCCAAAGAAATACTAGTGCTGCTGCTGACAGGCTTAGGCTGCAACCTGGCTGGACGAGTCACCCTCAGGGGAGGGACGTCCTGTCTTTTTGTGCTCCTCCTCACTGGCAATGCGTGAGACACTGAAAAGTCCTTGACTTAGGGTAAGCACTACTTAGCCACAACCAAAACACTGTGTTATCAGTATTATTCTCATACTAAATCCAAAACACAGCACTGTACCAGCTACTAAGAAGAAAATTAGCTCTATCCCAGCCAAAACCAGGACAGCCAGGCAGCTGGAGGTTGCGGCTGCAAAATGCCTCTGGGCAGCTCCATCATCAGAGCGCAGGGGAACAGGGACCGATGCGGCATCAACCACAGCAAGGCTTACAGTCACCACAGAGGAGGTGGAAGAGACTGCCTGTAGGGGAAATACGGGAAGAGGCACACCACATTCCAGGTCACCACTTTCCCTGTCCTACCAGGCAGGAGCTTCTCCTCTCTCATCCTCACCCCCTTTCTCTCTCCAAACAGGCCAACACAACTCTGCTCTCTCTCCAGCGGTCAACACATACCGCACCAAATGCTGCAAAGGCACCAAAGGCAAAGTGACAGCTGACAACAGCTTCTAAGTGCAATATCTAAATTAAGGAAGTTTTTCATGTCATGAGTCAAATGAGGCAGTTTGTGGACAGCTTATTCCTTCCTGACCAGCACACATGCTATTTACAAGCAAGAAAAGGGGTTTATTTCAGCACTCACAAGTAGGAAAATCCCTTAAAAACCAAATTTTTAAAAGAAACTGAGAGAAGGATAGTATACGCCAGGGGCACAACAAATGAGCATACACAAGCACCTCAATTTTGAGAGCACATTTCATGTTTGTGCCATGCTCCAGGCAGCCCCAAAAGCATGCCCTGTCCCTGCACACAGCAGCAGCCCATCCATGCCTACCAGACAGGCACCAGTTTTAAACCCAAGTGCTTTAAGTATCCCCTGGCTGCTCTCATTGGCATGCACTGTCTTGCAGATATGGTGGGTTGCGGCTCCTGATGCTTCTGTGTGGTGCTTCTTTGGAGCACCAGGTGGCTGCTCAAGCAGTGAGCATATGAAGACTGCCCAGCTGAGAGTACCTGATTTCCAGAGCCACTAACCCTTCAGAGCAGTTTGAGATAAGCCCTGCCTGCAGCTCGGCCCTGCCAGCAACTGGCAGCCAAGGGGGGCACCCTGCTGCAAGCACAGGTAGCCCCGGTCCCCTGGCCATGCTGACAGCTTACTGCCCGCTCTCCTCTCTGCCAACACCCATGCCAGGACAGTGTGTTGGAAAAACAAGCCAGTGTAACTCAGACTGACCTGAGAGACCATTCTTCCACCCCAAATAGGCATCAGAAACTGCTGTAGAAAGTGCTTGTCACGTGCTGGGAAAATAGGACTATGGAGCTATCAACAGCCAAGGGAGAGAACTGACCTCAAAGCTTTCTTCTGACAGGCAACATTGTTGTTGAAATCAGATGCTCCTGACAGAAATTGCTGTGAATTATTTACTAATTAGGTCTCTTCGCTGCTCTGACATTATCTTGATATACTAGAGCCCCAACTCTCCTTGTGGCAGCCATTCCCTGTGCTGACACCTCCCTCCTACACACCTCATGGCATGCATACCCCCAAACCCTCTCTTTCAATATCCAGGCAGCCAAGCTCCCTTGTTTAATCCTAGAACATAGAATAGTTTGGGTTGGAAGGGACCTTTAAAAGTCATCTAGTATGACCCCTCCAAAATGGGATGAAGATGAAGATGTAATTGCACCGTAGTAAAAACCACTCAAGCTAAAGCTCTTCCTCTGTGTTTTGTCTATACCAGAGAAGATACCCAGGACCAGGGAGGAAAAGGCAGAAAGTAGGAAGGAACTAAGAAGCTTCCTCTTCTCCTCATGTTCCTCTTTCCACTTCCCTTTCCAGTGTTTTTATTCCACTTCCTACAGTAAAAAACAGAACAAAACAAAAACAACAATCCCCCCTCCAACAAAAAACAAACCAAAACACAAAACTAAACCAAAAACCCCACAAAACTCCAAACAAACAAACAACACCCCTCCTTAAAATGTATATTCATGTGAACTCAATGTTTTTCTAAGGAAGAAAACTCCCGCAGCAGTTTATGTGAACTTCACCTTATACTTTCAAACCTTCATATGCAGCTGTTTGTATTTTTCATTGTGATAGATCTTTCATAGTACTGATTATTCTCCCATTCAAGGTCGATTTTTTCCTTCATGCTTTTAATCTTTATCTGGAGGCCCAGAGCCTTTGATCACCTGGTTTTACCAAGTCTCTGCTTCTGAATATCAGCCTCTTTGAATTTCACAGATACTGCCATGACTTTGATCTGACCAATAATTTGAAGCCCACAGGTTTCAGGCAGGAATGACATCTTATGACTAGAAGTAATTGAGGCTTAGAAGAGGATTACATACCATGTCAACTTCAGATATACTGTCCAAGCTTTCAACTTGCACATCCACCCCAACAGGAATTGCAGGGCCTGAAAGAGAAGGAGATTTAGATATGAAAATAACTAGTCTTTCATATCATCTGCATTTAATTAGCACTATAAAGTGCAAAATATTTCTGAACTTATGTTATACATTTCTGTCAATGGCTCTTTATGAGGGGGCTGGGGTAAGAGTCAGTGAATAACCCTGTAAGGCCCCCTTTGAAACATTTATTATCTTCCCCTTGGCATATACTGCAGTGTTGACACTCTGCCCAGTTAATCCAGAGCTTGGATGAAACATTTGCATATGTTTTCAAAAACTGAGCCATCCCATCTTAAATTTTAGGCTTTTATGAACAAATTTAGCCCCAAGAAGAGGGGACTGAGATGAAGAAATGGCAAGCAACGAACACTTCCTTGAAGGTTTCTCATTTTTTACCAAAAAGACAAGCTATATTAATCTCTCAAGAGCCCATCACCATTCATATGACTCACTGATGATATTACTAGTTTTCCACAGCAGTTTCAAAATTAGCAACCAAAGAATTCCCAAAGAGTAAATAAGCAGAAAACGTCCCATAACAAATGCATACTGGTCTATTACTAGAAACCTTGTATCAAACTATAGACTGCTGCTCATTAATGACCAGGACCTGCTCAGGTTACTCGGATCCCCATAGTGTGCCCTCATGCAGCTTTTTCCCATTTCTCGTGCTAAGTGCCTACAGAGACGTGCACACCAAGCACAGGGCAGGTCAACGGGCACTGCAGAGGAACAGTCCAGGTGGATCCACTGCCACCTTCGTGCCCTCGGTGTGTGGCACTCACAGGGCTCACACCGATGAGCCGATCCAGCCTATCTCCAGCCCCGGGCACTGTCAGGGAGACAGACCGTGCCAAAGGAAGCAGAAGCTCTGCAGACGTGTCTGGGACTTGCCCAGCAGAAATGAATTTTCCAAGGACCGTAGTAGCCTCCATGAAGATTTGTGAAGATCTGCAAAGTTTTTCAGCACTTAGATTTTCAATCCGATTAGCAGTCAGATGGTATGTAAAAGGCACCACAATCCCTTTGTAAACTCAGACCCACACACAGCAGGGCCAGCTGCATGCATGTATTTAGCTAGAGTAGCATCTTCCTTGAGACCACAACCAAGCTCTGAATACACCACGAGCCTAACAAGACAGCAGGAATGCTGTTCTGAGAAAGCAGGGCACTTTTGCAAGCTGCCATCCGTCCTGCTCTGGTACCTGCTGCAGCTTGTACACACTCTAACACACCTTCAGGGCTTCTGAACACAGCCTTAGGTTTGCCTCTAAATGGAGGAGAAAGCAGAACCAAGCCAGCTTCAGTAGGGAAAGGCCAGTCACCACGTCCATGAGACAAGCTGCAACTGGCCCCAGCACAGGTTTGCTAGGGCTTTGATAAGCCAGCCTCACCAAATTACAGTAGAGCATGCTGATGGTGACACTGTCCCCCTTCTGCATGCATAGTTCCAGATTGTTGTGTCCACACCCTCCATCAGCGGCTGTGCTGGGTACAGGCACCCTGAAGCAGGACCAGGCTCCTCAGAACCACCAATTCCAATTTAGCTGACTGTTTCCCCAGCAATGGAGCTGAAGCATGGCTAATCCAGCACTCCCAGATGCTCACAAACACTTACACGTCACATTCAGACACACAGCTGTGCACTTTATACTTCAAAAAAATTGTCAGCAAGCACTGCCTCTGTCTTTTACAGGAGAAAGCATGTGTAATTAATATTATTTATTGTCATATACAGGTGGGGACACTGCAGTAGTGCCCACAGTGCTTCCAAAAAGCCATGTCAGGGTAGGCAAGGTGATAATGGAGAAGACATGGTCTCTGCCAGGATGGCTTCACAACGCAATCAGGTTGTGGCAGACGAGGATGGCAGTGGTTGGCTATGGTACTTCCCACTGTGGCTCCCTGGTGCCGAGGGGCTGTGTGCCCAACACATGCTGGGCAGCCCCCCACAGCTTCCAGACTGCAAGAGAGACTCTCTGTGCACAAATCCTTAATTTAGTCTTGATTCAGGAAATCAACACCCACCCAAAGTCTATTTACTGCTGCAATTTCTATGTTATAATCAGATTAAAAACAAACAAACAAAAAAACCCCAAACCCACAAACATAACAACACTGCCAAGTTGGCATATGTCCTGCTCTCCTATTCCTTCCCTATCCACTCTTGAAGATAAAAGACTGTGCCCATATTCCTTTCTTTGTTCATGTTCCTGCATCAAATGTTCAATAACCAGCAGTTACCTCATTGCAAGGACAAAACCTACAGTTCCGTCTGGAGCTGCCATGAAACTTTATTAAACCCAAAATAAAGGGTGTTCCACGTTAAGCTGGATGGTCTAGAAAGCCCTTGAGATAAGAGGCAGTGTTAGGTGTCTGTTAAATCAGTGAAACTGCTTTTACTTATTTCTTTTCTGCAGCTGATCATGAATTTGAGGGATGACAAACCAGTTATTGTAATAGTGAGAGGGAGAAATCATTTGAACACTGGGGATGAGTAAAAAAGAAAAAAACCCTCTTTACTGAGAGGGAGCAGAGGATGATGAGGGTGTGAATGTGAGGGGACAAGAATAGCTGAGATGGTATACAACACACTGAACTGGTAGACAGAACAAGTACCTTAGATTACAGCATTAAATGCAGAAAAGCCCTCATCAACTTGTCTATGACATCAACTTGTTTATGACAACTTATCCTTGTCACAAACAACATTTTATCAATACTCACTTTTTCTTCAGAAAGAAGAAATCTCATCTGAGAGAACTGTAAGCAGGAAAAGACCTGAATACTGGAACACTGGAGAAATCTCAAACCTCATGGATGTTCACTGCTGGGCAGGAAGCTAAACATATGAAAACGGTGGATTTGGCTAACAAAAGGAAGCAGTGCTACTTTGCTCAAAGACTGCAGTCCAGCAAAGCTTTTCAGCTCATACTTTAGAGCCTCTGAAAAGTATCAGCCAAATTCATTAAATTATTCAAAGTAAACAAGTATTTACAGATCAAGGTCTAAAGGCAACTTGTATAACCTTCAACTAGAGCGTTTCTTCCAGAAACAGCAAACATGTCAACACTTATTATCCCCATCACTGTCCACAGAAATATCTTACAGAACACAAATCCTAATTCAGCAGGACTGATACAACCAGAAAACAAATGGTGGACTCGTAAAGCTTCATAAAATCACAGGCTTCTACTTACAACACAGAAATGAACTCACCAGTAAATGATTCCCCTTGCACCTCAGACACAGAACAGAAGTGGCAGCTCCCAAGTAAGCTCAAGACACTCACACAGTCATTAGCAAATGTGACAATATAAAAATTGAAAATGGAAAATAGGAGATTTTCCTTCTGAAGGAGATATTTGTGTATTGAGAGAGGATTTAAATGACCTGAAGCACAGATCAAGTGCTTCTGCTTTCTCCCTTTATTGGACAGTATCCATTAGAGCAATAGGGTTTACATATAACATGATGGAGCATCCTTGCATCTTCTCACTGTAAAGATACTGCCTTCTGAAAATGAATTCATGTTTGGAATCCACTCACAGACATACACCATGCCTTATTATTGTAAATTCCTGCACGTCACTGTTCCAGCCTCAAATCAAACTTTGATATTGAAAAGACACTTAGGAACCAGCCTGCAAAGGTGTGTGTGGCTTCATCTGTCTTTATTCCTTATTCCTTTGCCGAGTTCACAACATGATGTGCTGAGGATCAGTGGCAAAAGTGCTCCCTCATTTCTTTTTCCCCTGCAGTAAACTGCTCTGTTTTGAGACCTACTCTCCGGTGAAAGCCACTACACATTCAGCTTAGGTGCTGCACATAGAAAAGATGGTGTTTGGAATACCCTTGCAGAAAAATGCCCAGTCTCTGCACCTAAAAACACTCACCGAGGAGCAGCATGAAATCTTCAAAGGGTGAGTCACTTCCCAGTCAGAACTGCGCACAAACATGGTTTTTATTTCTGAACACTGGAGCAGGCTTTGGAAGATAGGGAAGAGCGTGCTACCATGACGATGCCTTGAGTCAGTTTTCCACCCAGCTCTGAGACTAAAACTTTGTGACATCTGTTTACTTTTTCTCTCTGGCACTGCTTTCAAAGGCTCATTGTTTCCCTCTGAGGCAGTATCTTTGTTCTCTCGTGTATCTTTGGAGGAGTGAGGCAGATGTAGGCCCTGAGATAAAAATATCTACATGGGAAATGAGGAGGTTTGAGACTTCTTTACTGACAGACATCTCCTGCTCACCCAGGAGGGCTGCAAACGTGGGTAAGAGATCCCATGCCTGCAAGCTGCAAAAGAGTTTTCAGTGTATCTTCGTGTGTGTGTGTTCATATACATATATATTTACTTTTTAATAAATGTATATACAAATGGGACCTCTTAGATGTGGGCAGCTTCCAGGCAGCCACCACCAGGATATGTTTATCACCTGCCTTGTGACTGTAGGGAGCTTCGTTCCTCTGCATCTCACTGACAGCTGTTCAGTAGCAGAGAAGCAAGTTTTGATTGTAACACTAAGTGAACTACTTATGTCTTATTCACCCCACCATTCATCCATCCTGGCAAAAATACTGCCCAGAAAGGAAAGCAAGGACCAGCTGAAGTTAGGCTACTAAGCTACGAGCAGATATAATAAAAGTAAAGCATTAGGCTAGTCCTCAATAAAGAAGATACAGCTATTTTAAGTATCAACTAAAGCTGCTTATTCATGGGCTCCCTGTAAAATATGAGATGTCATAGATGAAATGCTTAAAATGGGTGTTTAAGGAAGGCAGAAAAACAAACATTTACATAATCTTTAAAAATTAATAATAGTAAATAATACCTGAACATCTGCTAGCTAGAACAAGGTCACTGACATGGAGAGAACTCCCAAAGGGTCAAAACCCCTGCAGTCTTTTTTCGCTTATGGAGGCTCTTTTACCATCAACAAAGCAAAAAACTTTGTCATTGCCTGTGTACCCGACCGCCTGTCTCTAATGGGCTGGGAGCAGGCAAGACAACCATGCTTATTGGGCTGTTAATAACACAGCTTACACAACATTTGTTTGCTCACTTGCTCTTTACGAAGGTACTTCTTCCTGGAAAACCTTTCACCTTTCTCTAATGTTGTTTGTTGGTTTGTTTTTTTCATTTCACCTTGCATAACCCCGACCTGCTCTGCCCAGTGCTCACAGCTGTGTTGGGCTGGCAGCTTGCTGACTGCCCTCTGCAGACCAGCAACAGTCCCCGTGGCCACCAATAAGCAGCTCACACCCCAACCCCTTCTTAGCTTAAAGTTCAATAGTGAAGCTGTAACCTGGTCCACCAAACTTGGGAACCATCACGTTTACAGTGCTGGGTTTCTCTTTAGTCTAATGTCACTCACGATTTCCTCACTATATTATTTATGTTTTCCAGAACTGAAGTACCTTTCCCACCTGCATCACAACATCACAGTCCCAGTGCAATGCCACAAGGATGGAATCTCTATTAGACCACGGTCCTTGAGCTGCTCTCAGAGAAGGCCTTAGGGCAGCCACATGTTGTCCCAGAGGCTCCTCTTATTGTGGCCTTCTCCACAATACAAAGTCTTTTTATCCTATGCAGGTCAGACCACATCAGTTTGACTGACATTTCCACAGCAAAAAACTGGAAGGAGTCACAGTGCATAACAAATCACTGTGACTGCCTGACGAATAACATTACAGATGAAAATATGAGGATTGCCTCTTACCAGATTTTTTCCCATCAGGCTTATCATCTGTCACTAAAAATACACTGCACAATTCTGCAGGGGTGCAAGAACTTGTAGCACCATCTATCTCCATGTAAGCCATGCTTTCCAAGGCTGGAGCCTCAATGAAGCTGTTTCCATGCTTTGTTCCTTATCACACGCAACTTCAGCACAACTTTGATAATCCCACACCTTTGTCCCAAGAATCTCTGGAAATTAGGGAGGTTTTAAGCAAATATTAAAAAAACACCACGTTTTTCCTTTATAAATAAAGGCACTTCTCAGTAAAGGTTGTTAGGATATTTCTCAATTTTATAAATATTAGTCCAAGACTTTTGGCTCTAGAAGTAATTTATGCTGTGATGGGAGTTAGCATGGGAAAAACAAGACAAGAGGGAGATTAAAATGTAGTTATATTAGTGCTGGAAGAGGGACTCTGTAATTATATATGTATGTTTGGTGTGACATGCACAAAAGCGTTCCTCACGGAATCTTTAATACTGATGAACATAGTAAAAATTGGATCTGTTTCCAGAAATACAGTGCAGTGGTGCCACTGAGCATCAAAATCTAAACCATCAGCACAGCAGAATAAATCCCCACAGTTTTCCCCCAGAACACAGACATCATGCCCTGACATATGTCCAGGTAGGGGAAAAAAGTTTTAAAAATCAGTGTGGCTCCACAGCTATCTCCAGTTGAGTCGTGGGAAGGAGTCCAAACCTCCTCCCAGAGAAGCCCTGTCATCCCACCCTCTCAGACTCAGGAGCCAGCAGCTCTTTTGTCCAGAGTGGTAACAGCTGCAGAGAGGACAGATCAGCAGACTTCGATCTTCCAATTAGTCCACATTAGGCACTAAGAAGTCATCAGCCAAGCTCCAAAAACTGAGGTTGGCTTAAAAAAAATAAATCTGAAAACTTAACACAGCAGCCTCTGAGCTTATAGCAGGGCAGGGCATACCTGACATTTAGGGAGGCACATACGCTTCAGTGAACTCACTCAGCAGATCACAGTATCTGCTTCTCAGTGTCCAGTCTGTTAGGGAGGTTGAAGCACAGCAAATCAGCAATCCCTCCTCACATGTGTGAAACCACACAGCTGCCTATCCACCTTCAGAACACAACACTCTAGTGAGAGAAATCAATGAAGGGTTGATCAAAACCAGTGAATTGTTGATACCACCACTGGAAGTCTTCCTGGTCAAGTTGCATGGAGCTTTGAGCAACCTGGTCTAGCAGAAAGTGTCCCTGCTCATGGCAGGGCATTTGGAACTAGGTGATCTTGAAGGTCCTTTCCAACACAAACCATTCTGTGTTTCCGTGGCAAAGCACTGCTGTGCCAGGCGAGCTGTGTAGGATCACCACTATCCATGAAGGAGCGGCATGCCAACAAAACAAAGCCAGGCTGAAGGCAGTGGACATCCAACCAGAGCCTCACAGGTCCAGGCTTTATGGACAGAAGACTGAAAAAAAAGAAGCCTAGAAAGTCAGGTAAAGAAAACAAAGACCAATAAACAAAAAACCAAGGGGTTAAGCCAACAAGATGGTTAGCTGGACATTCCTGACAGTGACCATCTCGTCCTGGAATAATGAGGATATAGGTGAGTCCATGAAACCAATCTCATGTCTCCCTGGTCTGTTCATTTTTCAGGAGTCAGGTTCCTTCCCAAATCCACTCTGCTGAAAGGCTCACCTTCCCAAAGAAGCAGCCTGGGAGGAAAGGAAATGCCAGGCCTTATCTCCCTTTCCCTAACCAGAGACTGGTGCAGCAGTGTCACTGGGGTATCACCTGCTCCATCCGGAGCAGGTGGAGGACCCGAGAGCAGCTCATTCAGCATCATTTTTACAGCTGATTCATAAAGGAGCAGGAGCAGGTTTCGCATCCATTGCCTCCAGAGCCAGCTCCCAGACCTCAGCCCTGAGCTGCACTCCATGGCTTGTCAGGTGTATTCACACCAATCCCAAGGAGATCTGCCTATGCTCCACCCAGAGGGCAATTTAAGGCAAATTCTTCAACCCTTGAAATAGCAGATCAAGTTTAGCACTGATTAGCAAAAGAAGTTTTACCTCCAATGGTCAGGCTGGACTGCAACTTGTTAGTAAATAACAGTGGGGGCAGGCAGGAGTCACTGGTGATGACATATTTCAACTCTGAAGTCTGGAGATATATACATATAAATTGTGAACATGGGGACAGCTCTGTGCTCTTAGAACAGCACATATGCACTGTGGGGAGAGAAACATCTTTCAAGTCACACCAGGGATAAGCTCTGTTCTACAGATGAGGTGCAAAAGGCGCCTGTGTGTCTAACTGGACAGGGAGAGGTAGCACTTCACCCTAGATGGCCAATTGACAAAGGATGCAGTATTAGCTATTCAGTGAAAACTACAGAAAACTGTCCTTAACTCTGAAGGGACTTGGTTATTGGTCTAATCAGAAGAGGGTTTTCCAAACTGGTATTCCAGGACATCTTTATTCAGATACTCTGTTACCTCTGCAGTAATAAGCCTAGAAAGGTCAGCCAAGCACATTCCTGTAACTGGGTGTGACAGAAGGCAGAAGTGAAGGACACAGAGGACTCTTCCCCCACTCCTTTGGTTGTTTTAGAGAGTTTGAGACAAGATTTTGTCTAGACAGAAGTACTCCATTTTCTCCTAACAAAGATGGGATGTGATCCACCTAACGAGTTCTTTATTTTAAAATTTGATAACATCAGCTGAAAAGCTCATTGAAACTTCACCACTACAAGTAAACGCTAAAACCCGCAGTTTATTCCTCTTCTCAGTAGAGTGCAACACTTACTGGCAGGGTCCATCCTGAGCTCTGGGGAATGACAGCCAAAAAAAAAAAGTCAACTGCAGCAACAAGAAGGAATGTAGGAACTGCACAGAGCACAGAAGTCTATGAGAAGAGCATGAGGCCACTCTGAACTGGCACCAACTCCCTTCCTTCACGCTGATGCATTTGGCCAGAGGTTTGGTGTTTTGCTTGTTTCTTTTTAAATGAGACGGTTAATCAGATAATTAGATTATTTTTCATTAAATGAACATGAAGACAAGAGAAGCATTTTATTCTCACCTCCAAAAGCCGGCCTCATGGTGAAGTCGTGTTCGTCAACTCTGAGAAGCTGCTCTGTCTTTCCTTTCCAGGCTTTGGTCAAGTCATGATTCTTCTTAAAGATGTGACTGCAAAAAGACAGCAATAGCATTGGTCCGGTGTCTCTGTGCCTGAGCTGCAGCCGACTTCTGCCAGCCTAGCTTCGGATCTGCAGGAGCAGCAGCTTTGCAGGCACAGTCCGAGGGAGGGAAGCAGGGAGGAAACAGTAGAAGCAGCTGGCTGCCCCACGTTACCTGGCCAGGATTTGGCCAGGCACCAAGGAACATTGTCGTGAGAAAGCTCTTTTCCATGGTGATCACGCGATGTCATACACTATGCTGAGACCATCTGCCCCATGAACTTCAGTTCAGTGCCAGCAGTTTGTGTGGACAGAGGGTTTGCTTTGTCTTCTGGCTTTCAGCAGTAACAAAACCACTTCATTCCTCCCTTCAACAGCAGGAAAAGAGGAGTTTTAGCTAAAGAATTCTGCAATCCTTCACTTTTCTGAATATTAAGGTAGGAAAAATTCTAACCTTTTATTTGATACATTATATGATAACAGTAGAACAAGGATGTCAACAAACCCCTCAGAAAAGTGCAAGATAGTTGCTAAAATCATGTAAGGGGATAAATAACCAGCAGAGAAACATACATTTCTTGAAGAAAATCCAGATCAGCATCACTGTTCTCCAGTGGTGCAGGATGGAGAACTTGGACCATTAAGGTTCCTCAACCATTTGCTCCGGACCTAAGATCCGACAAAGTTATAAATATTGCTGCAATGGGCCGTTTGTCAGTAACTTACTAAAATTAATAATGATAAAGAACTTTATACAGAAGGGTTCAGACTCCTTTGCCTGTGTGGAAGAAATATCACTGAAAGTAAAGAAAAAAAAACTTGGAGAAAAAATAAAGAGACTACTTAGGCTTAAAATATTGGTCAAAAATTCAGAGCTTACAAAACAATCACCACACTCATAAGCCTGGCTGTGGAAAGTGATGTGCTTGGCCTCATTAAAATACAAAGCACAATGAGTATGAGGCAAAGAGAGCAAAAATCATAAATCACAAATCAGAAGAAAAGTTTCCCATCAGAGCACTCACTTCAGGAAAGAAACTAAGAAATCTAGGGGGTGTTGATAGCTGCTGCTAACATCAATAACCCATTTACTTTAATAAGGAGATGAAAAGGAAGCAACAGAATTTGAAAATAAATACGTCAAATGGATGTTTGGAGGGAATATAACCCCTTGTGCTCCAGGACGCATGCTACATAGAAAACGTTGGACCCCTCTCTCATCACTTCGGGCTCCTGTTTCAGCCAGGATGTCAGAGCATCTCTCTCCCTGCTGGCTGTGAAATAGAGCCAGCCGGAGCAAGCGTGCTTGGCACAGCTGCACTAATGGTTACCTAAAAGCAGGGTGTCAAACCAAGCACAGCCAGTAATGGGAATGGTTGGAGGCAAAAGTTTAGCTTTTAACTGCTTGCTGCAGGGGGGAAACTTTGCTTCCCTGCAAAGGTTAGGGCTGCTGCCAAAGAGCTCCGCTTCGCCATCCGCAGTACTGCCCCTATGCCTGAAAGGCTGGAAGTGGGGAAGCAGCAGGATCTTCCTATGTCTGCTTGATTTTAATTATCAGGGAAAGGCCAAAGTACCACTGAATGTTCAATCAAGTCTCTCTCCTCAAAGAATGGGGGAAAAGAATCTAATTAAAAATCCAATAAAACTTTGGATTGCCGCTGTATGAGGAATTAGTATGGAAAACCCTGGCAGTATTACAGTGCCATCTTGTAAATCGATGGCTCAGCCTCACTGAAATGCTGTGCTTTGATCAATTCTTTTAAAAATCATCAAACAGCAAAAAGCACACAGGAAAGCTGCTGAGAACAGTCTGTGGCCACAGAGGCTTCAGAGGGCTAGCTAGGGACACAGACGCTGTCTGAGGAAGGAAACAGGTTTTCAGGCACTTCCTTAGCCAGGGGTTGCATTTAATAGCCAGCATTTAATCATCAGTTCATGCCCAATCGTTCAGGTATGTGATGGACAATTCAGACTTTACAGATAGAGCCCTGTCATTTCCTTTTTAATCAACTTAATCCATTTACAAAGATTTTGTACGAAGATATTTTTAAGGACAGGAAGTCTACACAGCCTTTGAAATGTGTAACTCCTCTTGCCTATTTAATCCAATTCAAGACCCAATTTGTTTGGGAAAAAAAAAAATAAATCTTTGTGACAGTGTTTGACATCAGCTACGGTGTTATCTTCTGACCCCCTCCGGAAGGCACCCCACGCCACCCCCATCGCTGACTGGCATGGGGAGCACGTCGAGAAATTACAGATAACAGCTCAGCAGGACTCAAAAAAGTGGGTATCTACGCAGACATTCAGATTTTTCAGAGAAAGATAAAAAAGCTTATCAATTTGGAAACAGTTCTCATGCCATAGGGTGTAAGGCAGTGGGTAAGTGGTGAGCATGAAAGCAAACGTGATCTCCATGCCAAGCATGGTGCAGCTGTTGGCAGCCAGAGTCTGTGAGGTATCTGTGCCTTCCTCTGGGAAATTCAGCATTGTCTTTGGTCACAAGATGGTATCTCATGGTTATGGGACCTTGGTTCCAATTACCTCTTGGGATTCGGATAAGTATTGCTACAGTTTCAGTGAGATCTTATCTCACTTCAGTATATTCTCTGGGGGAAAAAATCCCAAAATGCATTAGTTGAAGGTGTTATTTACTTTGTGTAGCAGCCACAGCGAGCTGGAGGAGACCTACACACTGTGTAAATCCAGCATCAAGAAAGTCCCAAACCTCCTGTTTTTCTAATCAACTAAGCATGTGACTGCTGCAAAGTTCTCCTAGAAGCTAAATGAAAAACAGAAGGTACAAGAACAGTTTGTGACTGTCATAACAACTCCCAGATGAGCATTCCAGATTTATTATCTCCACTGTATTATGAGTGTATCCCACATAGATGTGTATCTTTAATCTTAATGTACATGGATCTCATGGCATCAGATGCAGCGAAGAAATTTCTGACAAGCTGGAAACCTCAAGGTCCTCTGTTTCGTCAGCCTCTTTCCACTGCCTGTCAGGGTCAGCAATTCAAGTGCTTGAGGAGCCCTCGCTGCCCAAGTAGCCCTGGCATCTCCACAACAAGACAGATCTATCTTGGT
Source organism: Pseudotriccus pelzelni (assembly GCA_035584735.1). Lineage (NCBI taxonomy): Eukaryota > Metazoa > Chordata > Aves > Passeriformes > Tyrannidae > Pseudotriccus > Pseudotriccus pelzelni. The sequence continues at coordinate 79,249,739 of JAWMRA010000113.1, read as the reverse complement.
TTGCATGGATGGCCGCACCCCATTGCTTCAAGAGGCCCAGGGCAGAGATACTCTGTTGCCTGACTTCTGGATAGAAACTTAACTCATCTGTACGTTTATGTCCAAAACAGGAAAGAAGGTGACTTTCCTTGCCAGCTTTCTAGAAAAACTAAACCAGACTCCGTAAAACGATGACACAAGATCAAAGGGTGTGCACAGTCACTGCTATCGTGCACATTCTCTCCCTGCTTTTGTTTCACTGTTGTGATGCTGCAGTGCCAGGGAAAAGATCCCAGGAGACATCAAACCTCGCACAACTAGACATTCTGCAATGCCCTGGAATTGAGTCCCAGATGAGCAAAACACCTGTAAAAAACGTTTATCAACATTGTAATCACTGAGCCACTCACTCAAAATTTTCTGAGAAACCACCATAGAGCAGAGGGATTCTGTAGGGGCTGAGAGGTACCACAGACTAGAGGACATGTCTGCATTATCTGGTTGAAAAATGTGATTAAAAATACAGCTCTGCAAGGGAACAGAGGGAACTCACTGCCAGCAACAGCAGTTTCGGCAGGGATCACTAGATTCCTTACTCCTGTGAACTGCTGTTCGGAAAAACAGTCTGTGTGCTGAGCCTTGTGCTGCCGTGCCCTGATGGTCATCTTCTGCTTCTGGGCCCCAAATTAGGACTTGCGTGCAGCGTACCCTGAAAATTTCATCTCTAATGAGATACTCCAAGTCACTGACCACTTCCAAAAATCTTGGCAGGAAGTCTTTAGCTAAAAAAAGCTCAAAGCCACTTCTATTTCAAAGGCACAATGTTTCTGCTGATTGAAGCATGAGGCTTCGCACAGCTGGTAGGAGAGAGGAACAGGCAGACTTTGAGCTGGGTGGGTGTAGGTTGCTGAAAACATTGCATTCACTGGCACAATCCAGGTGGTAAATTGAGTTCTCAATTTATGCAGAGGAATACACATTGTCAGAAACATTATCAGCAATTTTTATAGAGAGATAAATATTAACAACAGTAGAAATTCTCAGACCTTCTTTTTCTCTGAGTGGAAATTCAGTCCAGCAGGATAATCTAGAAGGACTGCCAGCATTTGTTTGCAGTTCCTGAGAGGCAGCCACTGCCAAGCTACTGAAGAATACCCCAAACTCTTTCAAAAACTCAGTGTTGGACATTCCAGCAGCATTTGCTTGGCCCTTACAGTAAGGTCGATGTGCTGAGGAAGCTCCAAGCATGGATACACACGCTGTGTACAAGCCAGTACTACTCACAGCAAGTCAGACATGCCCTGGCAGCATTAGCCTAGACTGTGTACCCAGCTCTCTGGCAAATCCCAGCCAGCCATACGGCAGCAGAGACCACTCAACACATACACCTGCACCTTTCCACACTTTCACCATCCCTTTCAGCACCACTCTCTTCTCCCTCTCTGGAAGTTTATTCCCTGGTGCGTGGGTAAGGCAGGGGCCAGCCCGCCCTGCCCAGCAGTCACCCAGGGGACTCTGACAAAAGGCTTTGCTTTGCGGCTCATTTATCAATTTGATTTTCCCAAACAAAATGAAATGCAAAACTTTTTAACCAGCATTTTGGTTAGTTATGAGCCCTCGGTTTTGTGCACCATTTGTCAGCTTGCAAATCAGCAAGAATGCCCTCAACTTCATACAAACCACTGACACCCTTTAGTTTTGCAATATAAGCAGCAGAGACAGTACACCCTGGAAAACATGAAAAACTGCTATCGAAGTACAAAGCCAGGACCCGCTACTTGATGAGCACAGACCAATTTCCTATGCAAAGCCTGGGCTCTCCAGAGCTTAACAGGAAGCTGCACCGGGCTTGATCAGGGCGGTGATGCACAGAAACAGTTGTTTCTTTTAAGTTATACCTCAATTTGTAGAAGAACACCAGTGTTATCAGTGAGGTGGGGGATGCAGGAGTAAGGAAATATTAAAAGCAACACAGCTTCTAATTAAGCAAGGGTTATCCATTCCGCACACTGAGCAAGGCACCACTCATCAAAAAAAAGTAACGCGTTACAGTTCAGTATTAACATAAACCAAGGGGAATAATTGAGGGTGCAGAGGCAACCCTTAACTGCGAATTTCTTAATTTGGGTTCCTAACCTGACCCTCCCATAAGGACCAGGCTCAACCACCTCCGTGCATAACCTTGGCAGACGGCTGTCTCGCCACCTGAGAGCAGCTTCCCCAAGCCCTCAGAGCTCTGGGGGTAAGGACCTCTCTATACAGCGTGAAACTCTATACAATGTTCAAGTGATAAACTGCAGAACTGAAGGTGTTCTGCACTTGCACAACCCCAGCTATCTTCTTGAAGTCAGTATAAAGGTCTTTGATCAGGCTGATTTATCCCCTTAATCGATACAAAATATCAAACTTATCAAATGTAGGAACACATTTTTCTTGATTGTTTTCTGTAAAATTTACTCTGTTTCTTATGGTAAGTAAGTCAGCAAGGGAAATGTTAAGCAGAAAATGTGATGACATTATTCAAAAGATCATTGTTTTATTTTCTTTTACATGATTGGGAAACCAGCATAGGAACTAGCTTTAGTTTCCTTTTACTAGATGAGTCCACTATTTATTGCTGGTTTAGAGACAATTAAATTTTTTCTATGTAACTAGAAATTTAAAATATTAATGACACTGCTCCATACACTTCCTTTTGTCACAACATTGCAGATTTCTTTGTATTAAAAATATCATTCACATTTGATAGTCTCTAAAAATTCTTTTTCTATACTTTTAAATAACCACATTGCATATGAATTGTATGGGGGGGAGAATGTGTGTGTATATTGCATATATATAGATATATATGTATATAAAATATAGTTCCTCAGGTTCTACCTGACTGGAAAACTGTTCATGAAAACCATGACATCACATAAAACTAAATAGTATCAGTTATTCTTTGCACTATATTTATAAAATTTTAACAGTGCTTTGACTGCCATTCTATTACAGCTCACAAAAATAACGGCACTGTAAAAACAGTAAATTATTTTCATCGTGTTCAAATGAAGCACAAAACTTTTAACCCAGAGAATGGCACTACTTTGGGGCAAAGTCATATTTAAAGAAGGATTTATACTATTTTGTTACTTCAAAGCAAATGATCTCTACTACACACAAATGGTTTGCAAGGAAATGCTACTGTTGGATCCTGCACAATCCCCAGAACGTAGACTTTGAAATATTTTCAGAGTTAAATGAAAGATCTCATTCAACAATTGAGATTCTGTGGAAATCAGTAGTAAAACTTCAGTTGACTTTAGGATTTCAGGATCAGGCCCTGGCTGTTTCAGCTTTATAACATTAGCGTCATTAAAAGCATATGCCACTGTATTTTTCCAATAACTAGTGTAAATCTGATAGCATATTATGTATTCTTTGCTTCCAATTACATCACATTTATTTGCAAAACATTCAAGTAACAACATACCTTATAAGTGTTGAGTGTTAAACCAAAAAGCCCAATAAAATAAACGAAAATATGAAAGTTTACAGCCATAGTGAGGCCATTTAATAAGATGGATTAACCCAATTTTATTTTTGAGCCCTTCAAACAATGAATAGTCTTGTAAGATGTAATTGCCACTGGATGACATAACCACAAAAAAGGATAACATACTTTGGACGGTCTGGCAGGTTTGGAAGATTATCTTTTCTAATGTAAACCTCCGGACAAATCTCAGCAATGGTAAATCTAATAAACTTTACTAATACCTTTAACCCTTTCTTGTGCCTTTGCTTGACTTTAAAATATAATTTTTGAAAGATTCCCTGTATTTCTTCAAAATGTATTCTTAATTTTACAATCCCTGTATAACTTTCAGGGTTTAATTTACCATTAATTACCATAATGCATGCTCCCCATCTCAAATTGTTAGAAAATAACAGGCAATTCCAAGTGAACGTAAGTAGCACAGACATTCTAGCAAGCAGCTAAACAACCTGCTCTTGAAACAGCGCTGAAACGGTATGTACATTTGAACATCTCTACTAACTGCAACTCCTCTGAATTCTCTCAGTAATTTGCATATATGGCTAAGGACAATTTTACAGCAATCCATGCTGAAGTGGTCAACTTCTCTGCAAAACCTGCCTCGCTCAGAGTTAATCAATATTAGCATTAGAAGTGTCCACTTACAGTTAAAACTGATTATACTACCAGAGACTGGCATAAAAACATTATCTATAAAGCTCTTTACACATACAATAGACACAAAGACATTGACAGAGTGGGTTTTTATGTCCGTGTAGTTATTTGTAACATTCCAGGAAAAGAGACACAATGCTTCAGTAACGCTTACCTTGCCCTCTGCACATCCAGCTGGCTCGTCCACCTCCTCCTCCTGTGTTTCCTGCTTTCCACAAGAAGAACTAAGCAAAAGATTAATAAAAGGAGTTTTGCAAAATAAGGCATCTTGCTGGAAATGGGAGCCGGGCACTCTGCACTCCAGTGACCTCCTGTAGTACAAGTCCCCCCGGGCTTAAACATTGAATCAACTCTAATTCCGGCGTCGCGCGTTGGTCGGCGATCAGCGGCAGAAACGCTGCTTTTCCGACGTGATGCTTTCGACAGGCTTTCAGGGGCTTCGCACTCAAAAGCTTTTCCCTCATCACCGCTTAATGATTGGCCATTACTCACCAAGTTTACCTCATAAACATTTCCACTGGGTCCTAAAGGATACTTACTAAAGCCATTATATAAAGACCTGCAATTCTGCACGCGGCTTTTTGCTCAATCCCCTAATCTCAGTGCTATCCTCCTGCCAGACTGTAAAACCAGGCTGTCCCTTTTCATTAGGCATTCCCCGTTTTTTGATCCTTTGTATGGCATCTCTTTCAACTGGACAACACCTATGCCACATTTCAGACACGTATCTCATTGTAAAATGTATGTATTTTGATGCATTTATAGCAGTTGAGGGTTTATTTCCTGATTTAGTCTGGCTCTTCACGCCATTGAACATAGAATATACGCTATTTCCTCTGAAAATGCTGACTTTGTTTACTGTTAACTTTTAAAGGAAAATTAAAACAGTAACTCCCAATCTACACATGCAACTGACTTTACATAAAACAAGTCGCCATTAATGTTTTGTTTTGGGTTTTTTTAAATGGGTACTTTGCATAATCAGACATTTGAACTATCAATAAATATTTAAATAAAAATTTTAAAGTTACAAAGCAGCTACTTCTTTAATCACAAGAGGCTGTTTACAAAAAAAAACAACATTGGGGGCTTATATCCTCACAGCTCAGTGGCAGGACAATGCTGACTGTCCTTCTGTGAGTCAGAAGGGGAAGGGGAGTTGTGTATTGGGGTTTTCTTTTTTTTTTTTTTAATTTCTAATGAAATAAAAAATTAGGTAAAAAGATATTAATATATCGACAACAGATTGTTCTATGGAAGAATGTGTAAGTAACTGCTGAACAAATGACATACTTTTGTCTTACTTTGACATACTTTTGAACTTCAAAAAACCCCTACTTTTTCATCCTTGTTCCACTGCACCTGCGAACAAGATTATCAACAGTGCACAGAAATGCTAAAAAAGAAGCCAGATTTTGGGTCTTTTAGTTTTCCACATACCCCTTAGACACACAATGGGCCTTCCTTATTTTAGAAATGGTTATAGCTACTTTAATGTAACATATGCTATAACTAACAAGATCTAGGAAGTTGTAGGTAGCTTGGTAAATACTTGCTGAGAAACAGGATGAGAATCTCACTTAAGTCAGTGCTATCATGTTTGGCAGCAACAAAATGAGAGCTAGCTAAATTTCCCTGTCTTTGAAACAAACACGTTGAACAATAATTTGAACAATAATACCAGAGGGAAACTGTCCCACCCATTGCTTTCTTCTTCTTCACTCCAACATTTTAACAGTCCCAGAGAAAACCTCTCAAAACCCTTTAAAATTATAGGTCTTTTGCTTGTATATCCATTTTCAAAGTATTCATGAATATTACCAGTGACTTTTTAAATACACTTAAAATAAGAAAGTCTCTGGGTCCAATGTAGATTTTAGGTTAGGAAAAAAAAAAACCAAAACCACTAAACCCCCAAAATAAGCAAAATAAAACCCAACTAACAAAAAAAAAACAAAACCTAAACAAAAACCAACCAAACCCAAAAAACACCAAAGAAACCCCAAAACAAAACCAAAAAAACCCAATCAAACAAAAACCCCAAAAACCCCAAACTGAAAACAAAACAGGCAAAACAATAACATATGTGATATTTGAAACATATCCAAAGAGTGTCTTGAAAGTTTATTATTAGTAGGATTGTAATAAATACTTCTCTTAAGCATGTTCAGATATATGGGAGTTTAAGTATAATAAGGTTTAAATTTTCTTCAGTAAATAAAACCACATACGAAACATTCAGTTCAACACATTATGTATATTTCTGGCATAATGAAAAGACAATGGCTCTGGGTAAATAATTATATTACATATTTATAACTATTGCAAGAATAGACATTTTGTAGTATTGTCAAATTTAAAAACAAGATATACAATTGAAAATACTAGAAGAGGACATTAAAATCTTTCAAAAGATTATCCAATCTTCCTTCCAAAAAAATAAAAATCAAAATAATGCAAGTAGCTTTCTGGCCCCTTCTTTCCTCCCATTCTCCTTTCCCCTTTCCACACACACAGAGCAGCTCCACAATTTGTTCGTGTTCCCCCTCTAGAAATGTGTAATGGTAAATAGAAGTGGTTACGAAAGAGTTCACTGGACACAAACACATAGTAGTGTTTCATTTTATAATTCCTTCTCCAATTTAAAATCTTATACTAACTTAGATGGGTGATTAATTGCATTTATGTTCCATAAAAAATTAATCAACCATTTTTTAAAAATTGTCTTTTTCTAGTTTATAAATTACTCAAATTTAGGCCCATCCCACATGCCTTAATGTTACTATTCCACTGCACTGTTTCTCTAGTGGGCACTCACTTAACACATGTCCCACTTTGCTTTTCTTAAAAGTAATGTATCTGTAGGTACGTTAACAACATTCGTAAGGACTTAAGCATAAATACAAAAAGTAGCCTTTGTAAACAGTTCTCATGTCATACCCAATACAGAATGTTCAGTGAAGCATTCAGGTCCCTGCTGCCAGGACAAACAACCTTACAACTCAAATATATACTCGTTAGCCAAACATATTCTGCGAAATATAAGAGCTGCCAACGCAAAGGTCAGAAGGACAATCAGAACAGTTGACCCGGTGTGGTTCGTGTTGACTCTCGGCTGCTGCGCCCGGTTGAAGTCAGCGGAGGACGGAGCCCGTCTCTGACTCTGCTGCTGGGCACGGCGCTGCCGGGGACTCAGGGACGTGTTAGTGGACACAGCTGGAGTGCGCTCCTGACTGGCCACTGCACTGCTGTTCTGAGTTTCAGACTAAAAAGGAAACATTGAAAGTTGTGAGAGAAGACATTGCATAAGATTAGAAAGAAATAAAATCATAAGGACTAAAACATACTCTTCAGATTGCTGTTAATACTTGAAAGCCTGATAATACATGTCCCTAATAATTACAAGACTGTTATAGTTGTCTCTTTTGTCCATACACTATCTGAGAAGTATATTTCAAGCTGCACACTAGCAGTTCCATGGACAAGAAAAGGCTGAAGAAAGACCGTTAAACAGTATTTGTCTTAAAGAGATTTCAAATATCTTTGTCTAGGATTTTTTTAACTCTTTGTTGTTCAAGAAATCTTTAATAATCCTCCAGATAGTTAAGTCTCTGAGCATTTGTAATGTCACCTACGCCGCGGGGGAAACAAGCTGGAGAGGCCAAGAAGGGAAGAAGAGAAGTCCAGAGAACTGTAATCAAGCAGTGCTGCACTGCTTCCTGTGGGTCCAGAAGTCTGTTCTGATCACCACCAACACCACTGGGAACACAAAACAAAAATCATCCCAAACACAAACGACCTACGTGATCCCAGCAGGAGTTCCCAAGCACTGCACATGTCCAGGCACTTACCTATTGCCCTCTACTGGGCAAACGTCGGTCTGACACTACAAGTACTACAAAAAATAAACTTGGGCAACTGATGTTCATTTTTTCAGTCTGTAAGATTGAAACTACGATCTCTGATCTTCCACCACACTAATCCTGCTTGCTATATTAAAAGGCTCAAATTTACAACGTTTTAGTATTAAAAATAATGATACAGCACAGTCACTAGAAATAAACATTTTGACAAGGTTCAATTGAAAAGCGTTTATAAAAAAACCTGCTCTGACAAAAAATTGCAGGTTGTTTTTTTTTTCAGTCTTATTTTCAGTTCTCAGAACAGTTTGCTAGTGTTCCTAACTTAAAGCAACTTGCAGCTATTTTCCAGAGTTAGCCTTCTCCCCTTTTCCTTCTAAAAGACTGATTATCATCACAGCAGGTAAAACTAGAATTCTGGACATTTTATATTTGCTTCCAAGCAAAAGCTTTGTAATAGATACAATATTCATAACCTTAAGCACTGTTTCAGCCAGCCACTATATCCATAGAAGACACCCTTTCCACATGGCCAGATAGGGAATGCCCTCGACTGTGTATCAGGTTTGAGGATCCAAAATACAGGAAGCAGCACTTGGTCTCCTGACTCTTTGGCCACGTGTTCTGCATGTGGGAAAAGAATTCTCCCACATTTACAACTAGTCAGCGATTTGACCAGCCTGGGAAGAGACCTTCCCTTCCTCATTAATTTCTATTTTCCCATCAGCAAGGAAGTACTGATACAGTAACGCGGCACCTTTGACAACTTGCCTGTTTACACAGGTTTCTTGCCTAAGTAAGCAAGCAGCTTGGGTAGCTTCAAAGAGAAGTGTTTTTAAAAGATACATTTTATCAGCAGAGGCACCAAGAATACCACAAGTAGCCTGCCATGACTTCCACTACACTGCAGAAGAAAAGTAATTCTGCTTCATTTTGAACTCACTTGACAGCTCCTCATGCCAAGGAAAATAAAGACTAAGAGAAGCCAAGCCTTTGAAAAACTAAGTTCCTAGATTCATCAACATTCCCATCTTCCAGAAGGGGAGAGGGAGAAGAGTGAATTCAGGACACAAGAACTGCCAATTCAGCAGGCAAAGTGCCTTCCTCTTCAAATAGTTTTAAAGAAATAAAAAGGAAAAAAGTCTAGAAATATTCCTGATGCCTCATATTAGTAACAAAAAAACCCCAGCATTGGCTGTCACACACATCCTCTCAATACTGCAAATTTTAAATTTAAAAACGAAACAGAAAGGTCCTCTTCTGAATAAAACAAGGTGCCATATACTGATATGAACAGATCTGTAATTCAAGAGAAACCTGACAGTTTCAAAGCTTGAAATTTTTTTTTTTTAGGAAATTATAGATGGATCATGGCAGCAGCAGACCAACTGCTTCACCCAAAGCTGAGCTAATGCACTGCCTTGAAATTCCCAGCATAATCAATGACATGCAGAACTAAGTTAGATAAGAAAGGAGTGATCATTACCTGATATAAATTTGGGACCTGATGCTACAGTATCTTAAATAATACATACATGTATCTCCAGATGAAGATTTTTTTTTGTTTGAAGACTTAATTGTTAAGAATCCCAAAAGTGGCAGATGGGCTGTATTATAAATTTTTTAAAATATCACAATCATCTTGTTTTCAACATAATGGCAAGTCTTTAAATTCTCCTTAAGCAAAAACATCAAGATTTTTAGAGTAAAACAACACCTTGCATGACACAATTTCCATTAAGTATTAAGTCATCTTCTGCCAAACCACACTGGAAATGCGGATGAGGGCTCTTTAGACTAAAACCAGAAATGAGAGCTACATTGTAGCCATCTTTAGGACCTGATTTTTACAGCCACTTAATATGGACTTGTGTCATGTTACTTATTATTTGAAGCTTCTGAAACTGTTAGGACTAGTAGCAAACTTTGCTCTAAGGACATTTGAGTTTGATGAATAAGGCTATTTCAGTAAAATATCCTTATATTAGAATTAACAAAAAGTTACCTCATCTAACAAAATGCAGCTAAGGAAACTTACACTATGTTCAGTCTATTGAAGAATGGTAACATTTACTGCACCCTTTACATCTCCAGGCCATTATTTTACAACTTTTTATCACAATGGTATAAGTACTAAATCATCGTAGAAGGGATGTTTCTAAAATATAACAAACTCTAGGAACTCAGAACCACGTAAATCCTCTGGGTTACTGAAGCCTCTTTCACTTACACCCATGATTTTGAGAGAGACACAGAAATAAAACGAGGGAAGGAGAGATGGAATATTTGTCTGTATAACTTCCAACTGAAGAAAAGTTGAAGTTTGACACAGCACAGCTTATTGGCTAATATGAAAAATGTCTGCTTTTTTAATGAACCAAAGTTAGGCCAAGTACTTCCAACTGCCAAGACATTTAGAATTGTTGCTGTAGTATTAAGAAACTTAAGATATTATTTGACAGCAATAAAGGGAAACATTTTTTACCAACATATCATTCAGAACACATAATTAAAAATAAGGGCTTCTGTAAGTCTCATGCATCAGAACACAGACTCATTTTCTGACAGAAATCAATTGAAGATTAGCTGGCTTCGGTTACACCATTTATTTTATCACTCCTCATAATGCTTCATCCAGCCAGAATATTATTGCAGGTCACTACTATATCATACTGTTCAATAACAGGTGTATTGAGATTTGATGTATTCCCAGCTTATCAAGAAAACAGTCTAACTACACCTTTTACCTTATCACTTTATAAGTCTTACCAAGTATCAACTTTATTCATTAACTATAAGCACCAAGGTGGGGCATCATTCCCCATCAATACACCAAATGTATTTCTGCAGCTTGGGTAGGAGCTCAGACTCAGTCCACATGGATTTAGTCAAAGCAATCAGGGGGCAGCCAGAGCAATGCAGCCCACCAGCCTCTGCTTCTCAGGAAGCTGCAGCGCTCCCCAGCCTCCACTAACAAGCCCCATGGACTGCAATGAGAGTTTTGGTGCCTAAATTTAGGTGAGCACTAGCATACCAGATGACTTAATCTGGACCCCAGTCCAACCTCAGCGTCTATAATATATTCTTTCAAAAACATTCTTTTGGTCAGATGTGGAAGGATGTCATCTTCTTAATACTAAGGACAATTTTATCAAGTCAACTTTCAGCAGTCCCTTGCTTGCAATTTGAATACTCAAGCAAAATGTACCATTACTTTGCCCAGAGTACACATCAACAGCTACTACAAATTTTAAAAAATAAAAACATATATATATTGTCAGAAGCGTTCTCTGCGCTGGCTTCAGAGCCCTCACAAGTTTTATGCTGCATAATGCTTTAAGTAGCTTTTCTTATTAATGCCTAAAGACTGTTCTTTGCAGCTCTGTATCCTTTCACACAAGTTGCTGTGGCAGCATTTTCCAGAGCCTTCATGGCAGCATTGTTCCTTTCCTTGTTCTCATTCTGTTGTACCCATTGGACTCGATGATCCTTGAAGATCCCTTCCAACTCAGAATATTCTGCGATTCTGTGATTTGACTTGTACCTGCAAACCTCAGTAATATTGTTGTGACAAGTTTTCCTCGGAAGCAGCTATCACTGGAGTGAGGATCAACCCCTTCCCACCCTTTTTCTTCATTCAAAGGTAAGCCATTTAAAGACTTTATAAACATTCTCTAATCAAATGGGTGCACAAAATCTTAACAGCTAATATGCAACACTTTATCCAGAAAAAAAGGAAAAATTAGTTTTGATGTTACCCTCATCTAATACAACTTAATAAGGTAGAATTAGGTCTTTACACAACAAGAACTAACCTAATAAACTAATTTTACACATGCAAGAAGCCCAATCAAGTGGAAAGGATCTGAGGTTTGCTGGATACTCTCACATTTATTAGCAGATCAAGGCCCACAGTTCTCTACTTTGAGAAGATTTCTATTAACTTTTACATGAATAAAAAAACAAAAATAGCAAACTCAAATTCCTTAAGATAGTCTTTCCTGTTATACATTTCTTTTTTCCACTGTGTGACTGTTTTCACTCCCAAACTGCTCCAGATAATTCCTAAGACTCAAAATGTGACAGCTCAGAAACATAGCTGTTGCTTCAAATTAAAACTAACAATCATGAATGAAATAGTCTGATCCCTTAAAACATGAACTCACATATTTACAGCTAACCACATATATAAATGTTTTTAAATACATTTACATATTTAAAGGTCTCATTTCCCATAGGACTGTTCTGCTGAAAATTAAGGTAATCATTACTTATTAAACCAGCATAATCGATTTAAACAATTTTCTTTAAAATGGGATTAATCAAAAAAAGTCTCTTTTTCCTCAAGAAAATGCCAGCAATGCCTTTGTGTGCTAGTTCTACTATATTAGCCAGGATTTGTAACAAGAAGAATAAAATACAATGGTTTTAAATCCTGAACAATTTGGAAAAATACTTATTGTGGGGGGAAAAAGTATGCTATTAGCATGTTTATATTTCTACATAGCTTGAAAATATGTTGCAAACACGCAACAGATGGTCCGATGTTATTTGACATGTTTTAGGGTTTTTAACCAATCTGCAGCCCCGTTCTCTCTCTAAAAAAGGCAGCTTAGCTGGGATTTGCCTGCAATTTATCAGTGAATTTAGATTGCATTTGCCACAGTCATAACAGCAGCTGCCTTGGCCCACCACCAAACCTCGGTCACTTCCGAAACCATTATGTAAGCCCTACACCTAACAGTATTAAAACATACGTGTCATACTTCAAATGGTAAGAATATTTTAGACTTAGTGAAGAGGTTATAAAAACCAGGAAGACAATCTCAGTTAATACTTAAAAGCTACAGGTTATCACTGAAACATTTTTTTGCCTCTGGCTAAGAATTCTATCAAAAAAACCTGCACCACATTATGCAGATGGTGAATTGCAGTACTTCAGACACCACAGTATTTTAATGAACAGTTAACCCATACATTAAAGGAACTACTGGAAACAAGAATTGCTAAAAAGAACATTACTTATTGCTTTTAAGAGGAGGAAGAGAAAGCAGAGATGGCTATTTATAAAAGTGATTCAGCTAAAGTTCTTTGCTAAAGTTTACATAAAGATCTTATATGAAAGTATCCAGAAGTTCTACAGAAATGTATGAACTACATACTCTTAATTAAGACGTTCAGGCTATGCCCAGTAAAGCTCAAAGATGGACCATACCGTTGCACTTGTTGGATACTGGGATGCTCTCACTGCACCTTCCTGCTGGGGCTCACGTGAGGCAGCAGAGTGGTTCAGTCCTGATGTGTTTGAGGGTCCAGCATCAGACTTTCTGGATGAATTGACTTCTGCCTACAAGAAGTAGACATGTACACTTCAGAGACAAGATCAAAATTGCTCCAAAAAGATCTGGTTTATTCTGGAATGTGTATTTTAATGTGAGAGAATATGAGGCTTACCGATATGTAATAATCAGGTATGCCAGTTGCCTCTCAATCACACACCAACAGGTTCAAGACATTTTCATTCTTTAGAAATAAGACTCTAAATGTGCAAATATCAGTAAAAGCAATTTTAAGTTTTTTTGCACATAACAGATCTGACATTCAAAAAAATGCATAGATATATATAGAGGAGGAAAAAAAAATATTCTTTATAAGATCCAGGATATTATGCCAGAAATAACACCCTTTTTAAAAGCTTCTGTTTCGCATGTCCTTAAGACAATGTTGATTATGTTGCTGCAAGTATGTAAATTTCAGCACAGAGTAAAAGAAAAATTACAAGTCCTCGTAATACTGCTTTCATACACATTTATAACATGTCTATGAGGTATTATTTCCCAGAATTTAGGTTTCATGCTTTGAGAAATTTGAGACAAGAGACCAGTAGGGACATGTAGAAGAACATGAAAACCAGTATATGCCTGCAATAATATCTTAGGAATGGAAAAGGACACAGCATCATAGTGCTGACTGAAATTCCTACATGTCAAAAAAAGTCATGACCGAACTGATTTTTATCAGTAAGCAAATCACCTCCCAAGTTATGTGTCTATATCCCAATTTATTACAAAGATGACAATTCCAAATCTAGTAACTATCTCCAAATGCAGATGTAAGTAGTAGCGGTAGCAGCAGTAAGAAATAAAAACAGTGTATTAGAAACCAACCAGTTATGCTGATAACAAACTGATAAGATCACAATACAGTATTCTTTCATGATACTATTTTGTGTAAGGAAATTAAATTCCCTGTTTCTTGATGTGTATTATCCCAGGAGAATCCAAAAAAAGTCACTGAAACAATCTGAAGATGAATTTAAGATTTATAAATACTTACAATCTGACAACACTTCCCTCCCTTTGCACTTGACTGTTATGAACTCTAATATTAGACAGGATAAGTTGTTGCTCAAATAATATGGACCATCCAAAAAGCAACACAGACCTATGAATAATTTAGACTGGAATGGACCTACAGATGTCACCTGGTCCAACTCTCACTAGAGTCATGTCCAGTCAAGTTCTGAGCATCTCCAAAGCTGGAGATTCCACAGCCTCTCTGGGTACCCTGCTCCAGCATTTGACAACCCTCAGGGTGGATTTTTCTTTCCTATATCCAATTCTAAGTTCTTCCCTCAAAGGGACTCTGTGACCACTGCTTTTCATAATTCTGCTTTTTCCAAGATGAGTTTATTTCCACTTTACTGTTAATCTCTATAAACCACATACACTACAAAATGTGCATTTGATTTACTTCAGTTTATGAAAATATGAAGTCTGCTATCTAGGCTGAAGTCAGACTAACATTCAAAAAAATGACACTTGAAAGTTCCCAAACCTGAAATATCTCTTTTGTCACCCTGTCTCTCTTTACTCCAGCCCTTACCTCTACTTCCAGAAAAGCTCAAAGAACACAGAGATCAAGAAATGATGACAAAATATATTTAAACATTATAATGAGGCTGAGTGGAGAATTAATTCTACTGTGATGGCAACGTGTAGGTAAAACATTTGTTTTACAGTGATAAGGATGCTATTAGTGCTATTAATCATCTACCTTTCCTGTTGTTTTTTTTTTTTACGCAAAATGGAATTTATGGTATATATTTTATATATATATACACATAATGGTACAAAACTATTTGCTAGTCAATACAAAGCTGATAAAAAATGTAATTTTCTATTAAAGCAGACAGGAACAAAGATGGAGGCTCACAAAAGAAGAAAACTGTAA
Source organism: Pseudotriccus pelzelni (assembly GCA_035584735.1). Lineage (NCBI taxonomy): Eukaryota > Metazoa > Chordata > Aves > Passeriformes > Tyrannidae > Pseudotriccus > Pseudotriccus pelzelni. Next base: position 79,234,475 of record JAWMRA010000113.1, on the reverse strand, counting down.
TGAGCAAATGTGTTGTCTTTTATTTTTCCCTCTTGAATTTCATATTCCTATCTCAATACCACACCGGGCTTTTAAAAAAAAGTTACCATTTTGCTTAAAGCTGGTATGAAACAACTTCTCATAATACCAGACTCCTCAAAAAAAAGCTAGGAAACCTCTTCTTCAAGGACAAAGCTAATGCAGAGGTTGCTAGTATGTCTGCTAGTTGAGAGACTCCCTCAAATTATACACTTAATCAGTAATCTGATATTAAATCTTATCCCATAAATTGACATGGAATGTATCCAAATGATTAAAACCCTCTGTATTCCCTGCTAGTGATTCATACCATTAATTTACTACAAACACATCAAGTGAATACCTCAAACAAACAAACAATAGGAAAGTCAAGAGAAGCAGAGAAGTAGGAAGCTCAAAAAACCCAATCCCTAAAATTTGATTGGAGAAGGGAAGAAATGCGCAACCAGAGGACAGAACTGATTTATCTTGTAAGAAAAGCTGAAATGGATTGTAAAAGGTTTGGGGCTTTTTGTTCATTTTTCCCTTGATAAGTGCTTGTTCTTAGAAGGTGGTGTTAAGCATATGGATACATGGAAAGCACCAATATTCTTTAAAGACTGATGTCCCTAAGTCTTTAATTTTGAAACTGAAGATATGAAATGTAAGTAAAAAGTTCTTCCTTAAAAAAAAATAAAAAAGAAAGAAAAGGCTTTGATACTTCTAGAATTTCTTTGATGAAGATTAGGAGTTCTTAAGTAAAAATCAATCCCACATTTTTAATCCTTATATATTGTCAAAAGGCCAGGAACAGGCAGTCTGCTGCTTCTCCAAGTGGCTCAACTTAAAACTCTGTCCCTAAACTAAAACTATCGCCTCATCTTTGTAAAACATTTGGAGATGTTTTTATCACAAGTGTTATTGCGCACAGATCTAACCATGCCAACAAGATGGCACAGGGATATGCAGGCCCTGCAAAACTGGCAGTAATGCTCAGTAGAAGACAATCTTTAATTTCATAGCACACAAAAAAAGTAAAAGTAGTTCTAAGGAGAGTGTTATGAGAACATTGGTGATAAAAGGGGACACATGAGCATCCCTAACCTTAGTGAGGATGTGTTCTGCACCAATGCCACATTGTCATTATAGATTTCACTGTAGTTCTCTGCCATCATGCACAGAAGTCTTCCTTAGTGGTTGATTTAAGAGTTTAGTTGAAAACCCAGTGAGAAACAACACTGTGCATGCAAGACATGCAATTCTCTAAGGAATGTATTTGTCTAAACAAACCTTGCTTTCACTGAAACACAAGCTAGAGAACACATTTTTCGGTCACAGCAACTTCCATACCAGAGTTCAACTTTCTGTATCTTCAGATAGTAGCAGAGTAGTTCAAAAGAATTTGCAATCATTTTTCAGTAGTAATATGTTTTATTCCTTCCATAAGCCAAAAGGAGGGGAAAAAAATCACAAAGGAAAAAAATTTAGGTTAGCTTTGCCCAAATTTTCCTAACACTTTTCTGAAAAGACTAATTCCGGAAAATTTAATAAATTTATTAGTGTCTGAAAATGTGGAATTAAAAGCAACAAAGTTAAGCAGTTTTTACCACAGTGCTGACTACTAAAATTAAAACTGATCAATCAGTGCTTGAGATGCACAATTTATTAACTGGCAAATTGCAAGAGATCCACTTTTATTCTCTTTTAGACTGTACTAAAAAAAGAAGCTTCTACATAGCAACTGATGAAGCTTTCTGTGATTTACAAGTTTTTCCTCAGTATTTTTTTTTTAATTCTATAGATAAAACTTTAAACAGTGACTTCACCTTGAAGCTAATTTGTCTGGCAAGTTCTTTAGCCTCCTTGTCCGCCTGGCTTGACACGCTTCTGGATGTTAGTGGTAAGAGGGCTGTCTTCATAGATGTGCCGCACATTTCACAACAGAAGTCTTGTGACCTGGCCACAAATGACACAGCTCAGAATAGCATGTTCTCATAATGTTCTTGTGTGCTTGTTTAAACAAACTACTTGCAAAACAATCCACAGAAAGACAAGCAATGGCAAGACCAGTAGTTTAGAAGTGCTTCCCCCCCGCCTCAAAACACTGTCTTGAAAAAATATTTTGTGAATTATCTACACTACAAACACATATTCTCTCATGTAATTTAGGAAAGTATTAACAACTGACTTACCTACAACTATTATTTATACTTTATTAGTAATTTCTTACAATTTAAAAACCTATTTATACCTATAGCAAATTAAAATTATAAATGATAAAGATCTAACTATCATTATAAATACCATGTCGGACCCAGGAACTTGCACCTCAAATCCAAGAATTTCAACTTCTGTGATAGCATTTCCTTCTCTCTCTCGCACACATGATTTGCCTATGCAGCACACTGCAGGCTGCTCTCCAAGCCAGTGAGAAACCACAAAAGCTTGATAGCACAGTATCAAGGCCAACCCACTACCCCTACCTCTGAGCAGAGTTTGTTAGCTTTGACTTGGTGCCACGCTAACAGGAAAGCTGCAGCTTCCAATAGCTCAGAGTACAGGTGCAATAAACTCACATCTGTCTGTAAAATAACGTACTAGTTACCATTTGGAATTTAGTAACTTTGCTTATAAGGTAAGGATATGGCCTTCCAGGTACCTTCTCCTTCCCAAATGGGAAAAAAAGAAAGAACAAAAAAAGCCCCATAGGTATAAGATCATGTAAGGATAATCCTGTGTAGCTGAGGTCGGGATGGTCCTCTGGAGATAACACAGACTTATCTGAGCAACTCTCCTTACTCAGAGCAAGGTCAAGTAGAGTTTGTTGCTTATGTCTGTTTCCAGTCACACTTTTAACACTCCCAGTGAGAGAAGACTCCACCTCTCCAAGCAAGCTGTGCTAGTGCTTTGGCCACCTACCCAATAAAGATTGTGAAGATGGCGTTCAGACTGATTTTTGTGGGTTTAGTTCATGCCTATTGCCTTTTGTCCTGTTACTGGATCTCACTGAGGAGACCCTGGCTCTTCTTTACACCTTCCTTTCAAATATTAGGACACATGGACATGATCCCCTAAACTTCTCCAGTCTGAACACTCCCAGCTCTTCTAGTCTCTCCTTGTATGAAATATTCCCAGGCCCTCCATCACCTTTGTGCCACTGTATAGGATTCACTCCAGAAAGTCCTTCTTTCTTGTACCCTGACCTGGACCCGGGACTCTCAATGTCTCATCAGTGCTGAGTACAGAGGAAGGATCACTTCCCTCAACCTGCTGGCAATGCTCTTCCTCATACAACCCAAGATACCACTATTCAGGATACCATTGTGCCCTTCTTTGCTGCAAGGGCACACTGCTGCCTCAAGATCAGTCAGGTGTCCTCCAGAACCCCCTTCCAAGCTCTTTTCCAGCTAGTCAGCTGGTGTTATTCCTCCCCAGGGGCAGGACTCTGCTCTTCTTTGTTGAACTTGATGACTTCCTCCAGCCACAGTGTCCGCCACTGGCAGTACAACCTTCTGGTGTGTCAGCTACTCCTCCCAGTTTTTTATCACCTGCCAACTTGCTGAGGGTGCACTTTGTCCCAGCATCCAGGCCATTAATGACACTGAATAGCAGTGTGCCCAGTATTGACCCCTGGAGTACACCAGCCTGCAGCTGGATTTCATATTGCTTATCACAATCCTTTGAGCCAGGCAGCTCAGCCAGTTCTTAATCCACCTTACTGCCCTCACTTACTTAGGCTGTACCTCAGGAGTGAGGATGGTAAGGGAGAGAATGACAAAAGCCATGCTGAAGTCCCTATAAACAATATCCACTGCTCTCCCTTTCTCCACTAAGATAATCATTTCATCACAGTCACAAATCTAATCTTAAATTAATTTCCTGAAGATCATTCAGAAGCAGTTGCTTCAGAATTTTGGAATAATTTCATTACTATCATTTACTTAAGCACAATGATACATTCATTATTTTGGTTTTCTCCCCCACTTACTATAAATTCCATCATACTCCTTTTCCCTCTATGCTGCAAATACTGCTGTATCATAGTGTTAATTACAGCTCCAAGCCTGTATTTTAGTCAAACCTCTAATATGACCACACAATGCTGGAAGGAACACAGCCCTCTCACTGTATTTTGTTTCACTAAGTTTCAAGTTTGCACAGTTCAGAGAAAAAAAACGCACTACATATACAAGGCACTGAACTTGTTTTATATTTGGAATAAATGCAAAAGAGCAGAGTGAAGTGGCTTACTTTCTAGTCAATGCATTACCCTAAAAGTGAGTGCATATATAGGTACCTATAGTAACAAACTTAGTGCTTACTTCTTTGCAAGAGCTTTTCTTTCTTCTGGTGTGTAATCTAGAGATCCTATTGCTCCTTCACCTTTGGTTGGCATAAATCCAATAATGGCCAGTAAAGCTGTTCTTACTAAAATGGGAAAACAGAGTTAAAAACAAGGTGGCAGAAACAACTGTTATGTCATCTCATACTAAACTCATAAAAGTTGCAGTTCCGACTGCAAAACTTCATTTTGTCCAAAGGAGCAGTCTGAATTTCATACCAGCACCACTGGAGTTTTTCTGTTACACTGCAAGGCTTTCTTAATTTTTTGTAATGTCACAAAGGTAAGGCCATCAGCCAACACGGAGAAGACAAGTTGCCACAAAAATGTTGCATCACTATAAAGACTAGAATTACAGACTTTAAAAATAGGTTTTGAAGATAAAATGGTAAGGCAGAACTAACATATAAACAAGATGTAATTGTGCCAACTCTTAATTTCTGTGATAATACTTAAAAAAATAAAGGTAGAAAAGAGTCAGTTATTCTGAACTCAGACCTCAATGTCTTTCCTCATGAGTGTTCAGAACTACAGCATTAAAATTAAAAACTCCCCTCAGTTAACATTCAAGCTGTTTTAGTGATTATACAAAAACAGGGTAAAGTAATGGGATTTATTTTCAGAAGAACAATTATAAAAAACCCCACAAAGAATATTCTAAGTAGTCTGAAAATTCTTAATGCTTGTGCATCCAAATAAAGAAGAGCCCACCATGGTCCCTCAGTTTTTCAATCTTTTCACCCTGCATTTATTTAATTCCATCCCCAAATCCGCCTATGTCACTCTTTCAAGACCTTACATTTCTCAAATTCTCCCACATACTTTTATGCCTCAAAATGTCTCCTTTCCCACATTCTTTGTGAGATTTTTTTTCAGTTTAAAGATCAAGTTGCTTGATGGGGGGGTAACATTTTCCAAATAATTGTTACTTACTACTCCATGAAGGCTGCCATGTTTCAGGATGATGCCCTGAGATGCTTAAACAAATTTTCTTCCCCACTTCAAACCTGCCATTGGCCTGCAAAGGAAAAGGAAGGATACAAGACGAAATGCTGGAAGTTAAATCTTGAGTTTTGGTACAAGTTGTAAAAATTGTAATAAAAAAATTCTATATGCTAACAATAAATGATATTTATATTACTACCAACCTCACAAAACTGGCATTCAGCTTTCTGAACAAAGAATTCTGTCATCTGACTCCATTAATGCAGGAAGAAAACCTTATACAAAACCATGCACAAAGCAGGGCCTTTCCCTCAAACTACAGGTCTGCCTTCCTACCTCTCAGTAATGTTTCCAATAGAAAGCAAGAGGGCCCATGGAGAGCACAGAAGGTTAAACAATCACATCAGCAATGTGATTTCTCCTGGAGAAAAAGTTTCCATTTATTAGGTGCAAAGCTTCAAGCAATTACAGATCACCAAAACCACCTTGGAAGACTTCTGGACTTCAACTGACAGCATGAACTGTACTATGTCACCTTTCCTACAAAAAAAATATTATGCTAAATGCCAAGAATCTCTCTCTGACACCTATGGTTAAATTGACGACATAAAAAAGAAAATCCAGTAGGCTTGCTTACTTACCGTCAGCAAAATAATGCTGGGTGGCTTCATGGGATATTCAGGTGGTAGCACTATTCGCCCATGATAAATGCCTCCATCAAAATCTGAATCTGGAGGGCCTCTGACAGTAAAGTGCCATTCAAAAAGATTATCCTAAAATGCCCCCATCAATGGAAGAAGAAATAAAAAAAGAGTTTGTCACAGAAACAGACAACTAAATGCCATTTTCTTGAACAAGGACAAGCTGAGGAAATAGCACACAACAGAAGTTTTATGATGCCAAAACCAGATGGAAGGTTAATCGAATCAATATAGCACTAAGAATAAAATATTGTAGCTTTCTGGCAATTTGCTTACACAATGACTTCACTGAAACCCTCAAAATGATTATCCAAACTCCTCACTCCAGTTGTATCAATTATGACAAGTCTTATTACCCGACAGGTGGAAAACTGAATCAGTTAAGAGAAAACTGGATCTTTGCCTCAGTAAACAATAATTTCTGGAGAACCAAGGGGATACTTACACCAAGAAAGAACATTAATAACAGTCTCCTCAAAGCCCCTTCCATGCACAGGGACTTAACTCACATCGCAGAGAATTCACACCCTCTTTTGCTTCTCCACTAACAATCCTGAAACTGCTACTGTGCCTTTCTGCAAGAGTATTTCTCTGGGGTTCTGAGTTTGGCTTTGTGTATAAGAACCCGTGCTGCTCACAACTTCCCAAATATTTACAAGCAGAACAACTCCTCCTCTTAGGACAGGAGTCCAAATGAGGCTTGCTGTCACTGAATGACATCTCTCAGCTAATGCTGAACCTGGGTATGACAGGGTTGGGACTGCCCACCCAGTTACAACTTCTTCAAGTACACGAGGTGACTGTCAACATTTCCAGCATTTCCCTTCATTTGCCACTATTCTCTTCCCAGCAAGTCACTGTTCTAATCCAGAAATAAGACCTTCATGTAATTGAATATTATTATCAATAACAGCATGAATTATACCCTACATTTCACTACAGGAAAGGGAAACACAGGGTACAGATAAAAACTAGTTGATAGTATGGTACATTTTACAGCACCTCAGAACACACGTTATTATGCAAGCAAGTTAAGTGTGTTCTGCATTTCTGTGAACAGATAAATCAAACCTCACAACTGAATACCACAGAACACTGCCCTTTTAATTAATCCTGTGAAATCAGAAGGGATTTCTGTTTAAGCCTCTAACCACCATCATTGTCCTCTCAGCCCAAAAACTTAAGTGGGTGTTAGGAGGACTTCTAGAAGCTTCTGCTTAAGTGAAATCCATGTCTCTTACAATGCATCCAGAATCACACCCATTTACATTTTTCACTGGTTTTTTTTTAATGTAAAAGAGCAAATCCTCAGGGATCACCAAGGGTTAAGTGTTTCACTGAGCAACTCAGCAACTGAGCCAGATGTCAGGTTTGGGTTTAAAAAGCTTAACTTCAATATTAAGCATTTAACTAGTCTCAGAAAAGAGGTGGGTGAAAAAACATAACCATGCTATAAAACTACTCAGGTGTGATATAAGTCCATTATTGTGCACTTTCACTAAAAACTTGGAACTACCACGGAAGTAGAATTCTGCAGTTGATTTCCCACACAGGAAAAAAAAGAAAGGTCTGCTAGCATTTAAATATGTACACTTTAAATACCTATGCAGTACAGAAAGGTACATATTAATTAGAGTATATATGAGTAACACTGCCTAACTAAAAGTTCTTGCAAACATAGAGAGAAACAAACCTCTAAAGGCTGTGCATGATAATGATCTGTAGGATCCTTCAGTTCTGCAGCCTCTTTCATCAAACGTTTAACAGCTGAAAAAAAAAGTGTAAGACACGGAAATTAAGAAAGTAAATTAATATGCATTGCATAAAAAAATACATGAACATTTCACTCTTTTCCACTAACTAATCTTTTCCAGCATATACCAGCTTCTTCACTAGAGTTCATAGTTCAAGACACAATATAAACTACTCATGATGAATACACCTCAAATGAGTTATACAAGCATAAAGTTATGAAAAATATGTTGCATGGTCACAGAGTTTCTCAACACAGAACTAAACGCTGGGATTAAAGTAGTTATGTATTAATAATTGCACCAAAGAAATGGGGGAAAATGTATGTGTTGTTGACAAGAGTTTCAGACTACAAGATGTACAAGGCTAACAACCTCAATATTTTATGATAAGGGACATCACGTGAATCTTTAAACAACTGCTGAAAAGCTTTATCCTGACACCTCCCACGACAGTCACATGACTACACCCTTAGTTGTTCAAAAGGAGGTCACAATAAGATTTGAGAGAAACCAACACATCAACAGTAAGAGGACATGAAGTTTTACACTAGATTTGAAAACGCATATGCCTGGCCAGAAAAATTTACCCGGGGCCTTTGCAGTTTGAAACTGCTACTGAGTGTCGACAGACAGTATCTCTCTATTCAGGATAGTCATTAGTAAACCTCTCTAATCTTCTACTTCAGAGATACCACCATCATCTGTATCTTCTGCATCTGCTTTTTCTGGAACTTTAGTTAAAGTTCCCTTACATCACATGCCTAATGTGCATCATATGTTAATGCCTAAAAAAAAACTCAGCCAAACTGAAGAGCAGACTGAACGTAAGTACTGCAGACAAGAACTTCAAGGATGTCACCTCATGAATAAGGTTAGGTAGCAAGTTCTTACTCCCTACTACATACAGGAAAAAGTGCAAATACCAGTTACCTCTTTAATCAATGACATAGGAACAGGATACCTTAATCCATCCTCCACATTCAGTTCAAACCCTGGATGCCCCTGCCACTCATGGAATCATTTAACTACAAAGAAGGAGAAATACTGCTCAAATTTCCTTACAGTGTAAGTATTAAGATATAGTCAAAGTGAACTGCAGTTCCTTGATTTACAAAGCCTCGCATCACCAGATGACTTTGTAGCATGCTCAGACTCCAGGGCTTTACTCGCTTTCATGATGCTGTAAGGAAAGCTACTCTAACCTAGCCACTGAGGAATTTAATTCCAATCTACTGTGAAAAGTTCTTTTCCTCCTTCACACTTCTCGACAGCTATAAACAGCAGCTCAGAGTTTAATAATTTCACTTATTACAACCCAAAAAGAAAACAGACTATGTGGAAATTTGCTGCTTCCAATCGTCCCAATTATGCTGCTGCCAGGGGGAGGTGTAAATCAAACACCTTGCAGAGCCCACCATGTCCTATGGAACCACTGAATAACAGTCTGTCTCCTTCATCTTCATTCAGGTTTATCAGTTCATTAGCAGGGAATAAGAAAACCAGCCTGGACCAGAAAAAGGTTCAGACCTAGCACTGCTTCACAGCCAACAAGCCTGGGCATTTGCCTTCAGAAGAAGAGTGGCGTGCACCAGGATAAGCTAATTCAGGAATGAACACTCAGTGAAGCAAAAGGGTAACCATGAGAAAAGTGAGAACATATGTAACAGAGCCTAATGAAGAAAGAATAGTCATGGACAAGGCAGACAACTGAGATTTCCCAGACCAAAAGGGACCAAGACAGAAATGCAGTACCCCATATCAGCATCATGTGCAGTCATCCATGTTCACTGAGGGACCAAATTAGACCAAAGTATTATTCCACTCCTGGGGTGTAAAATACAGCAAAATCTAATTTAGGTTTTGTGTATCATAGAGATAATCTGCTTATAAAAAGTTTTCAGTATTAACTGAACTAGAATATCTTAAGAATATATCAGGTGACCTAATTGCAGCCTTCCAGTACCTGAAGGGAGCCTGAAAGAAAGATGGAGAGGGACTATTTACAACAGCACATAGTGACAGGACAAGGGGGAATGGCTTCAAACTGAGAGTAGCTTTAGATTAGATATTACAAGGAAGTTCTTTGCTGTGAGAGTGGTGAGGCAGTGGAACAGGTTGCCCAGAGAAGCTGAGGATGCCCCATCCCTGGAAGTGTTCAAGGCCAGGCTGGATGGAACTCTAAGCAACTTGGGCTAGTGAAAGGTGTCCCTGCCCCTGGCAGGGGGTTGGAACTAGATGATTTTAAGGTCCCTTCCACCCAAGCTTTTCTATGATTCTAAGAAGCATATGTACATGAAAAAAGGCTTGGAGGTGGGGTTGTTTAGCCTGGAGAAGAGAAGACCGTCCGGGGAGACCTTACCGTGGCACTTCAATACCTAGAAGGTGCTTACAAGAAAGAAACGTTCTACCACAGCCTGTTGGGACAGGACACGGAGCAATGATTTTAACCTCAAAGAGAGTAGCTTTAGATTGGACATATGGAAGGAACTCTCTAAGGTGAGTGTGGTGAGGCACTAGAACAGGTTGCCCAGAGAAGCTGTGGATGCCTCATCCCTGGAAATGTTGAAGGTCAAATTGAATGGAGCTTTGAGCTGTGATCTAGTTGAAGATGTCCCTGCCTGTAGCAGGAAGGCTGGACTAGACCTTTAAAGATCCCTCCAAACAAAAAACATGCTGTGGTTCTCTCTCCGTATTGCTGAAAAATGTCAACTGACAACAATGCAGGAAAAGCCTGGAGCAATAAAGGTTCATTCTGAGAATGTGTGATCCAGTGAAAAAAGCATTAAATTGTTTCTTCTTTAAGCATTGCTGCAATATTCATGAATGCAGTCCCTCCTTTGGCTACTGAAAACCTTGTTGGAAGAAACAAACAAAATTCAGTCTGCCTGCAACAAGTACATGACATACTTATCCAAACATCATTAAAAAGAGTTTTGATGCAAAATGTGGTATTTCAACCCACTTAAAGTCACACTGAATCATCTGAGTAAATGTTTGGCAATGGCAATTCTGAAAAATGAGAATTGTTTGGACCAATTCAAAATAGAAAACTGTCAGTAAAGCCAACGAGTATCGCTAATACAGAACCAAAAAAAAAATTAAATCAAGACATTCAGTTTGTAAAATTAGAGACAAAACGGTCATGTTATTTTTTAATGTGTCATAACCATCAGCATGAAAAATAGCCATGCTTTCACAGGTACACTCAGCAACACTTTATCATAATGTTCATAAAAATTAAGTCTTCAGGAAATTTAGTGCCTGGACTAACACTAGGGACAAATTAGAGTTCTCACTCAAGAAGTGTGGGAGCTCTCTACTGCTCTGGGGAGGAGAGGAAAGAAAGAGTGGGTGCTATTGGTCAGAGGCTCTGCCTGACAATCTGCCTGTTGTATTACACTGAACTTACTAAATTTTTCCAAAAAGCAAAACATGGATACTAAAATCTGAGAACCAAATTTAAAGCCACCAACTTGCTTTAGGATTGAGCAGTGGCAGAATAATTAATGAGCAAAATTTGCACAATGTATGCATGTCTGATTTGTAGATTTATTTTTAACAAAAACTGTGTCTTGTCAAATCTCACTTTTATTATTGTTTACTTTAAGCTATCCTGAAACTTCTGTTCCCACAACTGTTTCCCTTGGGTATCTCTTGAGGACACATTCAGTTACTTCTGCTATTGTGCACAAGTCTGCACCTCGTGACTAGGAAACTTCTGTATACAGAAAATTCAAGTGAACAGTCTTCACAAATACCAGTATTACTGCTTAAAGTAATTTGAACACGGGACATGGGTGGTGTTCTCTTAGTAAAATATTATGTCTTTAAAAAAAAAAAAAAAAAAAGGTTGTGCATGACAGGATCTTCCTCAAAAGGACAGCAAACAAATAAATAAAGGAACACAAAACAGCTGGCATACAGCTAGAGATCTCTTAATCTTTCAAGCTGACTTATCTGATCTAGGAAAAAAAGGAATAAAACAACCTGATAGCTTTTACTGCTTCAGCAAATACTTTCTACCTTTTTTCTAATGTCTGCTATTACACTTTTTTCTCACTTTAAGAAAGATTTAGCGGTCTACTCAGGAGAAATACAGAAAAAGTAGTAATTTTTTCCCATGGCTCTGCTGACCAGCATAAGTAAGGTCACAGTTTACTTGATGAACACATGTTTTCCAATGAAAGTAAGATTCTTATAAAACCCTTCATCCCAGAGAAACTTTTATAACTTTTTGGTCCACTTAAGCTATTAGTAAAATACAAGCCATCTTCATTATGTGTTTGTGTATTAATGATGCTACTATTTACAATTAGGAAAAATATCAGGCAGTAATTTTAGAAAAATTAAAATTGAAACATCACAAAACAGTGTTTCCCCCCCCCCCTCCTCCATTCTATATCTGACCACGCAGCCAAGAGTGCCTGATCCATGGCTGGTGTAACCACCGGATGACTTCAGAGATCACAGTGCAGAGAGTCACCTGCTGAATCACCACCACCAGTCCTCCCAGCAGCCCAAAGCACCCAGAAACCCATTAACACAGACTGCCTCTACTGGCATTCAAAATAAAACCACAGTTACTAAAAGTATCTTTAAACTTCATGTAAGGAGAAAAATAACAGTGAATAATAGTCAGTAGTTCACCTGCCCAAAGACTGGATCACTCCATTAAAAAATAAAGTAAGGATTAGGTTTTGTAAAGTACATAGAAATTCTTGCGAGGTGACAACACTTGATGAGCATTAACAATGACATTCCAAGTCAAAAAAAAAAAAAAAATCCCCCTAACTGATGTGGTCACTAAAGCATGCAAGAAAACATATTTAAAGAGCCACAACAGACTGGAGAGTTATGAAATACTTTTACAACAGCTCTTTGATATGGACCGTGGTATCTTTTCCAGTAGTGTAGAACTCTAGAGGGCAGTTTATTAAATCTAAACACACAGTGATTCTAACAGGTTGACAGCAACCCGCACAGTGTCACTGGGTCACTTTGTGTCAACTACCCCTTGAGGATGCGATTCTCCTGGAGTCACAGCTTAGAACCTGTGAATGATGTGATCACTACTGAACTAAAAACAACAGAGGAGGAAAAAGGGGGGCTTCAGATAAGTACTCTGAAATATCAATTACAATCCTTTTGGAGAATAGTGTTAAGTGGTATCTACTCTAGAAATAAACCCAAATTACCACATTTTCAAGTAAGCTCCACATCAGCAGTGCTCTTCTCTTTCCCTGCATTCCTTCTGTTTATTCATTTTGCCCCCATCTTAACCCTTTTGAATTCACATCTGTCTTTAAATAGATTTTTGAGTTCCTGTAGACATTTTTGTATGTCATTTCACAAAAATGTGGCTATATTTTAATAAAAATTTGTATATCAGTTTATAGACACTTAATTTTGAATCAAGAATACAACTAAAGTTTCATTAGGATCCAGACACCTGATCTGTCTTTATTAAAAAAGGTCCAAACAAATACACATCCCAGTTGCATCCATCCAAAATAAAATCCCTGCAAGACAGATGAAACTTCCACTTGGGCAAGTCCTTTAAACCACTAATTAGGAGAATATACTACATATTTTGTTTCTTTAAAGCTCTTTTATAAAATATTCCCTACCACCTCTACCTATGATGGGATGATGAACTACATATATTTTTGCTCTGACAACTCAGCAACCAAGCCAAGATTTACAGATATTTTTCAGTCTTCTGGAACCTGAAAGTCAGCCCGTAATGCTAACGATCCTTGCCATACTGCCAGTGGCCCCATCATCAAACCTACATCCCCCAGTACCAGAGGAATGGGAGAAACAAAGAGTTAAAATTTCAGTTTCGGTCTCCTTAAAATGGTGAACAGCATCACCATTTTAAAGTCATCTCTACCAAAATCTCCTACAGTTTCAACATTATTCTAAACATTATAAAGTACAGAACGCAATTCTTCATACTAAAGAAATCATACTCCTCTGTCTAAATGAAAGCAAATTAAGACAATTAAGTGGTTCATCACTGAACATCACTGCTTCTGTGATGTTCTCTATTAGTCAGGTTCCCATTTTATGCCGATCTCATGCAACAAGACAAAACAATTGCCCTTACAAACCCAAAATGTATAACTGCAGAACTGTAACAACTATCTGGGGCAGCCACAGGTTCTAAAATTGCTTTTCTTTTCAAATTTGGTGTCTTGGTTTAACCCTAGCTGGCAACAAAAGACCACTTCCTTCCTGTGTTCTACCCTGGTGGGTAGGAGTATTGGGAGGCACAAAAGTAAAACTTCTGGGTTGAGATAAGAACAGTTTAATAAATGAAATAAAATACAATACTACTACTACTACTAAAATTAATTTTAATTATGGTAATGAAAAAGAGAGAGAAATAAAGTCCCAGGAAAACAAGGGATGTTCACCACCCACAAACCAATGCCCAGCACATCCCCAGCAGCAACTGACCTCTCCCAGCTCACACACTGGGCATGATGTTCTGTGGTATGGACAGTTTGGGTCAGCTCTTCTGCCCTTGCTCCCTGACTTCTTGTGCCCCTCCTCACCGGCAGAGCACAAGACACAGAAAAGCCTTTGATTTTGGGTAAGCACCACTTAGCCACAACCAAAACACCAGTGTGTTACCAGCATTATTCTCACACTAAATGCAAACCACAGTACTGAACCAGCTACTAGGGAAAAAAAATGAAATCTATCCCAGCCAAAAATGGGACATTTGGTCTGGCAGTTCCTTTGACTTCTGCTACAAAACAAATGGAAATGCCATTTGCCAAGACACAGGCCAGCTGCTTTCCATCCTCAGGGTCTCAGATACACCCCTTCTCAAGACCCTAAATAGCTGCTTTACATCTTCACAGTTTCACGTCCACCCTTTCACAAGACCCACAAACCTCCTGTACTCATATAAAGTTTAACAACTATAAAAATAAAGAATGCTTTTAATTAGTCTCATCTTGCTTTCTTCTCACCCTCAGAAACAATCAACCTTTAGCCCTCATTTCCCTCAGGGCAGCAGGAAGTACAGCACTCTTCTTGTATTTACAATTCAAAGCAACTGTTCAGTCAGTACCGAGGGAGATAAAACTTACCAAACGTAAGGTGCTTGTTGAACATGCTAAGATCAAACAATGTCTTCAGTCTTAATAAATTTTTAACATCTGTTCAACTTTTTATTTTTAAACAATCTATCCTTATTTCATACACGGAAGGTACTAAGCAGCTCACTAGCTACTGGCTATTTCCTATCAACTTTGTTTTATTAACAAAGAACAGACACATGCTTGTTGGCAAGGAACACTTGTACAAAGTACGGAGTGGAGAGAGAAGTATAGTTTGTAGGAAAAGCAGCAGCAAATGTACTGAAGATGACAGCTAAGAGAATCACAATCTCAGCATTGTTACGTTCCCTATATGTCCAAGATCCCAAAGCACTGGGCAACAAATGCAGGATCCATGTTGCCATGCCTCCCTCCATGTGCTCTCCTCCAGCCTCCAGTGCTCTCCCTAATCAAATTCTCGATGACATGGCCTGCTGAACACAAAACCAACCCTGCCCACAACAAAACAAAAAAGCACTGTTGTTTGTGGGCTCTGTGTGAGGCACTGTAAGTAGCTGTTCATAATTCTTCAAGTGTCTGTGCTAATACCTGCTCAGATGCCTGGTAACAGCCTACGTGAAAGAGAGAGACTGTCACTACAGAAACAGTGACTACAAGATTTGGTGTCTGATCTTGCAGCAGGCTAAGGGTCACAGCTCTCGGGGAAAAAAAAAAGTAAAGAGATTACTCCAAGTAGCTGTCTTATAAATTTCAGAAAATAGGGATGTTCCTGAAGCATGAAGAGGATGAAGTCTGTGCTTTAGTCAGCTGAGCTTTAATATTGATGCGAGAGGTTTATCAACCATATGGCAGCAGCCTGATATACATTGACTAATCCATTTTGAAATCCTAAGACAGAAAATAGCTTGCCCTTTTACAAGTGCCAAAAATACACACAAAAATATGAAGCAACAGCTTACAAGGCTTTGCCTTATTGTAGCAACACAAAGAAGCCTGAAGTGCAGAGTGTGAAATTTCTTCCCTTCCAAAATTAATGGCCTTTTGGGGAAGAAATAAAACAGGAAATTCGAGTTCATAGGCAGCGTGAGAAGACAGGGTCAGGTGAATGTCCCCATAGCTTCTTGCCCTTATAAAGGGTAACCGACAGGAGCCAGCAGCAGCTTGGCCATGCCCAGACCTGCAGAGGCCATGGGCTGTACCTATGGCAATCCGAGACCTGCCAGAGCACCAGCTGTGCTGCCTCTCCTCGACAGAGACACTGCAGGGGAACAACTTGCTTTGTGTTGTGGAGAGTTACCATCTTTTAGATATGTTGGGATGAACTCATATAGCCACAGAAACCAGGATCAGGAAGAAGATGAACACACTGCCTAGGATCAACCAGCAGCAGGACAAAACTGTGCAGCAATATTGCACTTTATGTGGTCTGCTTGAAAGCGCACAAAAAGCACGTCACTAGAGAGCCAAACTGATCCCCATTCATCAGTCTGTCTAGCACACCCACCCGCAGAAGAGGGATCCATATATAACTACAGATGAACTTCAATTCCTGACATAGCTGTGCAGCAGATTTTGGCTTAAAAATGAAGATCAATAAAAGCACAAGTATATTTTTAAAAAATTTTCCTATACAAAATTTGTTTTCCTCTATGATAGTTCAGCTACTATAATCATTAAACCAACTTATACTGAAATGGCAAGTAGTATTTGCCCTCTTTAAGACTGCTGAGCAGACAGAAGTCACCATTTGGAAACAGTTTGCTCAAGTTCAAAAGCAGATTTCAACAGGAGAAGCCTCTTGTACAGGTACAAAATTATTACTTTTTCCACTGTGTCTCAAGATAGCACATTCCAAATCCCTAAAGCTGACCTAAAGGTTAGCAGCTTGGGTTTTCCTCTATTCAGGTCAAAGAAACAACAACAGGCACAAGGACAGCTACTAGTTCCAAAGCCTTAGAGGGCTCAGGTATCAAAATAATCCCTTTAGTCCACAGATGACACAACCACTTGAAACAGGAAATATGTTAGATTTTTTCATGTATTTTAGTGCATTTACATTAATTAAAACCACCTTAATGTTAGAATACTCTACATTCATTTTCCTATGGAACAGCATGGGTGCTGAAAATCAATTCTAGTAAAGGTAGTTTTCTCTTGAAAATAACGGAAACTAGTAACATCAGAGAAGAAGAACATTTCTAAATTAAGCCACAAATATTTGTCCCCTCCACCCAGATCTCAGGTGCTCATCACACAGCACACCAGCACTGTTTCCAATGACGTGGCAAACCACAACTAGTGAGCATGTTTGTGTGGCCTTGTAAATTCACATATGCCACATATCCATCCCTAAAAAAAATATTCCTTCCTGGTATTTTAAACTCATAGAAGTTCATTATTCGCTTAGTGATCCTTCTTATCTCTCAGTTATGCAACTTGGGTGTGAGGGTAAGGGACATAATTTAGCAAAGGATACATCATCCACATGAGGCATGTTTGTAAACACACCTGTCATAGACATATGTATGGTATAAGTCATCATAGCATTCAGTTTCTCCCCACCTTCCGTGCTCCCATACAGGACAGTATGATTACCGAATAAAGCCACTATTTGAAGCCAATAATGCCTATTTCTTAAAACCAGATATGTGGGAAGCAAGGGCAAGCCAGTGGCTTACGCACAAACCCAACTGGACTTTACAAGCTGTGGAAGAGGTTTTGCTCCAGCAGTGTCAGCCCTCTCGCCGTGCAAGCAGCTCCCAGGCGTGGAAGCCCGAGCACAGCTGGTCAGGGGACACTGATCCAACACAGCCATACAGGAGGGACACGAACTGCCCTCCATTCCCTTTCCCGGGAAGCAAAACCTTCCCTTCCAGCACTATTTCTTCTGGCATCGCCCACATCTCTTGAGGCAACCCTCTCACTTCAAGGATTAAAAAGAAAGCCTACGAGTTGTAGGCACGAATTTTAACATGGACACATGTCAAGTCAAATATGTGAACACACACACACACGAGTAAATACAGCCCGTACAGCAACACTTCAACTGACGCCACACAGGCCAAGTGACCCTTGGCAGTCCGTCCCCTCACAGGCACCTGCTCGGACAGGGCAGGAGGTGATGCCAGGCGAGCAGGGCACACACACTTTGACTGAGGGTTCAAAGGCACCTTTCCACGAACCAGCAAGAAAGTGCCTGGGCACACACACACACACACACACACACACACACGCAGAGCTGGCAGCCGGGGTATTCTGAACCGAATTAAGCTCGGAGGGCGGCTTCAGCGCCATCGCACCGCGAAGGAGGACAGACCCGGCCGGCCTCCGCCTGAACGCCGCCGCCTCCCCGGCGCAGCGGCCCCACCACCGCGGCCCCGTGCCTCCCCTCCGCCGCGACCCCCGTCCCTCCTCCCCGCCAGGGCCTCGGCCCCGCCTGCGGCCCCCGAGCCCCCCGCGACCCGGCCGCATCGGCCCGGGCAGCCCGAAAGGCACGGCCGCCGCAGCCCCCGCCGGGCCCCGCCGCCTACCCGGGCTCTTGAGGTTGTACCGGGCCTCCATGGCAGCGGCTCCGGCGGCCGGGGAAGGAGGAAGGCCGGGCCCGGCCCAGCCCGCCTCGCCTCGGGAAACTCCCCTGACGTGGCAGCGGCGGCGCCAGCCCCGCCGGGACCGCGGGGGGAGGCACCTGCCGGCCGGCACCGCCCCGGGCCCGGCCCCGGAACTGCAGCCGGCAGGGCGCGGGGGGCCGCGGGGGCGGCAGGAGGGGACGTGACCCTTCTGAGTGCCCGGCTCGGCTCGCCTCAACCCCCAGCCGCAGAGGTGGTGGGATGAGGTGCTCAGGACCTCATGGTTTTGAAAACCGTGGGTTTGAAAACTGGGGGTTTAGAAAAGGGGCTTCCAAGACCCCACAGACCCAACGCACACCCTCCGCCCGGTAGGCTAAACCCTACCGTGAGACTTGGTAGCATCTTGTTTGTTGGTTTTCAGGATCGTAAAAGACTGAAAGGGTGTCATACGCCAATGATTGTTAGTTTAGGCAAGAATTATCAGCAAGATCTTAACTTGATTGCCACCTTTTTCATGCCACAGTGCCAGAGGGATATTTGTTTGCATCTACAACTTGATTTCTCTGTCACCTGGTTACAGGCACCTCAACTTGGATAGCACTTTTAAGAATTTCTAGCTAAGGAAATATCTAAAGCGGTCAGAATATCAGCAGTCTCAGTTTCCCTTTGATTCAGTACCAGCTGTAAATAAGAAACGTGTCTGAGCTCTTACATGCTTGTTTTCAATAGCATACGCTTGAAATTCACATCTAGCTCATTTCATTTATGAAACGAATTGTCCTTCATTTATGTTACTTTTATATTCTTCATAATCATCTTAAATTTTTTTTTTTTAATATATCTGCGTAGTTTTCTTTTCCTCTTTCCCTCTGTGATTGAACAGAATGGAAAAGAGTTGTAAACAAAAACATTTGAGCAGGCACATTTTTTTCACCTCCTCATGTTCTCAGACTTTCAAAAGAAGGCGTTACTCTTCCCTTTCCTGTTCCGTTGCATAGTGATTTAAGTAAAGGAAGCACCTTTACTCCACCTTAACAACCAGCAAAATTTTTGAAGGGGCAAAGTGATTGTCCTTTTTACAGGGCAAAGCACTGTGAATAACAAAAAACATCAATAAGTATAGCATCATTAATGTGTAGCAGCAGGGAAGGGATGGTGTCAGACATTGGGGTTCCCTCCAGGGTACATTTAATGGCCAACAATTCTTTATGACATCTCAGCATTTCTAGCTAATGATGGCTGATCTGACCACTCCAGGTGATGAGCTGCAGGCACTGGGTGTCACGTTCACAAACTATTTTGGTCGTTCTTGGCAGATATGTCCCATCTTTCCTTGTTTCCCAGAACCATCAGGATGTGTTGCAGGAGAAGGGCTCTGGGTCCATCTGTCACTAAGTCGTGCCCTTCCCTAAGGCAAGAGAGTGGTATTTTGCATTCAGAAATCTGGATTTCCCTGTAGAAAGTTCTGGGATCTATTTTGATAGAAAATAATTTTTGAAGTGGTTTTATAACGTGAAAAATATAAAGTGATAGTTGTTATGAAATTCTAGAGGGCAGTGTGGAGTTCAGCTTTGCCTTCTGGGCCCTGGCCTTTGACCCTGGATGCCCTTACAGTGTCATTTTATATAGTTCAAGGAGGAAGCACCTGCAGTTAACGTGAAACTTGGGCTTTTAACTGAAAAGGATGCGTAGTCACTGTAACTGCATGACAGCTAAGCAATACTGAAATTAAGCTGAATAGACTTAAAGCCACAGAAACTCGCTGGGAGGAGGTGCGCATTTCCCCCCTTTAAGTAAGCCGGTGTGGCCTGGCTGGGCGCTGGGGGAATCGCCATGAGATATTGTGCAGAGCTAGCAGTACAAGTCTGCTTTCATCCTCAGATGTACTGTTAGTTAAAAGTCAGAGCTGCAGGACGTGAATGCTGCCAGATGAAGCTGCTGATTCCTGTGAGGTAGTCGGCATACGGGTAGAGATCTGGGGATTAATTCCCAGCCCCACATGTCAGCAGCTGCTTGGGACAGACGAGGAGCAGGCACTGCAGAGCTCTTGCACAGGCAGTGTTGCCAGTCAAGAAGCAGCAGCCTCCCTCCTCTTCCTGCCTGTAGTTAAAAATGCCCTTTGGGTTTCTGTTTTCGTCTGCCTTTTGTTTAGCCTTTTGCAGGAAGAAGCCATTTTGTGCTAGAACTTGCGGGTTTTTAAAACCAAATGCCAAATATAGTAGCAAAATTGCAGTCAAATCCTACATGCTGGCAGCACTTCATGTAGCTTGTGTATCCTGTCATATGATCTAACTTGGTGAAAAAATAAACATGCTCAGCTGAAGCACATAGAAACTGAAAGTTTGTGTGAACACTGCTGCAACAAAGATTTTATTTAATACTGCGCTGAATCCTTGCAGAAAGATTTTGTGCAACTTATCAAATTGGTTGCAGCATAGCAAGAATCATCAGTTTTGATAACTCACAATATTAAAAATTGTGTGGTTTTATTAAATGTTTTACCTTGAAGTAAGGCTTCAGTTTGACAGAAAATAAATCACTAATAATTTCTAAATTTTTAAATTTTCTGTTTTCCAAGAAGATGGCTTTACTCGTGTTTCTATTTACTTTTCTGTAGTTATCTTTGGATGAAAACAGAGACTCTGATAGACCCATTTAACTTCAGAGCAAAGGAGCATACAGGCCCCTGTGTTGCAAAAAAAAATTCAAAATTAATGACAATCATAAGTTTTGGTGAAATGCATAATTCTTCAATTGCAGCCATTTCCACTGTGAAAGAAAGGCCAGATCATTTGGGCAGAATTCTGCTTAACACTTGCAGAATATGGATATACATTACTGAGCTGATTTCCTGAGGCTTACTCTATACCTAATGGAGAGAACAAGGAGCTTAAACACTAAAGTTCATGTCGTCTGGAACAGATGTTAGCTGTATATCCAACAAATCATGCTTTAAAAGTTTCTGGACTTTTCAGTTAGCTGCAAATGGAGCTTAAGCTAAGTCATCTGTGTTCTAGACCACTCAAGTTAGGTATGTACAGCTGCATTTCATATATATAGCTCTCTATATCTGAAAGAAATATATCCTGCATTTCCCCTCAGTTTAGAAGCCTCTTTATTTTAACAGTAAGATTCTTGATGAACTGACTGTAGAGGTCCAAGAAGAAAGCTCAGCCAGTAGGAACGGGAATTACAAAGGTCTGCATGTGGAGCTGGGGGGATGGACACTAAGAAGAGGGAGTTACTCTCAAAACCTCCCCTTTCTCTGGGAGGCAGGACACCTGTGTGACACAGGGTTTCAGTATTTGCACAAGGGTCTGATGCATCAGTGTATATTCTTGCAGATCTCAGGAATTATGGTAGTTAATGTGACACCGAGCATTTATTTATTTGTCTGTGCAGGTCATATATCATTGTATGAAGCAAGCTACATTTCAACAGTGCATACTGTGTTTAGTGATTACCTAAAGTCAGTTCAGGGTAGGGTTTGTATGCTTCGTAGGCTGCCTCATAAACTCAGCTACAAATTATTTATTCTAGAGATGGTTTGAGATCATAAAAGCTTATGATAATACAGTAGTTCTTTGTACAAAGCATTCACACCCTGCTTTTACCAATTCACAAAATGTAGAGTGGTTTGCCTCATTTGTAATGCTACCCTTTCAATACAGACAGTTGGCTGGAGAATTAAACTCTAATGGAATTAAGAAATCTAATATTAATATGCCTATATTGTCAGCAGGAACAGATATGACTCACTTGGAAGAGAAATCATTACTGTGCTCAGCAGTGACTAACACAGTCTCAGCTTTTAAAATCCTTTATGTGAATTCAGACCTTGTACGTCTGGATTCAACAAGTGCACCTCCTCCTCACTGATAAAAACAAGCATGGCATTGTGTAACCAGTGCCCTGTAGCAATTGCACAGATGCATGGTCCTTCTCAGGAAAGCAATTACTGTCTGTTCTTCAAGCTTAGTTCTAAGGCAACCATCTCACAAAACGGGCGGCTTTGCCAGCTGCCTTTCCAATTAACATTATTTCAGAAATGGAAGAAAGAGAACGGGGAAAGAAGTTCCTGGATTGCTTTAACTGCCGAAGCAAGCAAGTGCCTGATCTGGACCACTGGTGCAGAGTTGGTGTGCACTACTGCAAGATGTTCCACAATGTGAGGTCAAAATAAAGGTACACATTTTTCACCTTTTTTTTTCCTCCCTGAGGAACAGGAAGAGTCACACAAGTCACTTCACTCACAGCCCCCTGGCACCATTGCTATAATAGTTCAGATAGCTTCCTGGTTCAGAAGACATGTGCAAAGGCCCAAGTTAAAGCTGAAGCTGCTGTCCAAGTGACAGCTGTTTGTGACTCTGAACTTCCCTGATCTAGTTACTCTATCTTTAGTAGCTATAGATAATAGCAGAAATTTTCTCTGGTACATACCCTTTACTATGCAAAATGCAGAGCACGCTAGATAGTGGGAGAGCCGTTGCAACCTACTCAGATTAAAAATATAATCTCCTATATTAGGAGCAAAGGCCAGGAACAACCTTTGACTCATTCAACCAGCTTTTCACAATCCTTCCTCTGCAGAGCTTCAGGCCCCAGATTTTCTTTTTGTCACTTTTTCATTAAGAGAGTTGCTCCCTATGACCCTTCACTTTAACTTACTCCCATAAGCTTCCTTCTGGGAAGGGAGCACCTGTTCTCATCAGGCAGAGGGAAAGCAGTCCGAGTCACGTCTGTTGGACTGCCATCAAGCAGTCTTTACACCCCATCCATTCCAAAAATGTTACTCACTACTTTAATGGGAACTTGCATGTTCCAGCTTACATACAGCTGCTTGCCTACAGCTCCTACTGACTCAGCAATAGCAATAAAGGACTGGTGATCAGGCTCTTAATTTAAAGCTCCTCAAAAAGTGTTTACCAATTGGTGTAAGGATGATTAAAGCTTAATGTGTCATTAACCAGGATATATTGAGGTAACAGCTGTCTTCACCAGCCAGTAGGTATCTGGAACACCCAGGAGTTTCTTAAGTGGTTAGTGGAAAATTGGAGCTTGATTCAATTGCACACGCATAAACATCAGATGCCATATGAGGTATCCTAAGGTATGCCAGATATCCATATGGAGCTGAAAGGTATGATATGGGATCTGAACAAAGCAGCAGCACAAGGCCAGGTGAAATGCTTAGAGCACCTTCAATGGCATGAAGGACCCATGTGAGCACTGGGACTAATCACACCCTACCTAATCACAGCAGTCAAGAGAGTGGCTCTGCTGACGGAACATGCCTTCCCCCTGGCAAATTGCATTGCTCTTTGGGCTCCAGCTGACTGTATTATTGAGCTGATGTCCTCTGCCTAATAGCAAATCATCTCCCTCTGCAGTTTCAGCTACCTGGGCTCCACAGCCCAGCCCTGGTAGGGCTCAGCCCCATAGCCCTGGCACACTCAGGGGATCACTAACACTACTCCATGAAAAAGAGCTGCACAGCATAACCAGGCAAGATAAGGCAGAACCAGAGATAGAGGTAGGGCTGTTGAGATGAGGTCCAGGGGAAAAACAGTTACGTGAAAAGGCATGAAATTCTGGAAGGAAAAAGCAGAGAGTCAGACGATAGTTTGGTGACACTTGGGCTGGGGAAGATTCATCTGGTATCTTACAGGGGGAGGTGAGCATGTTAATGCTTAGTCTAGTGGCTTGCTAGTCATAGCTACCTCTATTAACCAATAAATTCTTACTTCACACTCTTAAATTGTCTGTACCCCATTGCAGGCTTTTTTTTTCCCCTGGCTGAAAAGGTGTCTAGCAAAGTGACTCACAGGGGTGCAGACTGGCAGGGAGTGCAGGCTGAAAGAGAAATAACAAAAGCTGCAAACACGTAAAATATCTATTCAGATTAGAGGTTTATAGCTTGGACTTTATGGGGGCTATTAATAGTAGCAATATAAAAAGGGGAGATAAGAAAGTAACAAACTTCTGCCATACTGAGGAAGTTTTATGAATGCGCTCACTCCATAGAAGTGGGAAGCTTTCATGGGAGAGGGTGGACTGAGTAAAGCAGGAAAGGCATTTATAATCTGTCAAGAGAACACTCAATTTAAAGCCAATACTAAAATTTCTGCATAATGGACTTTATGAAGAATGCAGAATTTGGAATGACTGCTGCTTTACAGAAAGATAATGCGGAATTGAAATATGAAATTACTGAAGGAACAGAACTGGAAGGAGTGCTGAGCAAGGGCAACAGGCCTGGTGGGAGTGAGTTGCAAAGCTTGCATTCAACACTTAGCATGTGAGACCAAGACCGCATGATGAATGGCATACTGACAGTCTGAGGAAGTTCAAGCAGCTGCAAACGAGTATCGAAAGAGAAACAATTTGCAGATCGCACGATTTGGCTCACTGGAGGATAATTCATCTTGGAAAAGGGCATTGCAAAGAAGAAGAGTATGGTTCTACCTCTCAGCGCAGAGTTTAGACAAAGACACTGGCCCCTGTGACCTTTTGATCTGGCTCTACTGGGTTTCCCAGAAGGCACACCCCTGCTCTCTCTGTATATTGCTTTGCAAAACGAGTTGAGATAGATTACCGTTTCCACGGCCCAGATGGCTCTGGTTTGTATTAAAAGTAGCCCCCAAAACTGATGCGCATGATGTGCATGAACAACAGGGGGAAATTCAATCAACAGTTGACTTAGCCTAGGAACAAATTGGAATTGTATCACTGGTAACAAGTCCCCATGTAAAGTGGATGGTGGGGCTTCTAGAAACCCCAGGAGGCTGCTGAAAGATTTTAACTGTATTCCTTGTGCATCCACCACATCATCCAATTATGCAGCTTTATCAGCAGCATTAGAGGAACCCCAGCTGCAGAAGAGTGATTGCAGCACCAGGTGTGAAGGTGTCTGAAAGCATTACTGCCTCCCAAACTGTTGGATGATTGTTTTATCTGGTTAACAGAAAGCTGAGGAACAGCTAGGGCTGTATTTATCAAGGAAGCATGCAGAAGGTATGAAATGTGGGGTTTGTGTGGGAAGGGGTAAGGAGGCAGCCCAGTTCTGAGGACCAAGAACATAAATTTGCAGTGATGCATGGATTGAACTGGCCGAGTGGACACCTGTGTGACACCTAAGGCAAACACCTAAATGCAAACATGAATTTATCTGGGTCAGAAACAGTGCTGATGAGAAAGTGAGTTAAGACTATAGCTACTCCCTGATGCTAGCACTCTCAATGAACGGACACACTCACCACAACTTATACCCATTTTCACTGACAAGCTGAGGTTCCGCATGGACGTAGTCAGGCTGTTTGCTCTCCTTGCACTGAGCAGAGGCTCCAGAACATTGCTGCTCTCTTGCTTTAGAATTAATTTCCACTTTTGAGTGTGTTCATGTGGTTTATACTTGTATTTGTACCAACAGTACCCTTTAGTTCAGCACAGTTCAGGATGGCTTTCTGCACTGAGCACAGATTAGAACCTATACAAAGAGTAAATCCTGCTAAATAGGAAAGGCAGCTTTGATACTGTCCTGTGACTCCCTGCCAGGGCACTACTACATGGGCCTGTGAGGGCCACAGGTGGAACCGAGCTCATCCGGACCACCTCCACCTTGGCTGCATCCAGTTTTGATAAGCCCACTGTTTTTCCTTCGTCTACATTTTGTGAAAGGCAGATTGAACATACTGAAATGTTCTGGCCTACACACTAAGTGACTCTGTACTTTTTTCTTGTCTCTCACATTTGCCTCCATCTATGAGGTGTTTAATCCCAACCCTTCTCAATTTAGACTAATGCATGCTTAGTTGTTGGCTTGGTATTGGTTTTGTTTTTTTAAGAAAGGACATCAGTGTGGGTTTGTGGTTTTTTTTCCCTGGTACTCAGCAATTCTGACATAAATAATCCTTCCTTCTTGTAGCAGGTCCAGGTATTATTAAGGAAAATAATTCAGTGGAGTATCTCCTCTGACTAGTCTCATCAAAATCTCTTAACTTATCAAAAATATGTTAGTTTAGTCCAAGAGATTATAATAGACTGCTGCACTAGATTTTTTTTCCTTGGCATATTTATCTATATTAAACTTTTCTTTTAAAATATGTTCTGGAGATGATTAAGAAATGTTTAAAATCTGATTGCCAGTATAAACTGTAACTTGAATACAAACTTGTATTTTATGGTGTGCATACATACCAGGAATACAGAGGTAATCTGAATCTTTTTAAGGATGTTAACACCACATAATGGGTTTTATATGGTTTACATATTTTTCTACTCCGTATTTTTTCAGCAGCTTTTTGCTCAAGACCTAGCCTGTAGTTCATAATGCTTATTAGCCGAAGAGAATAGGCTGGCAGGAACCAAGGAGACCGGGTATCAGACCTGTTTATGACGAAACATGAAATATGGTGATAGCAAACTGAGAAAGGTAACACAGAAAATATCAGGGAGAAAACAAATTAAAATAAACAGTCTGCTAGAGTCTTTTAAAAATGTAGCTATTTGAAGATATGTGCATGAGCTAATGTGCAAATACTAATACAGTGAGCAGTCAAGTGGGATGTCAACCATATGCCACTGTATCAGAGGAGCCCAAAAAAACTTCCCAACCAAGCTTATTTCTCATTTTCCACACAGCTGATACAGGTGAAATTGATGTGTTTATCTGTAATTGAATCAATTCCCATGTGGCTACTGATAAATATTTAGAATCCGAATAAGAAATTTTGGTGTTAATGATCTGCCCACCAAACAGGACAGAGATAAAGCAGCAGCATGATGTAATAATGTCTTGCACATCATTCAGCACAAGAATGGAAACCCCTCAGTGTTCAATTTAAGAAAAAAATACTCAGCAATGAATACTGCAAATGACAGGGACAGTAAATATGTTGTTTAAGCAAACAGTCACTACTGTATATGATGTTTAGGGTCGTTTTCTTTAATTCTTCAACTTAATCTGATGATGCATATAAAAATGGAGGGAGCTGATAGCTTCTTTAAATTTTCTTTAAAAAATCACTGCAGTGCTTTCAAAGACTGAACTCCTTTAGTATAAAACTATCAGGAGTGCAATTTCACATTCCAGAAAACCCAGAATCTTTGTTTTAATTAGAAAAAAAATTGTTCTATCACAAAACATGAGATCTCAAATGATCAATTTGAATTATGTTTTATCAGAGTAGTTTCTTCCTGTCAATTACACTTCCATGATAATGCACAGCACGTCTGTAATCACAGATTTTTAGAAACACATTCCAGCACTGTAACATTTTAAATAGCCACATTCCAGTGCATGCTCAAGGATGCATTTTAACTCTTCACAGAATATGTTACATACTCTGGGCTGCTGCCTCTTAAATTACTTACAGAGATTTCCTCAATTATAACAAGTTGTTTGAACCAAAGCGTTATAGTTATTCAGCTCTTCACTTTAAAATGTCTATGGGATACTAAATTGGTCTATGTTTATCGTAAAACAGTGCTTTTAAAGAGACATGGTTAGCTCAATAATGGTCCCTACCATTTCTAGGCAACTCCAATGATATGTAAAAAATGGGGACTCATGGATCAGGTATTTTAGAAATACTGGACTATGCACAATTTCTAATTTTAGAAAAGGTATCCCAACACTCCCTTGTCAGAAGTGGGTCTTGTAGCATATGGGACATTTCATTCCTTTAAAATAAAAACTAGAATCTGAATACAATTTAAAAGAAAAAGCAAGAGTTTTAAAATAATATGCTTCTTAAAAAGAAAAGAACCATCCATGCCTCACTCCGTGCTCAGTCACATCAGCGAGAATGTGAAAATCTGAGGTACTAATTAGAAAATTACTCAGAAGTGAAACATGTGAGTTATTACCTAACCTGAACATACCGAAGTTCAGTAGTAAAACTAATGCATTTTTAGCATTCAATTTTATAATAATATTTGAAACATAAGTAATCTGATAAAAATTATGCTTATTCTGTTAATATCCAGTTAGAAATTTTACACATTAGCTAACATCATCTTCACTAAATTATGCAACATAGTCTATTCCAAATTCTAGAAGGGACTACGAGAGCTAACTTCACTCTCTTAAATAAGTTGATAATCTCTAATACAAGGGTATGCATGACTATAGAGAACTCAGGCCAAATATATGGAAGCTAAATTCAGTTATGATTCATACTATAGCCATTATGATGAGATACTTTGTTTACACAGAGGAGAAAAAAAGAAAAGAAAAAAAAGAGTCTGGCCCCGCCTGGTAGGTGTTCTTAGTCCCATACAGTCACCTGTACCTGAAGGAATGAAGGGAGAGGACAGAGACCATGACCAAGTGGTAGATCTCAACAAATTGAAAGACAAATGCATGGCCAGAAATTATGGCAGCCTTTCAACCAAAGTCCTGTGGACTGGAAAGCTGACAAAAGGTAGCTCTTACTCACCATTGCTTTGGTGAACTCTGAAAACAGCTATGCATTACTTTAACTGAAGGGCTGGTCAGAAGAGCTGCCCTCAACTAAGATGACGGGTGGTAACAGTATCAAAAGGAATTTGAACTCTGTAGTTTTGAAAAATTCTGATTTCTCTACAGCTATCCTTCACACTGGCACCAGGACCAGTACTTTTCACTATTATCAATGCTTCTTACCTTCCTGAGCACCTAGAACTGCATTACTTATCAAGTGAGTCTTGATGGAGCTACGGACTAGCATCTTTTTCTAAGAACTCCACCTATATTTAATAGACTCATGCCAAAAGAGCCAATTTGTTCCTAAAAAGCAAAGCCATGTGAATCAGGCAGCGGTAGAAGGTTTGGAAACTACTGGTCTCCCTTTTGGCAGATGTCTGTTTGGAGAGCTTTTGCATTCATGCAACTGGCTCTCCCAAACTGTGTATTCAGTATGGTACTCGAGCTTCCATGTGCGCCCACAGAGCACACAGCACCTCTGTATCTGCATCCAAACAACTCAGCCTTACCTACCGCAGGTTAAACCTTTCCTTGTTCAACAGAAGCCAACTGGGGGCTCATAACTCACTGACAGACATGCAGCATTATGCCTCACCTTGGCTAAGACAGAAACCTTCAAAATTCAACCTTCCCCCGTCTCCAGAGCTACCTCGGCTGGTGGCAGATTAGCTATGGTAGAGGTACATCTCACGTTACCTGTTTCTGGTGTACAGAAAGCTGCCTTCATTCAGGTCAAGTTCTTCCCACTCCCAGGAGCTGCCAACACCACCACTGGACTGTGCGTGCAATTGGTTTGTAGCGGGACTGGTAAAAGAAAAGAATTGCTCTTCTGACTAGAAACTATAGTTTTGTATCACTAATTAAACAAAAACACTGGATAATGAACTTGGAAAGCAAGTGTTACTTCTTTTTATGTTTGAGAGTGCTCTGCTGTCCTGGGCAATCCTGTGGTAAATCCGTCCATATTCAATATTAAAAGTAGTGATGTACGCTGATTACTACAGCAGATAGATTGTCCAGTCCTCATTTTAATGGTCTCTTCTCGATTTCAATCACAATGGACCCCTGTTAGAGGGAATCAGAACCCAGTGCTCACATCTTTACGACTTCTTATCAGTACATCAGAATGTGGAAATACATACAGAGTCTTCACTGCGCCAACTGTACATGTGCAGGCTCTCAAGACAAACTTAGCAAGTAACTTCAACTTACAAATACAACACACTTCTCTGAAGCCTTATAAAAATACCAGTGCAACACAGAGCCATTTTACAAAACAATTGTCTTTATAGAAAGGTATTTTAGTGGTATATGCTGAGGTAAATAATAAAAACAGACCCAAGAGAGGGCATGACCAGTGTTATGGAGAACTCCAGATGAAATTTGGCCAAAAGCCTGTTTTATAAAAGCTAGTATTTACCTACCAGTTATGATTCCTGGTAAGGTGCTTATTGCTGTAATACTTCAAAATTATTCTTCAGTTTACAAATTGAAAAATATACGAAATTAGATCTGTATGAATGTTAGATATTAGCTGTCACAAATTTTAAAAGGCATTGTACCAAGTTTTCTTAATTGTTTACTAACCAATTTGATTGTAGCAGGTAAATAAACTACAGCATACATTTTACCTGACACCATGCATCAAAATCACCATAAAAACTAAGTTTATCAAAGTCCAACTCCACAGGGAAAACATGAAAAAGTGCAAATTATGTACCCAGTATTTCTGTCACAGCTGTTTTTTCTTAATATGGCATGAAAAAGGTTTACAGCATATATTAAGAAAATTCTTACAAGTGTTCACCTCAATGTTTATATACACAACATTTTGCTCAAAGTGCTCACTATATGAAAAAAACTGATTGGATAAAAATATTTAAACAGTGCTTTCTGAACGTTGAGGGAAAAGTCATATAATACATCAGTCCCATTTGTTTTCCTCTTCACTCAGTGCAATGAGCTGCAGAAGTCACATCACCTTCATGAAAACTTCACTTGCCACACTGCCAGAAAACCTCAGTTACAGGGGCATTCTTGGTGTCCCATTGGGAGTGGGTCTTTTATTTTTTTGCATGTGGCTTTGATGTTTTCGAGATCTTACTACTTTCATTCTTACTTCAAATACTTCTTGTATGGCTTTTCGAAAACAATGGAAATTGTAGTCTATTAGTCCTACAGAGACAGAAATGTTTTACATATTAATAAAGAGATTAATACAAATTAGGTAACGAAAAAATTGCTCATATTCTACATAAAGTCAAAATACCATACTCCCTTTCTGGAAGTCATATTCAGTGAACTGTCCAGGCATTTTTTAATATGCTAAGCAAAAGCACATCTGATAAATACAAGTAACTCAGTTAGCATTATAGCATGATACTACGTCCAATATTAAATATACTTACTAGTTTTAAGAGATAACAAAAATAAATTCATTGGCAGATATCAAGCTTTACCTTAATAAAAGGCTTTGAAGAAATGCTCAATACACTAGAAGAAAAACTGAAATCTTTCATAAAACATGGTGCCATAATGGAAATCTGGCTTTACGGAGTAACTGTGATAAAAATAAGTAGCATCTAGTAGTCAAAGGATTTTCATTTTTTGACAATACATGAGCTTTGAAATGGATACTTGATAGAAATATTACCAAATCTCAGCCATCTATACTTCATCTTACTTTGTCATGTAAAATAACACAATAGACATGTTGTTAGATTACACACATACCTAACAGGCAGATAACATTAGCATATGAGTGGGCTGAATGTGATCCCACAGAAAAGCTGTAAAGCCATAATTGTAGTCAATCGGAAGACTCAGTGAGTGCTACAATTGTGTAATACCACAATAAAATTTTAGAATTTTGGTACTGAGCTGATGACCTCATTCAACGTTAACGCCATAAGCCTTCTTAAATACTGCAGCATTTCTCACTTCAATTTCCCTAACAGGAGATGACAGGTATGTAAGTGGTTAAACCCTACCATATTACATTTTATGATTTTTTTCCCAGGAATTATTTTCCCTCTCCCAGACAAAGTATTATGTGGAAGTCAACAGGCACAAAAAGTTATAATAGAACTGTACTGTTACAGAGTGCAAGCTATGAAGTGACCCAGCTATGCAGACACAACAACCTGATGCAGTTTTGGACAACCCCCAGTGGGTGTTTATGGAGCATAGTGTCTTTTCTCAGACAGAGCTGTTAGTAGGTATGTGGCAGTAACACTTATGCTTAAAACAGAAAAAGGAAGTGACCACATCCCACATTCATTTGTAATAAAAGGCCGTAAGGGTATGAAAGAGACATTTGACCGGTTCAAGTTTTATAAAAAGCTCAATGGCCTGTCAAGGAGCCCAGCAGATATGGTATGAGTGCTGCATTCACAAACACACCAACACTGACTGGTGAATTAATATCACAAGATGGGAAACACAAGCCCAAATCACAGTTCGTTCTTCTGATGAGTTCTGATCTCAGGGCATTTCACTAAGACCGTTAACTCAGTGAACATCATGCCAGTGAGCAGAGAGATCGTGAACTAAGCTTTCAGTATTCACATTGACCCATGTCAGAAAGATAAGCAAGGAATTTTAAACACTTTAACTGCAAAATATGAAAGCTGCCTAGGTCCTAAACATGAGACTTTCCAAAAGCTTCCTTTCGGATATAAGAAAAGCAAGAACAGGTTTCTTTCTATCAGCCAGTTTCAATAATTTTACCGTGGTTATGGCACACAAGCTGTTCTAAATGTGTCAACAGGTGTCAACAGGTAAAAACAGTGTCAGCCAAGAGAAACTGAAACATTCAGCTGTGGCAGATGGAAGCTTTACTGCACTGGATGTAAATTTTCAAATTATTTCATAACAGAAAGCTGTCAAATACATTTATGATTTCATCTTATCTTAATGCCAGCACAAATTCTTCATGCTTTTAAACATGTTATGTAAACTTTATCAGGTTGTACTTACCTTTAATATTTATGATACAGGTAGAGAGTGTTATCAGCTAATAACAACCACAGTTATTCATTAACTTGCTAATAGAAGGGAAAAGCAATGCATTACTAGAAAAAATACCTTTTCTCTCAAAGCTTTCTTCTCTGACAAAACAAACAAGAGCGAGGAATTTTGTCACCTCTTTTAAATAAAGGACAGTTGTATTGTTCAGTTTTATGATTGCCATTGACTCTTTGTCATAAGGAGTTCCAGTGCCATCATCTTTAAGCCTAAAGAGCAATATTCAAACAAACAAACAAAAAAAGATAAGCCACCAGATGAGCTAACAAAAGTACTCCTACATTTGCTCTTTCACCAAATACTCAAAATTTATGAAATTTTCACTTTAACCTTTCAGAGAGACTCTTCTTCAAACTACACACTTCGTAAACTAAGACAACAGAGAGATTAAATCATTTATCCAATCACACACCAAATCTTAGATCTGTGGCTAGAATCAGATTGTTTGATTTCCAAGTGCTTGAACTGGAGCCTTATTTTTGCCTCTGTTAGTTACCAACCATTTGCCATAATGCTGGTTTTTGGTTTTTTTTTAATCAATGCACTACATTATGGCTTATCTAAAACACGTGAAACAGCGAGTCTGTACTGGTAATTCCAAAACCAGAAACCTCGCTTGAGCAGTGGCAACTGATTGATAGTTTAAGACATCATGAGACTTTGCTCATGAGATGCTGGCTTTTGCAACATCATATCATGAGAAGAGATTTCCCTTTCACAGATGATATGGCATAATGATCACTGTATTAGCTTTTGTGCCTTGTAATTTTATCCTCATTCCTGAATGTGCACACAGATATTGTTAAATGGATAGTTATTACCAACCTCACAGAACAGTTAGTCTCAATAATACGTTAAAGTGACAAGTTCCACAGATGCTCCAGAAATTAATTATAATATCATGCCTTTAATCTGTAGCTAAAAAAATGGCAAGCACTTTTCTGGTGATAAATGGTAAATGGCTACACAAAGACAGTGGTGGCATGACATTTTGTGAATAAGGAAGCCCACAAGTGGTGTTGCACAGATAGTTATTAAATGCACAGTCTTCTGAACTACACAGCAGCATCTTTCTCGGTCCAAAAATCAGGATCCTTTATTTTATACCTCTGTAAAACGTAAGTTCCTATACAGTTACTGAAGTGGCTACTACAAAATCTGAAACACACCGTAGAACATACAAACTTGAGAAATTTTAGAAAGGTATTCAACAAGTCATTGTTCTTTAGAAGTTCCAATGCTTATTGCACATCTGCACCAGGACTCTCCCTTGTACCTTCTCCAAGAGTGCATGAAGTCTATCAGTGGATACAAATGCAAAGCTACCAAAGCCTACGACACGCTAGACATGCTGTGCTTGGGCCTCCAAGTGTATGCAACTTAATGCACTAATTCTTAATGTGCCCCTGCCTTTCCCTGGAATGGCTGGCATGACATCTAGCCAAGAGCCAAGCCATCAAAAACATAACTTGCAAGAAAATGTACATGACACCCCAGGGGATCTCCAGCTGCTAATGTGTTAGAAGGAGAAACTGAAAAAAATAAACAGAAAAATCACGTAGGGAAAAGAGGACAGAGAACTGAAGCAAGAGTGAAGCAACTCTCAGGCTATTAGAGGCCACTAGCTATTAAACAAAACTAAATATGGCCCCATTTCCTTTAAAACACGATGCATTCTTCTGTTGACTTTGGCCCTGCGGAACAAAAAGATAATGTTTCCTTTTACTTTAGGTTGGTTTCTTCCAACTCTTTTCTCCAAGTAAAATTATTAGAACAGAAAGGAGAAGATATCCACAAAAAAGGCTGAGAAGGAAGCTGTGCTTGTTGCTGGGAAGGGATCTGTACCTCAGAAGCCTGCTGTTTGTTTTCTGCTTCTCTCTTGTCCTGACAAATTGCACATTGTTATTTATGCCCACATCACTCTAATTCTGAGGCTATTCAGATTCTAGATACACAGATTTATGGAAAACATTCACAATTTACTTACCCATATATACAAGAAATGTCAATCACAACATCTATCATATCACAGCAGAGCTCATATGTTTGCATATCCACTGGAGTACTGTCCGTTGCAATATAGATCTTACTGACTACATCAAATAAAAATGCTTTTTCAATCCCAGAATTCTATTTAAGAGAAGAAAAAAGAAAAATAAAGTGGGAGCCAAGTCTTCAAATTAACACCAAGCTTTTTTGTTCCCTTGCCTATTATACAAAAAGCTAGGCTAAAGAAGTGGAAGTTAAACTGCAATCAAGCTCATTTGGAAAGAACTGTACATACAGCACTGTCATATTTGTAGCAAACCATAATGCTCACAGACCTTCCAATAGTCTCTGAGCAGACAAGGCCTAGTTACACTCCCAAACTTCCCAAACATGTGGAGAGATTACATTTATTTTCACTGGAAAATGCAGAAGCAGGGAAAAAAATCTTCCAATTTTGAGCTTTTGGATTTTTGATTGCAGCAATGGACACAAAAAGAGAGCTGCAATTTAAAGTTCTTCTATCTGGACATGTAAGAAGGTAGAAACAAAGAAAAGAAAAAGCTGATGCACAAAGAAGACAGTAATGTTCAGGAAGACATTTCTCAAGGAAATTAAAAAATTTTCTCATTGGGGTCTGTAGCTGTTCTGTTTGTAGAACATCTTTTAGGATCACAGGACAAAGACCAGTATTTTGATGGTGCATTCACTTTTCATGTTGCATTGGTGGTTAAAGCCATATTTATAATGCTAAGGCTTGCTAAAGTGATGACAGCTCTGTTCCTGACATCCTGCCAAGCTGATTAAGGCTCTCTCCATACTGGAGATGTATCATATTTACAGCTCTGAGAGGCTAACAGGAATGCTAGCTCATACTCTTTGTGCAGATAAGGTCAACTGCCATAAGCCTCTGCTTCCTGGAAAAAAAATGTGTACTGCTTAACTGAAAACAGTAGCCTTGCTTGCTGATATCAAGG
Source organism: Pseudotriccus pelzelni (assembly GCA_035584735.1). Lineage (NCBI taxonomy): Eukaryota > Metazoa > Chordata > Aves > Passeriformes > Tyrannidae > Pseudotriccus > Pseudotriccus pelzelni. The sequence goes on along the minus strand of JAWMRA010000113.1, from coordinate 79,198,643 downwards.
GATTACACCTGGGCAGCTGTCCCAGCATGAAAAAAAGGGCAATTTCCCAGCATTGCTAAAGCTCAAACTATAAAATACGCTTCGAAATCCACCTATACAGGAAGACAAGCAAGTTTCTCCATCAAACCAAATTGTCTCCATATATGGGCTTCTCTTTTTAACATGGTTTGGGACTCCTGCCAGAGCAGTGTTGTAACTACCAAAAACCACACTGTAAATCCCTAACAAGTTTTAATAGTTTAAAAGCTTCCTTGGTAGTTACAGAACTTTTCCTTTATCTTCTTGCTTTTCTAAGTCAACTGTTCAACACATAGTTAAGAGAATAAAGTGACGACTCTGCTTTCCATATTTCCTGAAATAGGTAGAAAAATGTCCAACACTACGTATGCTACTAAGCAATGGCCATCAGTATTTTGGGTATTTCCCTCGTAAAGAGGCATCACTCTTGCACCATCGCACACAGAGCTAAGGCTGGAAACATCCATTAATATTAACAGAGTACAGAGGTGAATTTCCTGCATTTCCTCATGGAAAAGACTCTGTGAGTGGCACATTTCAGTAAGTCATTTCTAAAAAACAGTCAAAACATACACCGTGGATACTTTAGGCAGATGGGCTGAAGCACAGGACGTATAAGGAGATACTCAAAAGAACAGGCTTTGTTCAACCTGAAGAAGTGGAGGCTCATTGCTATCTAAACAAATGCCTAATATAAGGGTGCAGGGAAGACAGAGCAAAACTCTTGTCAAAGCTACAGTGTCGAAGGACTACAGGTAAAAGGCATAGGCTGGAATTCTGACTTGATACAAGGAAAAAAAATAACCTAAGAGCGGTAAAGGACTGGGAGCTTGCTGACCTGAGAGTTTGAAGAGTTTCCACCCTTAAGATACACGAAGCTGAACTGGACTCAGCCACTAGCAGCTTCCTCTGACTGGCCTGGCTCTGAGCAGCAGCTGACCTCTAAAGGTCCCTTTCAGACCACGGGGCTCTATGAGTCTATGTTCTTTGAGCACAAAGAACAAAAATGTATGCATGTTTATGCTGGTTATTCTGGGCACACATGGTAGTTCTGTAATTTTAATTTTTAAATAATAATTCTGTCAGCACCTCACATAGTTCAATTGTCAAAAAAGTTTAATCCCAAGATTCACTTGAAATATCAGTACATAGCTGTAATTCATTGCCAAAATACATATTTGAAAATACAAATAATTTCAGACAGAAGAAGTTGGAACGTGAGCCCCTTAGTGCCATTCATGAGAGTCAATTACAAAATTTTGTATTACATGAAGAGAGATATAGTGACAATTTCAGCTGTACAGGTAAGATGTAATTTAAATTATTAAGATGCCAGTGACAATAAAATTAACAATGAGAAGTGATTTTCTTCATCTCAGAACTCCAGCTGCTGCAGCCTGCCTGTACTTGCAGTGACAGTTCACAAAGTTTTCATTTTGAGATGTTTGCCAGGCCAGCAGTTACAACAGCTAGTAAGGGTAGAAATTGGCCTCTTAACTTAAAACTATGCTTATCTTCAATTGCAACCACTCCATCCACCTGCTGAAAACCTCCACATATTTGCTTTTACAGAACTTTGTATGGTAACAGAAGTCTTTGTGAAAGGGTAGGACGGACCGCCAGGAGTGGTAACCACCAAACTGTACCCACGACTTCAAACACCTCATTTACCAGGTTTTTTAGTACAACCTTAACCAAAAAAAGCAAAGGATTTACCAGAATTGTTGTGAGGAAATTACTCAAGGAAAAAACCCCAAAATTGTAGAAACAATAATCACATGTTCTATAAAATCAGGAAAAAGGTGGGAAAAAAGTACTATTCAAAGACACATTACATCATTGTTGCTCAGTCAGGGAAAATGACAATTAGAAATTAACTGTTTCTGTTACTAGAGTAGGGGGGTTCCTTATTAGAGAGAAAAAAAAGCCAACAGTGGCCTTATGCAGCTGAATGAAAGGCTGCCATGGATGTCAGTGAGAGCAATGTCAGAATAAGCACTAGTCCTGACATAACCCTACAGTCTGCAGAGAAGATGCAACATGCTACATGCAATGTGTTAGAAGCGCTGTCAAGCACTGTGAATCGATGTAAGAGTATTCCATGGATAATCTGAAACAAGAGAGTCATTGTGAAAAATCTACAATAAATATATGAGTTTTATTTGGGATAGGTAAAAACCACGAAAGAGTTGAAATTCACACCGTGTTTCTCAACTATACAGGGCATGATGATAAAAGAAGGCAGATTCTATTCTTTAAACAGAATGGGTTCAGTAAAACTGGTCATATTTCTCTAATTCTTAGGTTAAGTAAACAGGCCTATCGTTTTCTTTCTTCAAAGTATGAAGTGTAAGCCAAGATTTGGTCCTAAAAAGCAATTCTTGAAAGAACTTAAGAGGATATCTCCAGTCACATACAGTTAGGAATGAATTCTGGACAGTTATTTAAACAGGCCTTACAGCAAACAGATTTCATGAATTAATTTTAAGTACCACATTTGAATTTACAGATTACAAAGTTTAAATCGCTAAATGAACAGAACTGTACATAGTTTTGTTTTTACCATAATAATTAATTGGTTTTAAAGCATGCTTTTTAATATCCCTCAAAACAAACCAAACAATCCTAAAACAAAAATCCACATTCACGTGTCACACAACTTGACTGCTTGGTAAGGCCATGGTAACTAAGAAACAGGCATCCTTCAATATGAAGCTGATAAGTGTGTTAGGTAAGATTTACATGGATTTTGAGTGCCAGACCAACTGTTATTTTATGACTTACAAGCAGTTACATTAAAGAATGTAGCGCTATTATCACACTGGTGGTTCCTCAAAACGTACAAGCTCACACACCATGGTGTTATAAATTTAGGCAAAAGCCTGCAGTGAACTGAAGAATGATCACAGATCTATTTCTGTGATCGTCAGCTTTTTGTGTTGGAAGTGCCCATGGCATAACGGAAAGCACATCCTCATGAATACTGCTGCAAAACTGAAAGCAGAACATGAATACACCCACACTTTGATATCTACCACACTGGCTTCCACAGGTAAGGCATGACCAAAACTCATGTCAAGATCTGTTGTTACTAAGCTGCTAAGGCAAAGAGGCACCCGCTAACTAATTCTACGCTGGAGAAGGATGTTTAGTCTTCCTGTGTTTGTAAATAGTCATTCCAAGTCTCTCTGTCCACAGACAGAAGGTGCTTGTAAAAACAAACAGGAAGCATGAGGACATAGTGATGCAGCTACATCCGGCTCCAGGTCACTCACAAACTGGAGCTAAGGAATAGTCTAAGATTCTTTCCCCTACCAAAAAGCGGAAATAAGCACAACTCTCTCACTTTTGGGACTTCCCATTCATTCAAAATACTTGTTCTTCCTTACAAATTATACCTGATATTCTAGATGTGATTGGAGGTGGGTGTTGCAGACACATGTGCAACTGTCATCAGTCATTCAGGAAGCAGCTTGTGATCAATTCATGTAGTGATTTCATACAAACTCTTTACCAACTCCAAACAGTGAGAAGACCTCATACAGAGATCTGGCTCACACTAATGGGTGACTGGGGTGATTCTGGCACAAGGAGGGCCACCACTCAGACAGCTTTCTCATTAAGACTGTAGCATATTCAGTATCTAATTGCTCCAAAACTGTTGTCATCATTCTTTCATTACTTTTCTGTCCTAAGTGGAGTTTGAGACTGGATGATAACAAGTATACAGTCCAGCTATTTTAGTAGAAATAGATCTTTGTAACAAACCATTCATTATGAAACAGCATAATTTGTTGCTTAGTAATAAGAGAATAAGTTTTGGAAAGTCCTTCCTCTAATCCTAGCTCTGCCTTTCACATCCAACTTTTCTCTCTCTCCATTTTCACACTCTCCACTGAGAAACTGTGAAGTCTAATTTTATCTTACAGGCTGTTGAATGACATTAAATAATTTCATTATGTCAAAATCACAAAAAGACACAATAAAATACCTTGCTCGGAAATTGCAGCTTGAGACATTAATGCTAGATGCAAGGTGAAAAATTAGAATAATGTGAGAAAGGGTGCAGTTTTAGGAGCCACTATGATCTGATTTAATGGCCACTAAAACAGTGAGTTTCCCCTTTTCACAACCTACTCACTGTGTTCCCCGTTGCTCACTGCTACATGTTCCCATCTCTTACCTTATGCCAAAACAAGAGCATGTTGGACTCCTCCATGATCTGCTTTTAACTAAATTAAACAGTGCATTAGTGTGTGTCATAGTGACTCCATGAGGGAAGAGGTGAGTGTCAGAACCAGTACAAAGGAAAGGAAGGATCAGACATACAGGAAGAGTGGAGCAAGCCATTGCCTCCACAGTGGTAACAAGCCACATTTGTAAATATACAAAGCTCCCTAACTGGCCTTCAGTAACTATGGAAGCAGTGAAAGCTGTGGTGGACTCTAAAAATTTCAAGACATGGGAAACTTTTCTTCTTCTACAAAGTAGAATTAATTCTAGGAAACACTACAGACAGCTCTACATATGAGGTCAGACTAGACTATGTTCCTGTAAGAAATTGTCCATATAAATTTTAACTTAAAAGCATGCAGCACAGACCTTTGCAATATTCAGAGTAATGTACGAGCAGAAAAGTCATGGCTGTGTAGCTCTTTTAAGTGATTCAGGAAATACTGTATCTCAGCAGCTCAGCAACACTGTTTAATAGACAGGGAGGTGAGGCCAAGCTGCATGTAGGTGCATTTCAACTAAGTTCTGATCATTTCTCTGGGAGTTCACGTTGCTCATGATCTCTCAGAAGGCAGTGAAGAGTATCTAACATGCACACTGGACATAGCCAGATCTACAGACAAAGTATATAATAAGTACTTACTGAAATAAAGATGTTAAGCAGGTTTTCCAGTGTTGGGAGCTGTGGAATCAGTTTCTGTACCACTTTGCTAAACGCTTCAAATATAGAATGATCATATATGCTTGTCAGATAAAAGCTGGAAAAAAATGTCACCACATTTTCCTTTTAGCCAGATACTGCGAACATGATGTACCTTTCATAATATGAGTGAAATGAAATATTGTCAAACAGTAAGTGCCTACACTTACGCAATTACTCCTCGTGACCAAAAGTCACATTATGACTGAAACACAGGACTCCCATCTCTATAGCAGAAAAAAGCCCCAAACCCTAGAGACTGAAAAACTAGACTTGGATGTAGAATTTCATGATGCAACTCCCACCTCAGTATTCTTACAAAAAATACTTTTCAAATTGAGGGATAGGAGTATTACTAACTATGTCTGTTGTGATCTACTTTTTGAAAGCTGTGGACCCATTTATCAATGCAGTAATGCAGTCATGTAGTTAAGAGCTCTAAAGAGCTAGCATTTTCATGGACCAGGTCTCTCTTTTTAATATGTTTGTACTTGGCTTTAAAGTGCTAAGAAAGCCATGACAACTTGATGTCCTCTAGTTCCCAGTCCGCAGAAGTCCACTATTTTTCACTATCTCCTGCAATATCTCTTTATCAGCAGACATAAGGCAAAGATACAGGACCTGTCTTCCCAAGTGGCTCCAAGCAGGCTGCAGCAGTGAGGACTAGGGACTGGGAGGGCGGAGAGGTTTCAAAGAAGGCAAAAGTGATGTAGTGGCCTATATATTCTATTGGCTGGACCTCTACCGATTGCTGCCACTGTCCAAGCAACTTATTTCAAGACAGCAGCTGCAGCAAAAACTGGTGGGACTCCAGCGTACTTGTCATCTGTTTTTAAGCACACCCCTCCATCTTTCCTTCCGAGACAGAAATTAGAAATAAGATACTGCATTTGACCTGAGCTAAAGTATCTCTGATTACCCCTTTCCTTTATATATCAAAGGCTTGCTACTTCAGGAGAACAGAAAATGTTAACTTGTCAAATAAGCTGCTCTCCTCTTTAGAATTCTCAGCACGACAGCTTTTCTCACCTGAGGTGAATCTTCTCCAATCCAGCATCTGCAAGGTCATCATTTGCCCTCTGGTGAATATCTCTCTGTGTTTCAATCTTGTGATCATCAGACAAACCATCCACTTTATGGATAAAGATTTCAAAGTTGATATCTGGATTCACTTTATAAGCTCTGGTCACAGTAAGATGCAGCCGAGCTAATGCTTCCATATAATCATCCTAATGAAGGAAAAAGAAGAGGTACAGCTTAGGAAAGATCTTAAACCGGACATAATAAATGTTATGATACTTACTTTTAGATAATACTACAGCTCAACAACACCCTAATTCTTTTATTTTTTATAAGTAGAAGCCTGTGCCTACATCTAGCATGTGCACAAATCTTACGCTGTCAGCACGTAGGAATCTAAGCAAGAACCTTTAAAGCAAATTAATTAACTTCTGAACATACTGCAGAGAGAGATTAAAAATAGCCAAGCAGCTCTTCAAGTTTTAATGACTTCTTTTAATATGTGTTTGTGATGCAGATTATTTATATGCTTTGAAAAAAATCTATGCTTTCCAACCCATTTGTCTATTGCTGCAGGAAGAAAAAAGTAGCTTAAAGCCCCCTTTTATTTTACCTGAGAATCAATAACAAATATTAGTGCTCCAGTGCCTCTGAAAATCATCTCATAATCAAACGTGGGGTCAAAGAAGTCAATTTGCCCAGGAAAATCCCATATCTGAAAGTTGACAAAGGAGCTGTTGGAAACATCCTCTCTGCAAATCTTGTTTGTGCTCTCCAAGAAGAGAGTCTCATTCGGCGACATTTTGTGAAAGACAACTTTCTGAATGGAAGACTTCCCGCTTCTTCTCAATCCCATGAGCAGGATTCTTGGCTTAACTTCGGTACTGAAGGGATCATTGAAATCCAAAACTGAATAAAATCACAGAAGAAGAAAAGTAATATACTATGGCAATGTAATTAGTAACTGCCAAGAAAACATGCATTTGACATTTACTTTCATGATATTTTCACTTGAATTTATGCAAGTGTTACCAATTTCTAAGCTTAGAGAGCAGCGCTGCAGACATTTCAACTTGAATTATTTGCCCTTCTGGCTATACTATCAGAAAATCTACTTCTCACCTTTAAGACAGAGATTGCTCCCTTTCTTTGTGAAAAATGTGTTAATGTATACAGATATCCTAAAATACCTAATTTTACTCTAACTAGCATATCCCATGTATATTCTTCTTTAAAATAGTATCATCTGAGAACAAATACCCTTGTCAACTGATAGTAACACAACACTGCTGGATTGTGTTAAGTACCTCTGTGTAATCGTCCTAAGGCTACCTGAGGGCTTCCTTCCTCTAAAATCAATCAACCAATAAATAAATAAATAAATGAAATCAGACATCCAAGGAGTTACAGGAAGAGGACAACTCAGCAGGCACACTATTCTTCTATGATGGAACTTTAAACACAGTACCGAGCTCACGAGGAGTTCTTTATTAAGGTGCTTAGAATTTCACCTGCTGTTGAATAATTTGTGTTACAGTCTGTAAAGGTTTGTTGTCCAATAAATAAGATGACAGTACATCATCTGCCTATTTGCAAAACAAAGGCCTGGGAACAGTGATTTCATTGTGTTACCTACAGCAGTTTGAAACCGGTACTACTTTTTCTGGTGCTGATAAGTTATGTTAGAATAAATGTAGTTACAGGAGTAAAGTGTGCTGTTGTATTTGCAAGGACATGAACGTATAGCTATCCATACCTGCAGATACACCAACTTTAGCTTCGGGTATCCGTAATCAAAACAGCTACAGCAGTCTCAATTGCTGCATTTCGCTAGCCTATAATTTTGAAATGTCCTTTGGTGCTGAGGTGAAAACAGCACTGTTCTTAGATGTAAAAAGCTTTCAAACGCCTCTGTGATACTCTGTCTGCACGGTCAAAGACAAGCAATGCAAAAAACTGACTTGTCAGTGATAAATGCACAGAGTACAGCTCAGCGTACACAGTGGTCAGGTTTAAAATACTGATCACACAACAGGCTAAACACATTAGCAGTCAGACAGGCCTTCTCCCCCCACCCACTGAACTATAGACTATTCAACATACTTCAGCGCACAACTTAATTGCATCTCTTTCTCTTTTTCTGCTGGGATAAATTTTGAATTGCAGAAAAGTGGCACGCATTTATTCACAGGCATCATTTCTGCATGTGGCCTGCATATGTTAAGTGATCAGCTTTACTCCCAAAGTATGAAAATATAAACCAAGAAACCTCAGGAACAACAGTTGCAACGTGTCAATTTATTACATAGCCTTACGGGCCAAAAAACCATGGAAAGCTTGAAGGAATTCTTTGCCTAGGAGCATGTTTTGCACCTAGGGGTGGTGACCACATCCATTTTCTCATGTCCCTCAAGACTCACTCACAACTTTCAGAAACACAAGAGCAGAATATGCCTGCCAGGAGGGCACAGTACCTTGCCCAGGTTTGTTTGTGCCTTCCGAGCTTAAGTTACAGAGAATTAAGACTTCTCAAACTGAAGGTGTTAGCATAAAACATCCCCTGGCACCATCTACTGGCTCGTGAGTGCTTGTGCCACTCTGTGTGGGCCGGTATCACCGGTGACAGACACGAGTTTTCAACGAGGGTAGCATCCTCTCCATTTCATTTCAAGACATTAGGAATGCCTTGGCAGGTATTACCACTTACTGTGGTCTTTTCAATTATCACACATGAAACAGTGCCAGGCGGAGCAGTGCACAGGTGAAACTGCTTCAAGCAGAACAATGACAAGTAACTCCGTAAGAATCTCATCCTCCAAACGCAGCAATGGCCAACTTCTGCTGATCCACAGACATGAAATTTAGGAAGTAATAAACTGCAGTCTACACGCTGCTCTATTCTTCCTATCAACCTGAACAGTGATGGTCTCCTGTGGCTGCGAGAAACATGTGCCTACAATACTTTGCACCTACAGAGAAATAATAAACATCTTCTTTAGAACACTGTAACAAGATTTTATATTTTGGGGGTATACTCTTGTCAAGAAAGCAAACCAAAGGTACAAGATATAATGGTATCTCCTCCATCCCACTTTGTCCTTTCATGCACAAATTTTCTGCAGCTGCCAAATGCATAATCACGATTTCATTAATATGCATATATCCACATATCGTACAATCTGCATTTCGGCCATCAGAAGGGAAAATAATGTATTCAAAGGTTTACATGGACTTATAAAAGCAAATAATGAACAATCTTCTGGCTAAGGTTTTATTGCATGTTTCAAAAAATTAAAAAACCTCCTGTTTGTTCTGTACACAACAGAACTTACAAAGTCTAATTTACTATGGATTTGTACTTTGTGTCCCCTTCTTCCTCCAACCACAATAACACCAACTTCCTCCTGTGTGTCTTATGACATATCCTCCAAATAACAGATATGACATGCTGTGGCTGATCTGGAGCTCAACACATGCTGGTTGGCTAAACCACGTACACATATACACGAGTTTGCCAGCTGCTGCCACGGAGAACACACAAATCTGCTCGCCCACCCCTCTGAGGACAGTTCATTTAGGTTTCCCCTCTCTTCTGAATGCCAGTTTCCATCAAACTTGTGGGAACGTAATAATCTTTGAGACATCTTCCATTCAAATTTGGTTGGACAGTAGTTTCCAAAGTTCTGAACACTGATGAGACAACCAAAAGACAAGCTAAATACATAATTCCCCTTTCTTTCAGAAACAGGCTAAAAACTCACATATATATAAAGAAATATTTTACGTAACTTGGAGTTTTACACTGTTGTATTAAATTAATCCAAGCTGTTATACTTTCATGGATTTTAACACTTACTAGAAAGAAACTGCTTTCTAATAAAGCCATACTAAAAAAAATAGAGTTGGAAGTGCAAACAGAGATACCTATGAGAAGAATGAAGACCAGCTCTTCTGCTAGTAAGACTGTTATTTAGCTTTTGAAATTCTGCCAGTTCAGAGACTGGGAAATGTAAAAGAGTATCATCCAAACCTGACTAGATAGCAAGGCTTCTATAGCACTTCCCTCTCAGAGAGAGTTAAGAGATTACCTTATATGTAAAGGAATTGGACGATGCGTTGTCTGCCCACATTCCTCTGCAGGAGTACATGACAACTCCTTTTTCAGTTTGCCATAGAAATGCCAGCAGATGTATCACTGCAACTTCCCAGACTAGGTTACTGAGTGAGATCATAATATTCCCAAGAGAAACATTGAACTCTTCTCTATTCTGTAACAGCGAAGATAATTTTCCCTATTGTGAGATACAACACATTTCCTGCTTCGTTCACTTTTGCAAAGAGTCAGCGTTGTAAAATGCCAGTCTCTAATGCATATCAACAACCCTTCATATTTCAACTTTATTCTAAGCAGCCATAAAAAACAGAAGCCATATTGATTAGAGGCTGTTTCCATTGAAGTATTCAAAAATTAAACTCAACAAATCCCAAAGCACTTTCACCACAGAGAAGCATTCAATTCCTTACAAAACTTCTGTTCATTGCAGTTGCACCCTTGCTTATGGAGTGCATTGTGCAGGCATTGCAACACGCAGAAGAGCACAGCTCTGAAGAGTTGAGAACTGCCCCTCCATAGTCCCAACCTGTCTCACCAAGACGCATACTTTAACAACTCCTTTATGTTATTAGAGATATATATTGATAACTAAAATAGTTTTTGAAGCCCATCCTGAATTCCAGATCAATTGCAATTAATTGTCCAAGCAGGCGAGTATCAGTGCTTTGCAGGCATATGTGATGGGATGCCACATTCAAAGGTATATTTGTAGATCTCACCAGCTTTCAAACATCGAAATAAAGCATCACAGCTTATCTGTTCAAGTGACAGGAAGCCAGAAGGAATTATTTAGTTTATGTTACATCCATAAGGTAACAAGCCTCTAAGTCTTGAACTATTGCAGCTAATAATGATTTTTTTTGCCCACTAATGCACTTATATTATTTTAAGTTTTAACCATTTTTGTGTAAAGAAGAGTTAGCAGTCCCAAACTGCAGTTAGCAGTCCCACTCTCACCTTCAAGCCCATTGATCTTTCGGCATTTCCAGTACTATTGTGACTGCAATATTTGCAGCACTTTGGAGCGTTGTCAAGACAATAGCCTTACAAAACACATACAATTCAATGCTAACAGATGGCCTGAGCCTAAAGAGTTAACAGAAAAAGCTTATATGCAATGAAGAAGGCTGTTCAGCTACTGCAGGTTCATAAATATTGCAGAAATGCCTGGTGGAAGGGAATTCCGGTGCCTAAAGAAAAGACTCAGAACCAGAAGACCTAGTTCCATGCTGCCACAAGTGCTGCACTCTGCAATGGTATGTCTTAAAGCTACTTCCTTGGATGCTCAGAGGGTTTCCCGCCTCTAAATACTTTCTAATTGCATCTATAAAAAAATACAACTAGGCTTTATGTAAATTTTAGTGCTTTAAGGTCTCTGAATATAACCCTGTGTGTAAAGTAAGAGAAGGACAAGAGCCATGGTTTCAGCATTCAAGCTGGAGACAAGTATCTAGTATGGGGTGAGAGATGACCAATATGAAGTTCTGAAATCTTCCTCATGCTTAGAAGAAGAAATTATGATCTTACTTTAAAGCCTGGCTTCTTGCTTCATTTTCAACAGCCATGCATTGAAGCTGTTCTTCTAATACTGCCCTTTCCATTCTTTATTTGTAGAAAAGTGGAGGTGTAACACTGAATTTTGGACTACTTGCTGTACAGATACTCCAGAGAGAGGACAGAAAGTGGAAAAAGGAAAACCCCTTGCCCTGCAGCCCATTGTTACATTAAACACGGACCCAAATCCCAACCCCTTCCATTTCAGATGCTCTATGCCTCTTTCTCCAGACAATTCCAAATTAAACAGAAAGCCAGGGGATCTGGACTATTAAAATGGACTTTGTTTTAATCCAGTGTAAAAAATTGTCTCTACATGTCTCTACTGTCTTCTCCTGTTATTCAGGATGTAAAGGTTTGTTTCTGTTGCGTACAATATTCTGGTGTTACTATGAAGAATCAATTGAAATTTCTGAAGTCTAACAAAGTTCCTACTGAAAAATATCCAAATTCCTCTGCGGAAAGAATATGGATTACTTCTCTACAGAAAATACTATGTTAGTTCAGCACTACAGAAACACATTAAAATATATTCTCTTTGCAGCAAAATGAAGGCAATACTTCAGCAGGTTCAAGTAAGACTTTATTTAGTCTCAGCTAAAGTTCTTACATTCTAGCATTCCCACAGCTTTTAACCATGAAGGCTTATACTCAAAGCACTGACCTTCCTCCACTCCCCAAAATTATATTAGTCAAGGCAGAACCTCCCACGGCAGCCTGTAGGACTGGGCCTTTAACGAGAAGGGTTCTGCATGCTTACATCAAAGTAGACTTAAAACACGTGGCCTTTTATTATGCTTTTATAAAAAAACCATTCTTTTTTCATCCTGAGATACTGAGAGTTCTCCAAGCTCCTTTGTGAAATATGTCTCAGAAGAATGAATTCAGGCTCTGAATGAACCAACAGGCTGAGCTGGCATTTCCTTTTTTTACTGAATGAGACTACTTTTCCTGGTAAGCCTGTCCTTCACAGCATCACCATCCATACTGACACAGATACTCAGAGGGTAACCGGGGTCCTCACATGCAGAGACAGACGGACACGAGACATTTAGCAGAGCCTGCCACTGTGGGAGTGACACCCGCAGCTGCGGAGCAGCCCTGGCCACAGAGCTACGTGTGGCAGCTGCCTTTTATGGCCTGACACCCAACCCCCACCTCCTTGGCACACTCAGGCCACATCATCAGGCTGTGGCCTCTAATAACTAATAACTCTCACCCCAGACATGGAGAAACTGAAGGGAGATTACACACACACACACTTCGCCTGCACTCCTTTTGCCTCCTCCCTCTTTCCCAACGCTTCCTGCTACCTGCCAGCCCTTGCCCTGCTCCTACCTCAGAGCTCCTCCCTGCTCTCCCTGACCCCACGGCAGCACCCCACGAGCACCCCGTCCCCGTTCCGGCCCTTCCCACGGTCACCTCCGCAGCATCCTCGCTCCGCCCGGCCCCTCACCGCCCACCCCCGCCCGCAGCCGGGCCTGCCCTCCCTCCGCACGCCTCGTCTGCCCCGCACCGCTATCCCTGGCTCCCCTCACCGCGCCCCGAACCCCGCGGGGAGCCTCGCCTTCTCCCTGACCCACATCCGCGGGCAGCCAAACCTCACCTCCCGGCGGTGGCCCCGTCCCGCCCGCCACCGTCCCGGCCTCACCTCGGCGCCGGCCCCGCCTCACCCCGCACCCGCGCTCACTGCCGGCCGCTGCCCCGCAGCCCCTCCGAGCCCGGTGCCGCCCCTCCGCTCCCCGGGAGCAGCCGCAGCCCCGCGGCGGCCGTTCCCCGCCGCCCCCGCTGCCGAGGCCGCTGCGGGCGGCACTCACACGCCTCATCGCCGCCGCTCTCCGCGTCGCCGTCCGAGAAGGACTCGGCCCCGTCGGCGTAGCCCGCCAAGCCCACGATCTCCTCCTCCTCTTCCTCCTCGTCCCCCTCTTCCTCCTGCGGCAGCTTCCTCGGCACCTGGCTCATGCCGGCCGCGCTCCCAGCGGGGCTCGGCGGGCCCCTCTGCCTCCGGGCGGGCTCGGGGCGCGGGGGGCGCAGGTCCCGCGCTGGCGCCGCGCCCGCCGCCGCCGCCGCCGCTCCCCACCTTCCCCCGCCCGGCGCTGGCGGAGCGCGGCGCAGCTGCCGGCGGGGCGGGCGGGGAGGCGGCGTGACCCGCGTCACCTGACGCGCCGGGTCACGGCCCGCCGGGGCCTCCGCGCCCGAGCCCGAGCCCGATCCCGATCCC